>CM062223.1:24225567-24338287 GCA_031216235.1 Syzygium jambos | reverse complement strand
TTAAGTTTTAAAGTTCCAGGTTCTACACTGAAATTATGCTCACCCCTACTTGGCATCACGGTCTCGCCTTAGGCAAGGGGCTGCATGCCCTTGCTTTGGTCAACGAGGGCGTCATGGCCTTCATCCAGGCCCTTATCAGCCACTGTGAGGGTCGACTAGTGCTCATTTGATAGATGTTTGGACCTGCCTATTACACATAAGTGTTCATTTCTTTCTATGCATAATTACCTAATCACGCACACGACAGCATGTCACGTGCCTTAACCCTAAATGGTATATTTCAAGCTAAAAGAGTCGTTTGTTCGTTTTTTTATTTTCCAAAGTTGTCCTCCAATATATACAATTCTCACTCATTGAGTCACCACTCATTTTCATTCTTTGTATTATTTTTCTTAATTTTATATATATGTTTGGTTCTAGCTATTGAAGCGGTAGCAATATGTTTTGCTTTCTACTTTTCTATTTTTTGAACATAAACAAAAATAACAATTCTTCTTATAGCTCACCGCTTGCCGGCCGCTACCTGCCATCACCACCAGCCGATGTACAAATTCTACATCGAAACTATTAAACAATTTTTTGTTCGAAAAACGGAAATTTTGGTATCGTTATCGAACATTACTTTCTACTCAGAAACTTGTCAAGGGAATCGAAATAAAAAAAAATCTATTTCTAGCAAAAAAATTAAGCATATGAACAAATTGATTTTCATTTGCGCCCTTACATGCCACTTGACAAATAATTACTCTCTCGTTATTTTCACCTGCTCGAAAAGCAACCACCATTTTTCGTTTTGGACCACTCTCAATCTATTGTTTTCTCTTTTTACATATGTATTCAACTTTACAAATTACGCAGTGCATGCTCACAAAAAAAATTTAGACAAAGTTCAGTGACAATCGTGATAGAGACTTTGAGGATGTATTTATTTTGCAGAAGATAACTGTCTTGAGAATATTTCTCTAAAGATAATTGCCCTTATATCTTAAAAAAAATTAATCAATGAAAAATTTTCCATTATCAGCAATATCGTATGTCTAAACATTTCTGTCGATAACGAATATACTTTTTGTTCACTCGTTCTCGTGGGAGACGTAACACGTGAGTGATCAATTTCAAAGAAAATATATATTCATTCCGGGACGAACTCCAAGAAAATCAGAAACGTCACAAAGAGTTCGGCCCAATCGAGCACTTTATTCTTCTGCGCACAACGAGTTTTCGTGACGAAACAGAGGCAAAAGCTGATCATGGGCCTCGCAAGGCATTGGCCCGTTATGTCTGTCCCACTCAATCTGATCTGCTCGTAGGTTGTTTGGGAGCCCAAACGTGAAACAGCAAAATTACTTTCGCACTTGCAATTCTTATTCCCCGTTCCAAACTAAAAAAATCCAAAAAGAATTCTGAAAAATTTACAAAAAAAAACGCATATATGATTTTCTAAACATTTGTTTGCCTTTAGATATATTGTATATATATATATATTACAAAACATCTAACATTTTGCACACAATAAAATCAAACATTAAAATTTGTAAAATATAAACCCACTCCTTTTGAGGAGTGACTGCCAGCAAAAGAGCTGAAGATCATCCTCTACTTCGGAACGTTCTACGGCCGAGGTCCCACCTAGTGAATGCTCATGACGATTTCGATTTACATGGTTCATACGACCATAATGACTTTTCTCCTCCTTCCTCCCTCCACCATGGAAGTCAAGAAACTGACGTTTCAACACTCAAACAGGTGGGCCAAAAAACCATGAACGCCGTCTGATTGACAGAGCAGGGCTCCCTGTTCGCAGGAAGAAAAAAACTCCCCACCTGTTTGATTAAATGTCCCATTTTTTACTCCAATGAACTGAACTGAAAGCTAAAGCTGGAACCTCTTCGGCTGCGTTTGGTTCAACTTTGGGGAAATGCATTTGGGGGAATGCAAATACCTTTGAGCCAAAGGGGTTTTTCAAAATGCAAGTACCGTTTGGTAAGTATTTTTTAAAATCAACTTGTGCTAAAAGTACTTTTGCATTTTTTTTTTAAAAAGAGCTCCGGTGGAGCTGCGGTCGCCGGCCACCGCCGCCGGCCAGATCTGGTCGCCGGCCAACCGTCGACGGCCAGATCTGGTCGCCGGCGACCACCGCCTGGGGTCGCGCGACCCCGGCGACCGCCGCCTGGGGTCGCCGGACCCCGGGCGTCGCCTGGGTCGCGCGACCCAGGCCAAGCGTTGCCTGGGTCGCGCGACCCAGGCGGCGGTCGCCGGGGCCGCGAGACCCCCAGGCGGCGGTCGCCGGGGCAGCGCGACCCCCAGGCGACCGCCGCCTGGGGGTCGCGCGGCCCCGGCGACCGCCGCCTGGGGTCGCCGGACCCCGGGCGTCGCCTGGGTCGCGCGACCCAGGCCAAGCGTTGCCTGGGTCGCGCGACCCAGGCGGCGGTCGCCGGGGCCGCGCGACCCCCAGGCGGCGGTCGCCTGGGGGTCGCGCTGCCCCGGCGACCGCCGCCTGGGGGTCTCGCGGCCCCGGCGACCGCCGCCTGGGGTCGCCGGACCCCGGCGTCGCCTGGGTCGCGCGACCCAGGCAACGCTTGGCCTGGGTCGCGCGACCCAGGCGACGCTGGGGTCCGGCGACGCCGGGGTCCGGCGACCCCAGGCGGCGGTCGCCGGGGCCCGGCGACCCCCAGGCCGCGGTCGCCGGACGTCGGCCGACCCTCAGGCGGCAGTGGCCGGACCCCTCAGGCCGCGGTCGCCGGCCTCCAGTTGGTTCATCGGGGAAGATGAACAGTGACAGACGAGGACAAAATCGGAAAATCAAAAAATAGATGAGGGTAGTTTCGGAAGAAAATTTTTTTACTTACCGGGTACTGTTGCTTACCGAAAATGCTGAAAGCCCAAGGCAACCTAGGACCTGCCTTGGGCTTTCAGCCTTCACAAAGCCAACTTTGGCTCAATGGGGTTTCAAAAAAAATTTGCCAAACACCAAATTTTAGCCTAAAGGGCTTTAGGTGCTCAAAGTGGCTTTGCAAAGCCTATTCCAAACGCAGCCTTCATCTCTCTTGTAAAGCAGAACAAAACTTACACAGAGAGCGAAAAAGGAAGAACCAAAAGCCCCAAACCAGAGCCATCTCATCGAGGACGTGTTCCCAGAACACCACAACCACGGACCTCAACCTCAACCTCTCTGTACATCACATCATCCCCCTCAAAATTACACACCCACAATCGAGAAAGGCCCAAAACCCATGAACAACGTCTGATTTACAGAGCAGGGCTCACTGTTCGCAGAAAAAAAATCCCCCACCCGTTTTATTCAACAACTCGGTTTCTCACTCCCACTGAACCGAACCGAAAGCTAAAGCTGGAGCCTCTTGATTTCTCATGTAAAGTAGAACAAAAATTACACAAGGAACCGAGAAAACAGAAAGCGAAAAAAGAAGAACCAAAAGCCAAAACCAGAGCCATCTCATTGAGCACGTTCCCAGAACACCGCAACCACGACCCTCAACCACAACCTCTGTGTATATCTCACATCATCCCCTGAAAATTATACACCCACAATCGAGAAAACAAAACATCAAAATGGGTCCTTTTTCTCTTTACTCATCTTCCTTTCATTTCCATTTTTGGGCTGCTTTGTCGGGTCATCATCGTCGATCTCCTCCTCCTCCTGCCATATACTCTCCTTGGCCCTCCTCGGTCAGCCACATACCCAGAACCAAAGATCTCGTCTTTGTGCGACATGGGTTGGTTCATGTGAAGTAGTTTCATGTTTATATATATATTTTATGTAATTATTAAGCGCGCAAAAAAGCGATGTCTTGATTTCTAAGCAGCCGCGACGGTGCCCGCATGGAACGTGTAGCCCTGAGCTTTGGTTGGAGAGGTCGATTTCCTCTGGTCCTTCTTCCTCAGAGCCTTCATGGAGGAGGGGAGGTTCCAGTTCTCCTTGGCCTCGTCGGTCTCTATTTGCTCTTGCCTGCACTCTTCGCTGCAAAATGGGGTGTCCCCTCTGCAAGAAACACCACGGAACAAACTCATATCAGACACGCCACCTTCATAAATTAGACCAAAAAGACTGACGGAAGCCCCGGGAATAAATCGAAAGTATTTGCTAATGAAGTCGGAGAATCAAGTCATAAAAGACTTTCCAAAAAAAATCACAACCGCCAGATCTCTCCGGGACTTTCTCCTCCAACACTAATCAGTACTAGCAGAAAACTTTTCATGGGTCAAATCAACAATCACTTCGGCTCCACAAACCAGGAGATAGAGAAAAGGCCAAAGAGCAGCGAGAACAGAATAAAAAGGAAGCGAAGAAAATTCAACTGACCTGTACATGAAGATGTCCCTGTTACTCCCAAGCGGCTTCTTGCAGAGGAAACAGGACTCCAGGAAATGGGGCTGGTGATCCTCGAATCTGGCATCGTAGAACCTGGAAGAAGATCTCGGGGACGCCACGGAGTAGGCGGAGGAGACGTTCCGGAAGCCGCTCCTGGCGGAGCAGATGAGGCGGGAGACGAAGGAGTGGCATTGCTTCCCGGAGACCCCGGCCTCCATATCGGCCAGGGAGGCCAGCCCGTCGTCCTCCTCGATGAAACAAGGTCTCCTCACGGCCGCAGAGTCCATGGTGACGATGGGTTTCAGCTCCAGAGCCAGTCTCGTTCTTTGCAGTGCAGTGCAGTTCAGTAGTGCTTCTTGCTGCTTAGAGAGGGAGAGAGAGAGAGAGAGATGGGAACGGAAGGAGCGAAGGAGGAGATGTTTATAAAGAGAGGTTGATGAGACCGAGGAGAGAGAGAGAGAGTGGGAGAGGGAAAGAAAAACAACGGCAAGGTTCCGGAGCAGAGCGAATCAATTGGCTGAAAAATACCTGCGCATCCAAACCACCGCTGCGCTCTAATAATTCAGCCTCGTTCGACCAAAATTTTTTTTTTTGATAATAATTCGGCCTCGCGCACTCCCGCAAACAGCCTCTCGACTTCTTCCGAATTGCGAAAATGCCACTCGGGCGACGTCGGACAGCGAGAGAACGGACGGTTGGCCAAGAAATTTTGTCTCGTACCATCATTCGTTCGCGAACTTTTAAAAGCAATTTCCTACATACGCAGAGTTCGTTCTTTTTTCGGAAAAGAGATAAACGCACTCACTTCATAGTGATACGATCAAAACACAGGCTTCCTACGAAGAGACCCTCGTAGCACCGCTACAAATTAAGAAAAAACAGAGGATGCGCGATTAGTATAAAAGGAAGTTGCGCACCAGCGGTCTCGTTCCGTCCCCGATTTGAGAATTACAAATACCTCTCTTTCAGATCAAACATGCACGAGACTGTTTATGAACAGCGGTCAGAAATTTCGACATCTTTTTGCATAAATAAAACAACAGACCAATACATATTTTATTCAACAAAATATGACCAGAGCATCAACTCGGTACAAAATGTGGCTATCTTATTGTAAAATTTTCATAACGTGTGCTACAATTTCTCATAGATTAAAGTGGCTTTATAGATTTTTCCTTAACTTGTAAAATTGTAAATAGTCATAAATAGTCATGGTCCATCGAAAGGTCTCTCTCCTTTTCCTTTTTCTCTGTCGACGCTTTCACAATCTCGGGAAAAACGGCTCGTCCACGAAACGAAACTCCGTTTGCGAGAAATATCGGGAGTGGCAATTCCGTAGTTTGAGGGTCAAGCGGAGGGCAACGAGTGGAATCGGATGCTCTCGCCTCGTTTTCGCAGGAATTGAAAGGGACGGCTCTGATCTGTCGATCGGCGAGGAGGTCCCCCCACTTCCCCACCACCATACGCGCGGGGCTCCCCACTCTGAAGTCTTCCGCTGCAACTTCGGTCCAACTCAAATGACTCGAGCTGGCCCCACGCTCGTACGATGCGCGTCGCCGTCACGATTACAACTCTCTTTCTTTTTTTTTAAACTGTGCGATTCAGCTCATGCGTCCAAAATAGGAAAAATGATATAAACAATCTCTAAATTTTGACTTAATAAATAATTTATTTTAAATTTTTTTAATTTATTCAATATAATTCTTAAATTTTAATCCAACGTGTAATATGATCCTCAAATTTTTAATTTATTCAATATCATTTTTGAACTTTTGGTACGCGTTCAATGTGGTCTACTAATTATATGAAAATGTTCAATGTCCAAGAATCA
Source organism: Syzygium jambos (assembly GCA_031216235.1). NCBI lineage: Eukaryota > Viridiplantae > Streptophyta > Magnoliopsida > Myrtales > Myrtaceae > Syzygium > Syzygium jambos. The sequence goes on along the minus strand of CM062223.1, from coordinate 24,332,126 downwards.
TATTGAACAAAGTAAAAGTTTATGGACTATATTAAAAATTAAGCTAAAATTGAGGAACTGTATTGCGCATTAAGTTCAAGTTCAAGAACTATTCGTGTCATTATCATGATAGTATTACGGTCGAGATTCTGACGGCACTCGTTAATTGTGTTTAATTTTTAAAAAATTAATTGTAACGATATCGATTACATGTAATGCGATAAAAATCATGCACGTAACGAACACGTTGTTTGGAGTTTCATTTTAGCCAAGGTCCTCACGCGTATGAAACGAACATTCATGAAATGCCAAGTCAACTGGTCCCAAAGTCACTAAATTTATTAACTTTTCTTTTACAATTCGGACTTTTTCCATGTTATTATTGCTCGAAGGCTTTTCGCCCATATTTGCTTCGTGATTTTTGTTAACGTGTGATCTAGAAACCTCCTCTTATCGAGCTCAAAATGTTTCGATTTCCAATGCACTCTTACACACGACACATTAGAAGCAACAAACTTCCTTATTTAGTCAATTAATAAAGAGAAAAAATCACAAAAACTTTCTAAACTTTGTCTATTATTACACATTTACCCAAAATTATTTTTTGTGACACAAAAAATCCAAAATTTGTACAGTGTGACACATTTATCTCATACTTTTTCTTGTGATGCAAAAAATCCCAAACTTATACCCGTGCAACACATTTGCCGCATTTTTTGTGAGATCAAAAACCTAAAAAAAAATTGTGACATTTAAATTATTTGGGCTGATATGTCACATGGATACATGTTTAGAGTTTTTTGTGTCACGAGAAAAAGTTTGGGTTTCACATTGTACAGATTTGGGATATATGTGTTACGTAGATACAAATTCGAGATTTTTGGTGTCGCAAAAAAAAATTAGGTTAAATATATCACGATAACATAATTTTAGGAGTTTTAGCGGCTTTTACCCGTTAATAAATGTCTACCGCGTGATGGTTAAAAAAGCCCTTTAATTAAATTTTACTGGGGGATTCAGAAGGCCGTACTTAAAATTTATATTCAACAAGCTTTAAAGTCGAACAACTCCGGAAACGTCCTCCGCTCCACGTGAAGGAGTGGGTGATGGGAGTTGCCGAGCGTTTTCTGTTTTTTTTTTTTGTGTCGAAACCGAGTGTTTTCTTCACCTGCTATGTTTTCTGCCTGTTTTGGTTTCGGAACTCTCTGGCACCTCCTCCTCTTTTCCTATTGATTAATAATTCTCATTTAAACAGCCCCCAAAAAAAAGAGAAAATGAAGAAAACTGTTAATTCGTGCCAAAATCTCCAGCGCTTTTTGGCACGAGCCCATTAATAATTCGAGCTCAATTTTCACTTCGCGTGATGTAATTTGGAGCTAATTCAAGAAATAAAAAACACGGCTTTAACCTTGAGTGATAATTTTAATTTTAATATTTTTTTGTTAGAAAGAAAATACCAACTTTTACACGAGTCTCGAAATTCTTTCCCAAACCTAATTTCGACTCGACCGATTTACTTTATTTAATTTTTTTACGTTACGATTAAAAAATCGCGAAGCGAAAGGTCTCTTTTAAAATATCACGAAGCGGGCGACATATTTTTCCGCGGAGGAGGCTGAGGCGCACGCGCCAACTCCTCGCTTTCGCACGTCTTTACTACGCCTCGACGAATGATGTCCGATTTCCCAAAATCCACGGTTTTCGCAATCGCGATCGCAATCTCAACCTCGCTCGCTCCCAAAAAAAAAAGAAACAAAAAAAAAGGTAAATGAAAAACATAATTAAAATAATAATAATAATAATAGGAAAACGAAGGAAGCAAACTCCTTCCTTCCCCCCCGGTTCAACGTCACTGCCCTCGATCGCTTTTCCTCCCGGATTCCTTTTGTCGTTTTCCTCCCCCCAACTTGTCGCCGGGGGGCCCCACCCGCAATCAAAACCCATCGACGGTAGCCGGGGGCCCACCGCCAGTCGTTGATGATGTTGGCGTCGGCGTTTCCATTTCTATCTTATAGGTCCCCCCACCGCGGAGCTCCCCTCTCCTCCTGTCGCGCTCTACAAATAAAGATCTTTTAGCTCTGACCAAAAATATAATAGCAATAATAATAATAAAGATCTCTTGACTATTTTGCTGAAGCAAAAATTCAAGTTTTCTTCTGATTTCATCGGTCATGGTTCATAACGAGTTCCGCACGAAAAGGATGGGTTTTCAAGTCATGGAAAAACCAGTCGATCGATAAGGACATAAACTTGCCATCATAATAGCCTCTCCGGATCAGGAACCGATTATGAATTCTCTGATAAATGCGGCTAGGATTTATAATGAAAGAAAGGACCATGTGATTGATAACACGAAAAATCGTTATGATTTTTTTTTGGGTCTCAAACAAACAATTGTACATCACACCCGACTTTAAAGTTTTCATCTGCATCGTCTCGGATCGCATTTGCCCTTCTAAATATCTGATGTACCGTTAAATATATAAATTTCAAATTTCCCTCGACACAATAGTATCGATAGTCTATACTCAAAATGGAGGGAACGGATCGTTCTCCGATTATGCACATCTTTTCCTAATCGACTGATTTTACATCGGCTTTTTGGTCGGGGATTTTACATCGATAACGAGCAAATTTTCTTCAACTAGGTATTCCTCGACAAATAAATATCGTGTTTATAATTCGAGAGAACCGGACAAAAGAACCGGAGCGCATTGCGCAAAAAGGGCAAAGGCCTCATGAACCGTACTGTTCTGTTCCCCCCCCCCCCCTGTCTGCAGCGTGTAGCTCACAGGATGACGGATGCTGCCCTCGAAGTGCGGGCAGAGCAGGGCTGACCGACCTTCCCTGCTCCGTACGTGACCGCGCGAGCCCGGGCTGGCGTACACGTGTGGCGTCGGAACTCGCGACGGCCCTCCTCCCACCTCGGCCTCGCCGTCTCGCGCCACGTTTCCGGTATAAAGGGACACGCGTTGCCTTGCTATTGCCGCGTCCTTCTAGGGCATGCCACGTAGCTCGAGAATGCGATCCCCTGCTTCTCAGTGATCCTAGGATCGCCTTCCCTGCCTCCGACGGATCGACCATCGTTCTTTTATAGGAAAATTACAAAAATAGTTAGTGAATTTTGATTTGATATTCAACGTGATCTCTACTTTTTTTCGATATTGTCTCAAAATTTTTGGTACGTATTCAGTGTAATTCCTAAATGTAGTTCTTTCATAAGATCATGGACTACGTTAAATATTTTCACGTAGTTCAAATATTACATTGAACACATATTAAAAATTCAGGAATTACATTTAATAAATTAAAAGTTCAGGGATTACGTTGAACATTATGCTAAAAATTTAGATACCACATTGAAAAATAAAAAGTTCAAGGAGCACATTATATACGGGCCAAAATTCATTAATCATGTGTGTCATTACCCATTTTTAAATCGCAAAATTACTCGTTTTGCTTGCAAATAATCTCGAGGTTCGTATGTAAAATGCATGCGAACCTAATTTCGTCAATCGACATTGCCAATATCCTTTTAGAAACTTTAAAAAAAATCATGAATAACCCCACGTATTAATCAATATGTATTATTTTCCGCAATGGTTTACTGATGATTAAGATATTGAATCCGTCGGTATCCAGTTTCGTCTTCCCCTAGATTAATGTGGAAACCGCAGGTTAACCACCGGGCTTACGTCAAAGGCTGCTGGTTCTTTTAATACACGAGGTTGGAAAGTTTAATGCACGGTGACAACGAGACATATATAAAAACAACGTTAGGATGATTGCGACACCAAGGACCTTAATAAGGTTTATTAATAAAAAGGGATAAAATACTAAAAATCTTAAAATTTACCATAAAAGTGCAATTGAATTTTCAAGAAAATGCAATTAAGTCCTAAAATTTATCACAAATGTGCAATTAAGTTCTAAAACTTTCAAAAAGTGCAATCGAATTCTAAAACTTGTCAAATTGATCCAATTAAACCATTCCGTTGATTACATTTTCGTAACAAGGTTTTAGGACTTGATTGTACATTTTGAAAGTTTTAGGATTCGATTGCAATTTCGCAATAAGTTGCAAGACTTGATTGCACTTATTAAAAGTTTTATAACTCAATTACAAGTTTCAGGATTTTGGGGAAATATTCATGTTCTTCACTTCGCATGACAATCCGGTCATTTAGCTCAACCTTAATCTTTTTGAAAGTAACGTGAGTGGAGTACTCTCGTGTCATCCTAAATATATATCTCAAGAGACTGTAGACTATGATTCAAGATTTGCGTAGATTAAAAGAACGGTCGAGCTTTCTATGGTTTAATGTCGTACGAATTTATTCATGCGAATTCATTCGGCGGGTGCATAGACCATGGCACGAAAAACCGACTCGTGACACCCCCGTGACCAAAAACAACGTCGTGCAATTGGGAATCGGCGGGAATTCGTCTATTGACCCGACCCCATCTAATGTCCTATTCGAACGATAACCAGAAAACGGCAATATAGTTGTTGGGATTGATCACGCATCTTTACAAGAGTGGTAAACAATCGGCATACCATGCTTCGGTTTTCCTTCTAACCATGACGATCCAATGTACCAATGCACGTGGTTTTGGAAGGAATCTAGGGCTTTTGCGATGATTGATTTTTCCACGGTATCTCCCATTTCTTTTTGTTTTATTCATTAAGAGGGTGGTAGGTGGAATTTAGAGCCAATTAAAATTAAGCTTACTTTATTGCTAATTGGAAGGGAACAAAATTAAAATATATACAACATGCATTTTTATATATCTCGAACTCGGTCCGGGCATTTCTTTCCGCTCTTCAAGCGGAGTTGAAACGACCGCGGTTTTGGCTTCAATTATTCTCGATGCATGTAGTTCCGATAATTTATATGAACTTGCATTATTCTTTGGTTGTGGTGCTCCGTGAAGATAGCTCGCTAATTTCATGATTTTTTTCTACAACTACTATCCAAAATATTAAATATTAAAAGGAATTAATATGTCTCGAGTTTAAGATGGCGGCCTTCCTGCGCGGGTGTTTCCAGAGAAGGTTAAGCAACCGGTGGTGGACAAGAGAAGCTTCGGGATTAATGTGGTATTTGTTGACTAATGACGTTCATTTCAAGCTAATGATACCGTACAAATCTCGGGATTGCTAATTTTCTGTTTTTGGCCCTTTTAAAAAGGAGCGAGTCAGTCCAAGACCACTCGATGATTTAACGGGAAATTGCGGGGTCGTTCAGGGGGAATTAAATACCAAAAAAATTAAGAAATTAAAATAAGAAGAAAAAGAAAAAATAACTAGCTAGCTAGAGCCACTTTTTTGGGAGGAATTGGGTACAAACTTGATGTATGGGGTTTAAAATTGAAAGATTTCAAATTGCGAAACACTAGAAATGTTTCAAAAGTGATGTGTAAGATCTCGTAAATATTTTCCAGAAATTTTTAAGATCGAAATATCACTTTTCTCATTTTAAAAATTTCGGAGACAAAAGCGATAAAACACATTCTTAATTAAACCCGAACACACGAAGGGGTATTTGAGTTTATTATTAAAATGCAGTGCTTATACCAAAACGGTGTTCTAATAGCTTCACCTTTTTGAGTTTTCTCAATCCATTTGTATAATTAACTTTCTCCCTCGAGATTCTTATTTTCGAGGAAAAATAACCAGATATATCACCTTGATACCTTTTGCTCGTGAGTCATGAGCTATAGAAAAATGCCGAAAATAACAACTTAAAAAGCTCTTACAAAGTATGAAACAACAGTGGAATATCGGGAAAATTACTAAAAGAGTCATAAATATTTTTTTTTTGCCCATTGAGTCGTAAATCTTTTGTATTTGTGTCAATTTTGACTTGCAATTGCTAATATGGACGTCTGCTGTACTACATGGTTCAACCGGTGCTGATAGGGACAATTTATAATAGTTTTTCAAAAAATATATTTATTATTTATTATTTCTCTTGTTTTTTTTTCCTTCCCTTCTCCCCGAAGCCAGTTGTCGGACCTTAGCAATTGGCCAAAGGCGAGGGCCGGTGAGGACCCCGTCAGCTACTGACAAGGCTCAACCTTGTCATCCTTGGACACAGTCATCCTTGCCACGACTGGGCGAGCCTCACAAGAGGTCATCCACGAACCCAAATTAAGATCGTTGCAACGGTGACCGACAAGATTGAGTCAAGGTCATTCACGGCTTCCGAGACCTAAAATCTAGGGTTCGCGACTTCAAATCGAGGTGCTAGACATGGTGATGACCTAGATCTGAGGTTACTGAATTGTTACACAACTCGAGCAACTGCAACGAACGCAAATAGAGAACACTTGGTAATGATGGGTTGGGGGATATGAGAGGAGAGGGAGACGAACAAGGGGATTGTGAGGGCGAGGCTTGACCTTGCCAAACCATGCCAAGCAACAACGAGGTCCAGCCTCGCTAGTAGCCAACGAGGTTGACTACACCGGCTAGAGAAGAAGGTAAGAAAAGAAAAGGAAAGAGATGAAAGAAGAAAAGGAAAATAAATAAGTAAAATTTCATAAAATAGTATTAAATATTATCCACATTAGCACTGGTAGCACATAGGATAATTGGTATCCATGTTAACAATTTTTGGCCAAAATTGGCTCAATTGACTAAATTGGTATAAATTCAAAATGTTTATGACTTAGTTAGCAAAAAAAATGTGCTTATAACTGAATTGTCATAATTGAAATAGGTTTAATAACTTTTTAGTAATCCTCTCGAGGAATATCATATGCCTGCAAACGTTCAAGCTTTTATATCGTAGCGTGAGCAACGAATTCGCTAATCACCCAAATTAAGTCGTCCGATCGGGATTTCGGACAATGAATCACAAGAAATTACACGGAACATTCGTTAGTGGGAATCAATAATCAAAAAGCACGAGCCATATAAACTCAACGGTCGGTCCAGAAATCAATCTCCACTTTGCAAAAAGTCTGACACCCATAAGAATGTTTGACTTCATGTTAAAGTCACATTGTTTGAACTTTGAATAAATCGCATGGACCGAGATTTAAATGATGAATTGCAACTTGCAAGATATTCGCCCAAATGTGAACCAAATTATTATAAATCGAAAACGACACAAAGGCATCATTGCAACATGTACAGACCATAATGGTTTGGGACCAAACCAAGGACCGCATTATTATGCCAAAGTACAATAATATTATATGATGCCTATACTAATCCTGCCTGCGCACATGCTAATGTTTAATTATTACTGTCATCATTATTATTAAATTTTTCTATAGATGGTATTTTAATATTATGTTTATATTTATTCATTTATTTTATTGCCATGGAGCATTGGTGGAAGCAACGAGGGATGCACCCAAAGTGGCTCCACATGTGTGTCTCTTGCCGCCCGGCATGCCCCTGATTTCCGAAGCTCTTTTTCTGGGGTCGTCGTGGTTGATTCTCCTTCTTTTCTTTCTTCTTTTATTTTAATTTTTGTTCCTTCTTCTTTTTTTTTTGCTTTTACTTTAATTCAATAATTACCTTTTCTTTCTTTTTTGCACTTGGTCAATATTTTATTCAAATTCCTTTCTTCACTTTTTAGGCTTGTAGCTGGTTGGGGGCGGCAAGGTGGCACCTTCTCGAGCACCCTCGCTTTTGTCTCGTTTTCTATTTTAATGGTCCAATAATTTAAGGGACAAGCGGGATGAACGACCTATATCCTATCAACGAAAGTCCAATTGAATTTTAAAATTTTTAAAAAATATAATAAAATTCTAGAACTCATTATGAAAATGCAATCGAATTGAATTCTAAAACTTTCAAAAAGTGTAATAAGATTTTAAAGCTTTCAAAAAAATGCAATCAAGTCTCGAAACTCATCACGAGAGTACAATCGAGTACTAAAACTTTCAAAAGATAAATCAACGGAACGATTTAATTTGATTAATTTGATAAATTTTAGAACTTGATTATACTTTCGTGAAATTTTAGGAGATTCAATACACTTACCTTGTAACGGAAGTGAAAAGCGAATATTTCCTTTTCTTTTTTTGGGCCCCTTTTGCCAAACAAAAATGTCAGAAAAAAAAGAAATTAATTATATTTCTTGCGCCTCTCATTTGTTTAACAAGCAAAAAAAAGAAGTAATTAACTATTAGATTTGGCCATCGGGGTCCAGAAGATTCGCACTGCCAGTGCCCGGCATCAGATTCTGCGCGGGGGCACGTGCGGTGCGGAGCGGTGGCTGTACACGTGTGCGACGGAGCATGTGCCGTGGGTGACGTCCGCGGGGGGAACGTAACGAGTCACGTTTGAACAAAATATTTTAGGTAAATATTCTTTTTAAATATTTTTCTTCCCCGAAATGTTCTCTCTCTTTCTTTCTTTTTTAATTTGATTAGAATACGAATATGAAGTACAAAAGAAGACAAGGTCATGTGCAGGCTCCATTCGTCCAAAAAGCACCAAAAAATAGAATTTTTTTTCTTTATTTCGAAAGCTAAGAGCATGATTGAGAGAAGCATATGAGGTGATGCCTTGCCTTATAGACCAAATCTCGTGGTAAACATGCACCTTTTTAGTTTAATTTAACAGCTTGATTTTTGTAGCTTGCTTTTCCTAGGGAACCCACAAGAATTTGATTAACATTTCCTATGAAGCTGCTGTTTGTGCCAACTTCTATTTTTCTCTTTCTGTAAGAAAAATTCCACATAGGTTGTGCCGTGCTTCCATAGGATTTAATGGAGGCATGCTCACTTTTAGGGCATATATGATGGGGGGGGTTGTGTCGGGTCCGGTTCGAGGCTGGTTTTAGGCAGGACAGGTTCGGTTTCCTTTTCACTATCCCAGAACCGGCTTACAACATATAGGATTCCCGGTTCCTAGGTCGAAAACAGTCAATTTTCGGGTTATACCAGTTCTGAAATGATTTAGAAGCCTCTTTAAAAAAAAAAAACTTTTGCACCCTTTGAGAATAAAAAAAACGGTCTTCACCGTAAATAAATGACGACATAACCACTCGATCAAAATATATTTTTAAAGCGAAAAATGATGCGCTTTTATTTTTTATTATAAGAATTTGTTTTTTATGCAAAACAAAATGGTGGGTAGGTTCTTGGGTAGAATCGAGAACTGTATCATAATCACCAATTCAATTCTTGTGTTAAAAAAATTTGGAACCAGAAGTAGTTCCCGATTGTAGGGTTTAGATTGGAACCCAAAACCGAGCAACCCGAAAATCGATCAACCCATCGATTTTAATATATGTTAAAAAGTTTATGATTGTTTCTCCTTCCTCAGTAGGAGAGGAAAAATATACGTTATGTTGTTAGAGTACATCAAAGCCAGTGACATAGGCTGGATATTAGGAAATTTTGAAAAGTAGTTTTGGATTCCTAAGTCTATTGGCTGAAAGTTTTACCGTCGGGAAAATTTGTTCCAAAAATCTTTCATCTCAAAGTCTTTCTTTTTTATAACCCAAATTTCAAAGCAACCATCCGCTTGCTTTCCCTCGAGGAATCAACCCAAATTCGTTCTTGGATTTTTATTAAGAGAAGGAGGATTTTGTGGTGATTTCGGGCACGAGTCATATCAATGGAGCACCAGAAACAAGTATACTTCAACATAATTTAATCGACGGTGAAGTATGATGACATAAAAAGTTTTGTCAGAATGCGATGACCAAGATATAACGCTGAAATTTAATCAACGCCGAAAATCTAAAAACTACAACTAAGATATACGCTAGAATTTAATTTACAACAAGATATTTGAAACTAAGACTACAGTATAGGAATCGGAAGATAATTGAAAGATTTGGGAATTTAAAGATAACAGATTTTTGGTCGATTATTCGAGAGCTTATAAAGAATACGATGTGATTATTTAAAGTCTACAATCGATGGTTACAATAGAGGTTATAAACGGTTATTAAATTTAAATAAAGAAATAACTAGGCAGTGGTAACAAGAAGTTACGTTATCCATTAAAAAGTTACTCCATTTAAAAGAGCTTTCTATTCAAAAATATTTCTATTAGGCAGTTACACGTGAACGTTAACGATTAATTGTTCGCTATTGATAATTTCCTTAGTTGCCGATGCTCTTCAAGTTGTTAACACTTATCTAAAATAGCTTACATATTCGAAAATATATCTATTAGTTACCCATTGATGTCAATGACTTCATCCCTGGATAGTTGTCGAACATTCATTTCATCAATGGCTTTTGCTATTCTCCAACCTTTGCTCTCATCAACTAAGTTCATCACTTTTCGACCAAAAAAAAAAAAACTAAGTCCATCACTTATCGATAATAACCAAAAGTATTTTTTGGTGTAAACATCTCGTTTGCCCTTTTTTATGTTGATTTCTACCGTCGGATTGGTGGAGTATCAATGATCATTGGTGACCCACAATAAAAGATCTTTGAAGTGTAACCAATCTCCTCCAAGCGGATTAAGGGTGGTGCGTTTGGGAGAGTTTTTTGAAATTATTTTTGCATAAAAATGATTTTGAATTAAATGGTTTTTGTTGAACACTATAAAAAAGGACTTTGGTAAAGACTGAAAAGAAAAAATAGAAATTGCAACGGACCCAACTCTAAATGGAAGGTTCGGTCACCGTGGTCGTCGAGGTCGCACAACCCTAGGGAATCATCATTCAGGTTGAGTGACCTTAGGTGACTCTGAGGTCGCGCAACCTCAAGCAATCCACATCTGATGAAGACGACAAGCCTCAAGTCTCAAACTCAGTCGCGCTTGACTAGGCGAACCTCAACTTCGCCGATTAGGGCCCGAAATTGAGCTTGAGCATAGTGCAAACCTCAGCCAGCTCGCGTGAGCCTTGGCAACCCTTGATTCTTTGGATCTCACATCCACTCTAAATCCAGCCTCATCCGCTCAGGACCGTAGACCCTTGGCGACTGTCCCTGCACGACCTTGTTCAGAGAGAGACGGTGAGAGGGGAGAGAGATGAATAGTGCCAATTTCGGAGGTAAAAGAGGAATACAAAAAACTGGAATAATAATATCATTAATTATGGCCTACAACATTCAAAAAATGATGAGGAGCCAAATGTCTTTGGAGGACTTTAGAAATGCAATGCAAATTCCTCGATGGGTGTTTATCAAATAATTTAGCATTTACCCAAAGCTCTTTATGCCCGAGTTTGAGAAGTATGACGGCACTTCTTACCTGAAGATTAACATAGAGACTTACCCAGTCCGGATGACCCGATATCTCGAAAACATGCTTTGGATGATCCGATCGTTCCAAGCGAGTTTGACTGGGTTCGCACTGCGAACATCATGAAGAAGATTAATCTTCTTGATGCTTGGGGAAGCGTGGGCCGATGCATTCTTATAGCAATATAAGTTCAACATGGATATTACTCTGTCTCGCGAGGATCTAGTCCGTGCTTAGAGACCCCCAAGGGACTTTGAGAATGTAATACACCCATCAGTTTCAGTGCGGGTCTAGGATCCCACCCCACCAATTCTTCATCTAAAAAGGTAAATCGAAAATCATGCAGAAAGTTCACGTCAAGCAGGGAAAAAACAGAAAAGAAAAAGTTAAACAAAAAAATATCAATATCTATCTATATCACCTGGGGTTAGTGGTGAATAAATGAATTAAATCTAAATCCTGCCCGTGGAAAAGCTCCCAGCGCATGCAAAGTGTGCCGCCACATCATGATTGTGCATCGAAACCCACCCCAAAATGGTTGCCAGCTCGTTAGATAGCGACGATCTGGGATCGCCAACGCCGTGTGTTCTCGTGTTATTTTCTTAATGGAAAAGAAGAAGAAAAAGATCAACAACAATGGATGTCGTCATTGGCGCAAGCTCGAAGACATCGCTGATGTTTGGGGGGACAAATGCCTGAGTTAATGGGAAGCGTTCGATACGGTTGGCCCTTCAGGACACGTCGCATTATGTAAAAACGTCAGCTACTATTGCTTTTATTGGCCTTTTAACGAGGCGTCAAGATCACTATGATAGGAGACTTTGACCTTGTACGTGAATTTCACTCGTGACTTTGTACTTTTTCGGGGCTGTTTTGCGGAGGCCTTTCGTCGAAATTTACAGGGAAAAGTGGGAATTGCAATCACTTCTAATAAGTTCAGGACATTTACACGTTTGCTAGGAGGATTGGAATTGTGCCGCACTGAAATGAGCGAGGAATTTGGAATGAGATGTTTTTGGAGTGATACCATGAGGTATGGAGTGGAATAGATATTATGAAGTTCATGACGGGTCATCATCACCGATGAGTAACGTGAAAAGAACGTTGATATTTTCTTGTAATGTTTGAGAAGAAAGGAAAGTTACGAAAAACGTCCTTTTGGAACTCAAAATCAAACACCGGCTCCACTTTTAAAACGTACTATTTATAGTAAAAAATTTCCTTTTTTTATTGTGACTTGCATCATCACGACCCTACTTATTTATAGAATTAAGATTCGGGGCGAGAAGCTCGGTGTCGGAGGAGACGTCAGGCAATCGTGGTGGTGTCCACAAGGGGTGGATAGAGAGAGAGAGTCCGTTCTGTGTGTGAGAGAGATTGTATCGAAAAGAAGGGGGAGATGGGTATAGGGTTCGGGGGTAAATGTGTTTTTTCAATTTGGGGGAGATGCAAACTGAGGGATTTTAAAAATCAAATTGATTTTTCATGCGTAAGTATAAACCCGAGGGCGATTAAAAAAAAAAAGTATAAACCTGAAGATGTTTTTTGTAATTATCTCTTGAAAATATTCTTGAAATCAGTGGTGCGTGGAAAAAAAAAAACAAAGAAAGCCTAAACTTGAAAGATCATTAGGATACTTATTTTTTTTTTCAGTATTTATTTAGGGAATGCGATGTTGAAATTCGAATTGCAACTACATTTTAACTTTCGATTGCAACTCAATCATGAAGGAATTTATATCAATGCAAGTTATCCATGTGGAGCGTCGATGGACGAAGACTTTAACGTTCTTCAGCATCAAAGAAAGCATTTTATGCTATGGATATACCACGCAGCAGCGATGATCTGGTGCAATCGACCAACCTCCATCACCCACGTGCTATGAATCTCGTAGTGCTTGGCGCCACGCGTGTCATGCTCTCACTTCCCGATTAGCTTGTTACAACATGTGTCGTTGCCAACGGTAACTTAGTTTCAAAGTGCTGGGTGTGTACTTCTAATGTCGTCCGTTCAAACAAATGTGCATTTTCCGGTCGAGGAAAAGAATCGGTCGAGCCATTCCCCTCTATACACAGTGGAAGAAAACGTGCGACGGCCCAAAACTTATGTACCACGATGGGCCATTCCTAGGTTTACTTTAGTCCTAAATACAGTGGGCTTTCTGCTATCATTGGGCTTTGGTCCGATGTCTCCTGCCAAGCACAGAGTTGGTCACTTCCAAGCCCAGAGCTTAGCCTAAACGCTCCATAAAACCCATTTTTGCCTCCTACTCTTTTCCTGCCGAAAAGGAAGTGCATTTGGGTTTTAAAAGAACTCCAAATAAGAGATGAAATCCCACCAATGCAAGATTCGATATAAAGGAATTGGCCTTTCTTGCTTTCTCGTTCTTCATTTTTTGCAATTTAATATGGCGGCCGTGCATGTTTCGAGTCAACATCGTGTAACAATGGATGGTCCACAGTAAAAATCCACTAAGCGGGTGATGATTAACAGCGCATATTGGGGGGTAGAAATTGATTGATTCACCAGAAAGTACTCAGTGATTTTTGGAAGCACGTCAATAAGAAGATGTCGGCGGTCGGCCATGGTCTTGAGCTCAGAGATCATTCGTTCGAAGCCCACGTAGTTGCCGACAATCTCATCGGTCTCGAGTCCGACCCCGACCAAAAAAGAAAAAATCGAAAAATCAAAAGAGAAAAAAACAACACCGGTCTGTTCTTTTATTGTATTTTGGGGAAGGGAGATTTCAAAATTTAAGATGGGATGTTTTTATTATCAGTGGGAGGGCCCATTTGGTTCCGTGGAGTTTATAGCAGGAGAAAACTTGCAACTTCGCTTCCATAAATTGAAGTTATCATCGTGCTTCTTGTTGTTGGGCAATCTTGTTAGCTCTTCCAGATGGTCCATTTGGGTCATTGGCTTGCTATTTAGCACATGCACTAGTGAAAGGTCTCAATCTAGTGGGAAGAGCCAGAAGGCAGCCATTCATGGAAGGACATCTTTTTCCTCAGCTTCATTAATTATATTTGTATGCAATGTTGATGATAAAGCAAACTCGCTCAATCTAGTACTGCTAGAAAAGAAAAGCAAGAAAGAAAGAAAAAAAAAGGAAAATCGGTGATGACCAAAGGGAAATCAAACAAATAATTGAGAATAGCATTTCGAATCGAGTTATTATATCGTCGACCGCCAGTGGAGTCCAAATTCCACCACTGATGGAATAAATTAGGCAATTCAAGCTAATTGATTAAGTTGCCGACTAGACGCGTTTTATCGTGGTCGATGTCCGTCAATACATGGTAGTTTTCTTTCAAGACTCGGTGTAATTTTAGTATTGGTTTCCCAAACCACTTTGATAAGAACTCCTTTTCTTCATTCCTTACATAGGACAAGGGATTTTCTAATGCATTTTTTTTTCTATACTGACCATTCTTTAGAGAAGAATCTCTCTTGATATAGTAGTAAAATGAGATTATTTACCATTTGCTCCGGAAAAAAGTTAGTATTTTTCCCGTTTGTCTTCATACATATACGTTTTACACAGACCATGCATGTATAATATATTTTTTGTCCACCATCTTACTTACATGAATAATTAATAAAGATCCGCATATATTCTTTAAAGAATAATTAATCTTTCAGATAAACGAGTTTATGATAAACATTCCAAGACTTATGGACGTTTTCAGAGAAGCTCTTATTTTTTTGGCAAATTAGAAACTTTTAATCTCAAAGAAACTAGATCGAACAATTATCATCGGTTTTATTAATTTTAGTGTTTTTCTTTTCGTTCCTTCCTGCAGATTTTTTATTCTTAATGTAAGTCTGTAACAATATAGAAGTATTGGCCGATTGCTCCGCCAAGTTTGGTAATAAGCTCTTAGTCTTTTGGCCAATTATTTTTGAATTTGCATGTACATTGATATGACAACTCTCCAAAAATTTTGGAAAAAAAACTTTGGCAACTCGAGTTTATTTTTTCGCAAGGCGTTAAGATTCGCGTGATTCTAGGAAGCATGGAACAATGTCTATATATATATATATATATGTTGTGTATAGCATTTTATGCAGCACTAATGTGGTGAATCAAGGGAAAATGACACAAAGAGTCCCTGAACTTTGTCTCAATGTGCAAGTTGGTCCATGAACTTTTGATTTGTTTAATGTTATTCCTAAACTTTTGGTACATGTTCAATTCAGTCCATGAACTATATGAAATTTTTTAATGCAGTCCTTTCCATTAATTCAAGTTTAGAGACTATATTGAATATTTTCATATAGTTCAGGGATTGAATTGAACATGTACCAAAAGTTCAGTGTTGACATTGAACAAAATAAAAAGTTCAGGGACTACATTGAACATTAGACTAAAGTTCAGACACTACATTGAACATATTAAAAGTTTATAGATCAAATTGCATATTGGGCCAAAATTCGAGAACTGTTTATGTCATTATTCAGTGAATCAATTATTCAATTTCCTTCTAGCAAAAGGAGTGAAAGTATTCGAATTCAAATTCATTTAGAGAAATAGGAAAATGGGTATCGCAGAAGTAAAGACGGAGAGGAAAAGTACGAGTTCTTTTCAAAGGAAATGAATCTAATCATCTTTGGCAACTTAATCAATCAATCGAAGATACTCAAATTTACTCCATCGACGGTGGAATCTGCAACTCTTTCTAATTTCACAAGATTGAACTCATCAATGGAAATGAATCAATTCCATATCTTCCTTTGCCACCACCTCCATCGTTCCTGGATTTTCCAAAAAACATTTGCAAGTGATTTGATCTTCAGATGTCCTCAGGCTCAGCTTTCTAACCTTGCCTCTTCATGCCAAGACCTGAGACACTGGC
Organism: Syzygium jambos; assembly: GCA_031216235.1. Lineage (NCBI taxonomy): Eukaryota > Viridiplantae > Streptophyta > Magnoliopsida > Myrtales > Myrtaceae > Syzygium > Syzygium jambos. The sequence goes on along the minus strand of CM062223.1, from coordinate 24,316,115 downwards.
GAGACATTGCTTGGCTAGAAAGAAAGCTGAGAGCCTGAAGGACCCCTTTGCAACATTGCATCATTGTTGACGACAGAATCTCGAACTTTGCCAGGCAGGTCCTTTATCTGCAAAATTTCCCGACTATTTCCAAAAGGGTGTTTCGAAAAATTAAAAATCTTTTCCTTTTTAAAATGAAGACGTTTGCTCACGTGGGAAATCTGACCACAAATATTTCACCCACACCTAATTTGAGGGAGGGGAAAAACATTTGTGGCAGGCTCAAACCCGATGCATGAATTCATGGTGTCTGTCCAGGGTGGTCACCCTGTCTGACTCAAGCTTGTTCATGAATCTGCTGCACATTGTACCATAGATAGTTGGAGGTGGAACCCATGATTTCCTTCTTATTTATCAAAATATTATATATATAATGTATATGCTTTTTAATTGAAATCGAATGGAATCACTCGACGTGGGTTTTCTTGATCTTGTTCCAACTTTTGATGATCACCCTCCTAATCTGTTAAGAAAGCACACGAACAAGAGCAAGTGAATTCTCTCTCTCTCTCTCTCTCTCTCTCTCTCTCTTGTCCTTGTAGGGATGTATTCTGGATCCCCAAGGCAAGAAATTCCTCTGATTGCGAAATGCCATAAGCACACAAGATGATGGCGTCTCAAGATCAAATGACATGTCCATGGCTCTGTGTGGTTGTCACAGTACTTTGTCAGCTAATAAAGTAAAAAAACATTAAAAAGAAAAATAGGAAAAAAAAACATAAAAGAGAAGAAAACGAGAGAGCCTAAACATTGCCCTAAAGATCTTGCCTTTATCGTGCGTCAGATTTGACCCTTCATATCTGCATTGTACCATCCCAGACCAGCTCCCCACCAATGCACTGTCAAAAGAATCCTCTTCCCCACAGATGCTGATGCCAATGGCAATCTTCAGGACTCTCGGGTTTGAAGTCCATGTTTGGATTCTAATGAGATGCTTTCATACAACTATAAACGAAACCGCGTAAAAGTTGCTTTGTGACATCATGAAATAACCAAACGCAGAGCGATGTAAAATCAGAGGAGTTTACGCGATATGAATACAAACCGTGCCACCAAACACTTTGGATACGTTTACCCTAGCAAGCAAGGGAAAGTACTTTGCGGGACGGCATCGGGCTGGGGACTATAAAAAGATTGTCATTAGATACATATAAGAACACTATCACCCAAAACCCTAACCTCATTTCAGCTCAGCCTAAACCGTCACTCCCCCAACCAACTCTATCACCCCATGTTTTTGTCATCTTCACTCCAATAATATACCAAAACCGACACCAACCCATTAAGCCAAATCATTGTCACAAACACTACAAAAAAACTGCATTTTAGCGACGATAATTAGCGACGCATTACCGCAAATTTTCGTCGCTATAATTTTTTAGCGACGACCTTTGCGACGAACAAAATTTCGTTGCGAAAAACCATGTCGCTAAATTAGCGACGAAATATATGGCAATTCGTCGCTAAGTAGCGACAAAATATGTCGTCGCTAAAGCATCTGTCGCAAAACTCAGATATCACAATTTAGCGACTACATATACCATTAGTCGCCATTTAGCGACGAACTAAACCTGCGTCGCTAATATTTTGGCGACTACAAGAGTGTGATCGTCGCAAATTGGCGACAAACTGTGTCGTCGCTAAAACATCTGTCGCAAAACTCAGATATAGCAACTTGGCGACTAGACACACCATTAGTCGCCATTTAGCGACAAACTACACCTGGCGTCGCTAATATTTAAGCGACTACAAGAAAAATATCGTCGCAAAAATCCAGAATGCACTCAGTCTCGCATATTTAGCGACAACAATGTCTACGGCCGTCACCAATTAGCGATAACTTTATCCCCCGTCGCTAATGACGTCCCGAAAGCAAAATGGTAGCTCTCGGCCACTTTTAGCGACAAGGTAGTCGCCGAGTCGTCGCTATTTAGCGACAAAGGAAACCTTGCGTCGCTAAATAGTATTTAGCGACAACAATGTCTACTGCCGTCACCAATTAGCGATAACTTTATCCCCCGTCGCTAATGACGTCCCGAATGCAAAATGGTAGCTCTCGGCCACTTTTAGCGACAAGGTAGTCGCCGATTCGTCGCTATTTAGCGACAAAGGAAACTTTGCGTCGCTAAATAGTATTTAGCGACAACAATGTCTACTGCCGTCACCAATTAGCGATAACTTTATCCCCCGTCGCTAATGACGTCCCGAATGCAAAATGGTAGCTCTCGGCCACTTTTAGCGACAAGGTAGTCGCCGATTCGTCGCTATTTAGCGACAAAGGAAACTTTGCGTCGCTAAATCGTATTTAGCGACAACAATGTCTACTGCCGTCACCAATTAGCGATAACTTTATCCCCCGTCGCTAATGACGTCCCGAATGCAAAATGGTAGCTCTCGGCCACTTTTAGCGACAAGGTAGTCGCCGATTCGTCGCTATTTAGCGACAAATACAACTTTTCGTCGCTAAATCGTCCAGAATAGCGACGACAGTATATTGTAGCGTCGCTAAACCTGTTCGAACGATTAATATGTTTTTTTTGTTTTTTGTTCAGTTCTACCTGATAAGTCATAACATTCAACGAAAAACGAAATATAGCAGCAAAAAGTAAATATCTAAGAAAAGTACCCATATCAAAAAGGTTCAGCAAATGTATCTAATTAAACAATTATCATTCGAACATATCTAAAATGTTCAGCAAATGTATCTACTCTTCATGGTCTTCATCGGGTGGGGGTGCCGGTGGAAGTCCAGTCTGCTCGGCTGCTTCATCATCATCGTCTTGCTGCGAATGCTGACCCTGCTGTTGTCTCATTAGCAGACTCAGTTGTTGTTGCATGATGCGCATTGCCTCATCTCTGGCATCTATGGCATCTAGTCTCTCCTCCATCTTCTTCATTTTTTCGTCTTTCTCTGCAAGTAGATTCTCGAGGTTTTCCACTTTTTTTTCCAGCTCACTCTCTCTTGCGCTGCGCCTTGAACTCGTTCCAGCAGAAGATGTGCCTACCGACTTCATGCTGTCCCGGGCTAACGACCCCAACCCGTACACCTTCCCTTTCTTCACTGCTGCAGATGCCTGCCACCACAGCTTCTCCTGCTCGGCCTGCGACATTTCAATCGTGGGCGACGTCCCTTCTGTACCCTCGCCGCTGCCACTACCCCCGACACCCGCCGTAGATGCAAGCATTTCATCAAATTTTTCCTACGTACACACTTTAAAAGTTACTAGGCATGCATTACAATCAACTAATCTGCTATAAAATCATCAAGTTCGAACATACCTTAACGGCCTTCGCCGTGCCACTGACGAATGATTTGTCCTTTCTCATGAAGGTCCGCTCATATGTTTGTGAGAAGCTGGGCGGCGTTCCCATCACCTTCGCCTAACATACACAACGGACTTCCAACTAGTCATACAATGTATTAACGGAATAAATTGACAATCTGACAATACTTACCATCTTCCTTTTGTGCTCCGCAACTGTGATGGAGCCGCCGGCATACGTCCCAATCCCAGATTCTCTGGAACTGGAAGTTCGATTAATTTTATTCCTCTCGCTGGCGCGCTTATGCTCCTCAGTAGCCCACTTTCTATGGATTTCCCACCATGACTGATCGTCCATCCAAGCCGGCTGCCTCTGCTTAGTTTTCGCCTTGTTCATCACATTTCGCATGTGATCGCCGGCCTTCTTGTTTAAAATTCTCCTAACCTCGCTATCCATAGATCTGTCCCAATAGTACTTGCGCTGAAAAAAAAAAAAAAGCTAACTCAATTTACCAATACATTTTACAAATGTCACTAACCAACCGATCTTACACTTACCTCAAACTCTCGCCACCATACTCTCCTATCTTCCTCCGGCGCTTGCGTAATGCATGTATATGGCCCACGCCAAAAATTGTTGACCATACGATACCAGTCCCGCAGGACTACCGTAGCTCTGTAGAAGCTGCATTTGTTAAACATAAAAAATACATAAAACATCTCAAAAGCATAAGAAAATCTAGCCTATACAGTTAATAACAAAAAATTAAGCACTTTCATCAAATTGTACTTACGAGTCTCCTAACGGTTCTATCCGCCTCCTCCCTTGATCATCGATGACCCAATTGTCATCCGCATCTTCGGCGCTTGGCGATGTCGACGCTTGGCCTACCGATGATCGTGCCGTGATCAAAGGCTCGCCCTCAGATTGAGTCTCCTCCGTTCCTTCGTCTTCCTCCTGTTGAGGCTGCGGTTCTGTGGGGGGCGTATCGACCCAAGTGGGCGTGGGCACGAAGGTCCGTCGAGGGGGACTAGCCTCGTCGACCGGCCTGATCACGACTGCCATTGAACGCCCTCCTCTGGCCCGTCCACGTGTATAGACCGTCGGTTGATCAGCAGCCTTACCCTTACCCTTGTTGTTATTTTTCTGATTTGGACGCTGGTGCACATTGGAAAAACAAACTAGTTAGAACAATTTATTTACCAACTAGAAATGATTTATAACCCAATTAAAAACTTACCATTTTTCTTGCAGTGTGTAAATATTGTTCTTCTTCCTGCATAAGGAAAACAACATTACAAAATGTAACAACCAGCTTGCTTCAATCACTGTCTTAACAACCAAAGGTCTGCCCATGTCTTGTTGAAATGTGAATAATTTGGCAATCTATAGTGATTTCTTGGTTGTTCATAGCTTTCGCGCGATATTTCTCACTCAATCATATCTTCAATTCATTTTGAATTCAATCATTGTGGACACTTTGCTAATCGCGATTTGTACTTGGCTCTGGCATCATCAAGGCTCACTGTACATCTCCTAATCTATTTGACTCATCATTCCTCAAAGTACAGCTTGCAATCAATTCAGCAACTTAAAGATTTTTAAATTCAGAATAATTCTCTACTCTCATGCTAATTAGATAGCCTTGGTAAAAGGAGGAAATAAGAACAAGAAAACACAAAAAAAAAGTGCGATATAAATATATATGGCTCTGCGTTAATATAAAGAGCTAGCAAGAGGATATCAATCCTGCTGCTTTTGGGTCCTATAAATATAAGTTTGATGGACAATCAATAATGACTTTAGCTAATATGGTTGGTCTCACTAACTACAAAAGAACTTCAATCCGTCCCCACCATATGCTGATATGATCACATCTACCTAATGAGCCAACAAAAAGAATCTCAGTTCTTGCACATTTTGGCTAACGCTATTTGAACTGTTGTCACTTGGATTTGGCACACGTATATATTAGATTTCGAGTTGATTTTCCCGGATATTCGACTTTAGCGTGAAAAGAGGACAACATGTGATAGGCTGACAATTTGTGTCTTCATGTCACATCAACGATAACTATTCATGTCATTTTGCGTCGTTACAAAAATACCTCGACGTGATTACAAAGTGTGACATATAATTGATAAATACATGTCAATCTGCACGGGTTTCAATTCGAGTTTCTCTCAATAAATACATATTGTATCGTGTCAAGAAACACCACCACACACATCAGCGTCGAAGTTCTCTAAGACTGTGCTAGGATTAGGGAATGTCTTAGCTAGAGATCTATCTGTTTTCTTGTTCTTATTTCCTCCTTTTACCAAGGCTATCTAATTAGAATGATGAGTCAAATAGCTAGTCATTGTGTATTGTTTTCAGCAGTGAGGTAAATGCAAATCATAGATCATCGAGAGAGAGAGAGAGAGAGACCTGAACAGTGAGGCTTCGCTTGAGCTCCGCTGCGATGCCGGCGAGGAAGCGACGCCGTGCTAGACCCACGGTTGATTTCGGACGGCGAGGGGAGAGGTGGCGACTCGCTCCTCTCTCAAGCAAGAACGGTGGCGGGCGGAGGAGCGGGCGGCGGGGAGCGGGCAGCCGAGCCGGTGGACGAGCGGCGGGGAGAGGGCAGCCGAGCGGTTGGATGAGCGGCGGGGAGCGGGCAGCCGAGCGGCTGGACGAGCGGCGGGGAGCGGGCGGACGACCGGCGGCGAGAGGCCAGACGAGCGGCGGCGGGCGATCGAGCGGCGTCGGAGGTCTGACTGGAGAGCGAGAGTAGAGGAGAGATAGTGAGAGACAGACTGGGGAAAAATCGATTTCGAACTTAGGTTATCCTGATTCAGCGACGGCATAGCCACGAATCGTCGCTAATTGGCTACAATTAATAATATCCGTCGCTAATTAGCGACGGTATAGCGACCAACTAGTCGCTAAACGCCTGAATCAATTCCATAATTCCGCCACATTTGGCGACCAAACAGCGACAGCATCGTCGCTAAAAATTCACTTTAGCGACGATATGCTCCCCGTCACCAATTAGCGACGAAGTAGTCGCTAAAACGCCTGAATCAAATCCAAGCTCTCGGCCACATTTGGCGACCAATCAGCGACAACATCGTCGCTACAATTTCACTTTTAGCGACGATATTTATTTCCCCGTCACCAAGTAGCGACGAAGATATGTGATCCGTCGCTAATGATGTCCCGAATGCAAATTGTATAGCTCTCGGTAACTTTTGGCGACGACCGAGCACGTCTCCGTCGCTAAAATTTCACTTTTAGCGACGAGATGAGCTTCCCGTCACCAAGTAGCGACGAAGATATGTGATCCGTCGCTAATGATGTCCCGAATGCAAATTGTATAGCTCTCGGTAACTTGTGGCGACGACCGAGCACGTCTCCGTCGCTAAAATTTCACTTTTAGCGACGACATGAGCTACCCGTCACCAAGTAGCGACGAAGATATGTGATCCGTCGCTAATGATGTCCCGAATGCAAATTGTATAGCTCTCGGTAACTTTTGGCGACGACCGAGCACTTCTCCGTCACTAATTAGCGACAAGAACAGGGTCCGTCGCTAATGTCGGACCGAATACCAAATATAAAGCTCTCGGCCACTTTTGGCGACGACAAGGTTATGACCGTCGCTAATTAGTGACTTTTTTAGCGACAAAATTGTCGCTAATTTTTACAGAATACACCTAATTACATTATTATATATTTATATATAAATACACCTGATTCATAAATAATATTATCATATATACCGTATATACTGAATATTAATTATAACACAATAAACCATAAAATACGTTATACATGTCATAAAGAAGAATAGTAAAAGTTTCAAAACCCAAAGTCGTTGTCATTGTCATCTTCGTCGTTGTCATGATCATCGTCGTCTTCTGCATCTTCACTATCATCATAAAACTCGTCTTCGTCTTCGGTGTCCTCGTTTTCCTCATCAGTGTCCTCGTCATCATCAGTGATAAATTCATCTTCTTCAACACTATGATGCAAGTTCGATTGACGAACTTCACTTGCATCAACATCGATCAATGCTCCATGTGGGTCTTGTAAAGATGGAATATTATATTCATAAGGTTCAGCTGTGTGCAGAACGACCTCTTGCTGATATGCTGTATCTTTCCAGTGTTGTTCGATCTTTTTTCGCGCTTTGATTTGACATGCTGCCAACCACTCAACTTTGTCCTGTTTCAAGCTCGGATATGATGCGTAATAGACTTGAATTGCTTGTTGTGCCAGTACAAATGGTTCGTATTTCATATATTTTCTCTTGTGATTAACTTCAACCAAATTAAACTTCGGATGCACCCTCATTCCTTTGATAGGGTCGAACCACGTGCATTTAAATAACGTAACGGCCAATGGTGGACCAGGGTACTCTACCTGTATGATAGCATCCAACAAGCCGTAAAAGGCCTCCATCAAACTGCTCCCAGATCGAACACAGACGCCACTATTCATCGTGGCCTTTCCCTTGCCATATTCTTGCGTGTGAAAATTATAACCGTTGACAAAATATGCTGGCCAAGTTCTTGCTATTGCTTTTGGACCCAATGACAGATGATATAACAACCCTTCATTCTCGATCATGGCTGGAATATTGTGAACCTAATGACACATATGAATAAGTTATTCATATATGTACGTATACATAGAGTATTGCTTAATATCAAAATTTGATGAAAACTACAAGTTAACACTGCACGTCGAGCTTACATAATTTTTAAACCATGCTGCAAAATGGTCATTGCACAAACGATCGAGCTCATCAGGCGATACTCCTGACATGGATGCCCGAAACATTCTGTTCGATTTGAGCCAAGATAGAATAATTTATTAGCGAATGGTTAGACACAATAAATGTGTATATACATTCACATTGTGAGGTCTAATATGAAATGCTTACTGAAAGTATGGCTCCACTTCTGGACAATTCAATAAAATGTATGTGTGGGCTGCATGCATTTCTTCCCCCGTTATATAACGTAACTTACATACGCCGCTTGGTCGACCAAGATAATTGAAAATGGAGAATGAGTTACAATCCGAATCAAGCGGTCCCTCGTCGTTTCGTCCTGGTCTCCGCCTCTTGCATTGCACGTGCGACTCAAAGTAGTATGATGCAAATGTAGTCACTTCTTCAACAATGTATGCATTACAAATTGAAGCCTCCACACATGCCTTATTCTTAATTTTTTTCTTCAAATGATACAAAAACCTATATGGAAAACGACATTAGTGTGCAACATCGTTGATAGGTAGTTTCATTCCAATACAAAATGAAAAACATTGTTACCTCTCAAATGGGTACATCCATCGAAATTGGACGGGACCTGCAAGTTTTGCTTCGTATGGCAAATGAACTAGTAGATGCTCCATTGAATCAAAGAACGATGGGGGGAATATCCGCTCCAAGTTACACATGATGATTGGAATATCTTTCTCCAGCTTCTCCATGTGTGATGTACGTAACATTATCGAGCAAATATCATGAAAGAAAGTCGTCAATTCAGTAAGAGCGCCCCAGACGAAGTTTGGCAGAAATTCCTTCAACGCTATTGGAAGTAGTCGCTCCATAAAGACGTGACAGTCATGACTTTTCATACCTGACAACTTACATGCATTCAAATCAACACATCTCCCGATGTTTGAAGCATACCCATCAGGAAATCGGACAGATTTCAACCATGTTAAGACTGCACGTCGCTGCTCCTTGGTCAATGTGTACACTGCTTTTGGCTTTGGTCCAATACTGCTTGGCTCCACGTCTAGAGTCGGCCGATCACAAATCTCTCGCAAGTCTTTTCTTGCATTTAGGTTGTCCTTTGTTTTGCCAGGGACGTCCATCACCGTGTTGATGACATTCTCAAAAACATTCTTCTCTATGTGCATGACGTCAAGGTTATGATGAACAAAGTGGGTCTTCCAATATGGTAAATGCCAAAATATACTTTGCTTTGTCCATTTATGCGTAGAACCATACGAATGAGGTATGCATTGCGGGGCTTCAACAACGGTCGGGAAGGTTTGGACTCGTTCCCAAAGTTCATAACCGGTCAACCTCATTGGTGGAGGTGTCCTTTCAATCCTTTTTTTGACGAACTCTTTCTTATTCCTTCTAAATGGATGATTCATCGGTAAGAATTGTCTGTGGCAATCAAAGTAACACGCCTTCTTACTATGTTTTAATCGGAACGACTTTGATTTCTCCATACAAATCGGACATCCTAACAGGCCGGCTGTGCTCCACCCAGACAACATTCCATAAGCTGGGAAGTCATTTATCGTCCAAAGAAGCGCAGCCCTCAATAGAAATGTTTTATCGGTGCAAACATCATAGGTTGGAACACCAACATTCCATAGTTGTTGCAACTCTTCAATCAATGGTTGCATGTAAACGTCTATCATCTTCTTCGGGTTATGCGGACCGGGCACGATCAATGTCAGAAACATATAAGGTGTCTTCATGCACATGCCAGGAGGGAGATTGTACGGCGTTAATATGACTGGCCAGCATGAATAGTTTTTTCCGGTTTTACCAAATGGGGCAAACCCATCACTACATAGACCTAGCCTGATGTTCCGTCGCTCCATTGCGAAATCTGGGTATGTTCTATCGAAATGTTTCCAGGCGTATGCATCGGAAGGATGACACATCGTATCCTCTTCAGTTTCATGGTTTGCGTGCCAACTCATGTGTTCAGCAGTAGCTCGAGACGCAAACAACCTTTGCAATCTAGGAATTAACGGCAGATGAAACAATTGCTTCACTGGTCTACGTGTATGGTTACCACCATGCCTCCTTTGAACCTTGTATCTTGGCTCACCGCAAAACTTGCAAGATTCAGCAGATTGATATTCTTTCCAATACAACATACACCCTGCGATGCAGACGTCAATCCGCTCAACCGGAAGACCCAGGTCATGCACTAACTTCTTCATATCGTAAAAGGAACTCGGCATGTTGTTATCACGGGGTAATGCTTCACGCATTATTTCCACAAAAGAATTGAAGCAGTTCTCTGACACGTTATGCTCGGCTTTAATACTTAGCATTCTTGCCGTGACCGATAGCGTTGAGTGGTTGTCACAACCTCCCCATAAAGGTTCATCCGCTGAACTCAACACGTCACGAAATTTATGGCACACACTTTCTTCAAATGTTGTGTCACCAGAATTGTCAAACTGTGATGTATGACTGGAGCTTCCATGCTCATGGGTGCTTGTTTGGTTCGTTTCCCATCCAAAATTATGAGCAGCTGCATCAAGCACCATTCTCTGATATGGATTTAATTCATCTCTAGCACTACTACATTCTTCCCGTACACAAGGCAATTGGTGAGTATTGCGATATTCCTCGTGAGACATAAATGGTTCACCATGGCAAGTCCAATTGTAGTAATTCGGAGTGAAACCGTTTCTATAAAGATGCTCTTCAACGATATCATATTCTTGGAATTTACTGTTTTTGCATTTTTTGCACGGACACCTTAACTTACTTCCGTTCATGTATTCAACTTGTGAACTAGCAAACGCCATGAATTTTTCCAACCCAGCACGAAACTCATCGGTTAATCCTCCACGCCTAGGTAAGTTCTTATTATACATCCAAGACCTATCTCCTTCCATGATGCCTACGATGAAAACCCGACTCAACAAATGTCAAGATTCATTACGGTATTTTAACAAACATATGGGGGGTGTCACATGTATCCGAGTCGTTTAACCCCATATTAGGCTTGAAATCAATCTCGTGTAAACAACAACGTATAACGGCAACACAACAACGCGTAATAGACAGAAATATCAATCAAATTGAAAGAAGAAACAACTTACCTTGAAATTAAACAAGTTGGGACAATGGTGTACTTTTTGCGGTTTCTTCAATCGCGAATTTCTCACTCCCTTAAGCTTTTCCGATTTCTTCGCAAAAGCATACGCATCTCTACCTCCAGGTAACTTGTACTTACTCCAAGTAGGCGTCGGGCTCTCGTTCAGACAGAGAGGAAGAAGAGATCGAGTGCTGCGAAATGAATGAATCGTCTGTTTTGTTGCTGATATAAGCTATATTTAGCGACGAAATATGTTTACTTCGTCGCTAAATAGCGACTAATAAACTAAATCGTCGCTAAATATAGTCGCTATTCCGCGACTAAACACAAGTCGTAGGTAAATATAGTAGCTATTTAGTGACGGTACTAATATCGTCGCTAATTTGAGACGAGATTGCGACAACTTAGTCGCTAAACTGTCCAGAGACCTAGAAACGTAAAATGTAACATTAGATGACATTAGCGACGAAGTAATTACGATGCGTCGCTAAACTGTGTTTTTGCGACTTTTTTGTATTTTCGTAGCTACTTAGCTATGATAAAAATGCCGTCGCTGAATGTAGTCGCTATTTAGCGACAGAAAAGCGTGATAGTCGCAAATTGGCGACGACATCTTTATCTCGTGGCTATTTAGCGACGAATTAGCGACTAATTGTCTGTTGCCGTCGCTATTTTCGGTAATTGGCGACGAAATTAACTTGGTCGCTAATTTCGTCGCCACTTAGCGACTATTTGCCTTTTGTTGTCGCTAATTAGCGACGATACTGTTGTCGTCGCAAATATGTTGTAGCTAAATTACAGTTTTTTTGTAGTGAAACAGTATAACAAGCAACCAAAAAAATAAAAATAAAAACAGGAACAGGAATCGGTTCCCCTACTACTTGCTCTTCTTTGCCCAAACACAACTTTTCAGTCGAGTGGTTTGATGTACTTCTCACGAAAGGGAGGTGGACCGAGTGCGACACAATATGCGCAATTATAAGAAGCGGACATGGCAACATGTGCCTATCAACATGTGCAGTGCCCATGATGTCCATCCACCAGGATCTGTTCCAACGATGAATTTGTCTGAGACAAAAGAAACCCACCCTAGAAAAACACACCCAGAAAGAAAAGAGAGAGAGCAAAAGAGGAGCAAAAATCACAAGTGCTCTGCCTGCTTTATCGATAGGTGAAAATCGTGGATCGTCGGTGAGGTAATCACTGAGGTGGTGCTTACAAGTCCTTGTCCATTACCCGAACTTCTCTCCCAAGTTAGATGGCGATTCTGTTCGATTGAGCCACTATTCATCGATCACTACTTACTGACGCTTTAGCTTTTTGGTCCCATGATAAAGGATCTTGTGACATATTCTATATGGGGCTATTTACATGCCACCTTAGTCTACAAATATCTAGTGCATTATAAATGTCATTTGGTGGTTCACTATACCAAAGTCCAACCGAACCTATTCCACCCCCTTTTTTTTCTGGTGGAAATTGAGCATCATTGTCGATTATAGGAATACTTTTTTGGTAAGGTAAATGCATCACTACCATCTTTGAGATAATAAAAAAAGATCGTATTATTTATGCCCCTAACTTTATGAAGGCGCCAGAAATTTGACTTTTGAGTAGAAAACCTTTCGGCCGATCTTCTAGTCTATTCAGCCAATCTCATCTCACCCTTTTTCTAACGCACAATCAATCAAAGTAGGCATTTGGTCCTAGCATTGTCATCCATGAAAATGGTGTATATGATGCATGGTAGGGCTTCGTGATAGTTATAGGCAAGTAGTTTGATTGTCGCGCTTAATTAGTTGCAAAAAGAAAAATTAAGAACCATGGATACATGATACATCGTTGGCGGCAATAAAGATTATTTACCATAGTAGTATCAGTTGTTTTATTCATTGTCTTGTCAAGCTTAGTCTTATTAACTAGGGGTGATCGGTTCCAGGATGGGTAGGTTCCAGACCTAAAACTTGGAACCTACACTATTTTTCCGGTCTGGTTTCAGGATCTATTCGAGAACTTGTTTTTTTTTGTTCCTTTTTTTAGTATCATTTTTTCTAGCAAAATAATATGAGTAGCAACGAAACGATTCAAAGTAATAAATGATGAATACTAAGAATCAATATCCGCCGAAACAATCGATCTGCGTAGGTCTTCACTTCGAACCGAAAACCAGATCAGTTCCAACCAGTTCCCAAAATATGGAACCGATTTTCGGACCAGTTCAAACAAGAACCGGCTCCCGGACTTGTTTTTCGGGTGGTTCGATCCAGTTCATGGGTAAACCCAGTCTGGTTGTACATCCCTATTGTCAACTCAATATTTTAATCCCCGTGCAATTGTAGGGTCTTGCGATAGTTATAGGTAATTAGTTCGATTATCATGCTTAATTAGTTGCAAAAAGAGAAATTAAAAACCGCGGATACATACCTTACCAAAAAAAAAAACCGTGGATACATGATACATCGTTGGTGACGATAACTACTATTTACTATAGTAGTATCGGTCGTTTTATTCATTGCCTTGTTAAGCTTAGTCTTATCAACTCAAAATTTTAATCCTAGGCAATTGCAGTTACTTATTACTTGGTGCTCCTTATATTTGCTGAAAAAGGCAGAGCGTGGGCTAGGTCTGATTAAAGCTAATTTGCAACATCATATAGATTTGACATTAAAATCGGGCCACGATTAAAGACCGCCAGCCAATAGCAAAGAGAGAGAACCCATGATGATGATGAAGATGGTGTACTTTTTCACAAAATTGACTTTATTTCACTCTTTCGTGTCAAAGTGTTCTTCCGAACTTGTCTGGATAGATTTTTGTTTTCATCTTTTATTTAATAAGAAATCTTACGATGAATAATCTTTCGCTTTGGTTTCATTTGCTTCGAGAAAAATATTTTTCTAAAAATAATCATTTACATTGCTCGAAATAATCATTTATTGAAAAATGTTTTCAACATTTTCGCAAATAATGAATACCTTTTCGTCCATTCATTTTTGTAAATGATATAATGAATCATTTTTAGGAAAATGTTTCGTAAATCATTCATTTTTCGCGAAACAAATACACCTTTTATTAAGACCAAAACACCTAAATTTTCAGACAATATAAATGTCAACACGTGAATTCATAGAAATTTTTTTCATAATTTCTTGAAATTTGAAAAATATTTTAAGATTTGGTGAAAAGCAAAAAATTACATTTTCACTTCTTAAGAAATGCAAACGAATGGGTAGCAAATTTATAAACTAACTTGTTTTATATATTTGGGACACGCCCAAGTTTTTCTCTCTTTCTTTTCGATAGAGTTTTGAGATGAGATGCGGTGATGGGGCATTGGTCGATGGGTGGTTGCTGCGCTAGTCTCGGATGGAGAAACCGACCGATTCAGCGAGGCGATGGTGGGGGCGGCGGCAGGTAATGTTATCGATGAGCGGCCGTGGTTTGGATAAGTTTGGTTGTGGTAAAAGTTTTCTTTTTCCTAGCCACGTTCACCAAGTTGGAATTGGTAACTTACGCAAGAATGTTACCAAAAAAAGAAAAAAAACAAAAGAAAAACAAACTCTTCGTTTTCAAAAGTGGTGGTGGGGGCAACGGTCTATGGTATTCTTCCTTTTTTAATCCCAATGAACGCCCGGAAAAATGCGGGAAATTTGATTTTGAAAAGTCATTTTGCCATAAGAACAAGGCCATTATAAACTGAAATTATTGGGATCATGTAAATTTGTGGGAGGACAAAACATGGTCCAAGTAATCATAAATCTCATGGCACGAGATCGAAATACTTACTAAAGCTTTGTTTGTTTTACAGAAAACTCACGATTTAAAAAATATTTTCTTTTATATAATCGCTTGTATTGCTTAAAAAAACGCATAAACAAAAAATATTTTCATCATCTACAAAAAAATTTATACATAAATTATTATTGATAATGAAATTATTTTTTGTTGACTAATTATATTTTCAAGTGATATAATTCATCATTTTAGAAAAATGTTTTGTAAATCGTTTATCTTCCGCAAAACAAACTAACGACATCATTTTTGAGCATTAAGTCATCGCTGGATCCACTCGTCAAGGTCATCCCCTCGAATAGTATGATTCGTAACTTTTCTTAATTGTAAAAAATCCCTTAAAATTTCCACAAATTTCGAGAACTTCTGGGAGCAACAACTCAGAAAAAAAGGGAATTTCTTTTTTTAGAAAAAATACCCTTTGGTAAGACTTTCTTGAAATAACAAGAAATGTCCCTAAGTAGACACGAATAGAAAAGGCATGCACACTCAAAATCAAAGTCGCACAAATGCACGACGCGAAGTAGAACCTCGATTTTGGCCGATCCTATGCACAACTAAGAAGGCACCGTACACGGGCACACGCGCATTGATCGAAACTCCACGAAATTAGCAGAGAGATTACTACTACAAAGATTGCAACATGCAAAATGCGACATGTCCAACCCCACACATCGACCGTCATCATCATGTCCATGTCCCCACGATTGCAAATTGCAATCAGGCTATGACGACAAAAGAAGCTGTTCATAGAATAAAAGAATTTATGTAATTTCCAATTTTTTTTCTCCAAAAAAAAAAAGAGGGGGTGGTGAAAAAGAAGAAGAAGAGGAATAAGAAAATGCCACGCGACTCCGCGGCCCCCATGTACAGAAAAAAACTCCAGATGGGAGTCCCCTCCAAATTAAAAATAAAATCAAAAACAAAAAGAAAAAGAATAGGGGAGAATTTATATTTTTGAACGGTGAGGCCGAGGTCGATATAGTCTGGAATTTTATTATTGCCATAACAATATTCTCTTTTCTTTCAATTTTTTTTTTAACTCTCCTCTTTTTTGGGGGGCGCTCTGACCTTGCCTTGATGGGCCTGGGCCTCCCGTATTGGGCTCGGGTTCGGGCCTCAGGAAAGGTAGACCTCCACGCTCGAATTCCTCCCGGCGAAGCACACCGGGCAAGCCCGGACCACCGCGTCGCACTCCGCGCACACGCACAGGTGACGGCACGGCAGCAGCACCACCGACGCCGCCCGGCTCCCGCACCCCTTGCAGCTCGGCCCCGAGGCCACGACCCGGTCCGGGTCGACGTAAGCCGACTCCGCGTCCTCCGCCGCCTGGCCCTCCGCGGCGGACCCCGGCCCGCCCCCGCCGTCGTCCGCCGCCGCCGCCCCGGCCCCCCTCCGGTCCTGCCCGCTCATTATGAGCTGCTGCAATTGGGCCTGCAGCGACGCCGCGGCGGACTCCTGGGCCCGAGCCTTGGCCTGCCAGACCTGGGCCTCCACGCTGAGCTGGGCGGCGCGTGCTTCGAGCTCGGCGTACCGGCGCGTGGCCTTCTCCATCTCGGCGTCCTTCTCGCGCAGCTTCCGGGCCAAGGACTCCTCCGCTATGCCCAGCAGCGCGCGGTAGTGCCTCTGCCTCTTCTCTGCTATCGTGCGCCGCAATAGCTCTCCCTGCCAAAACGACGATATGGGCACCATAAGAGAAGAGTTTTGCTATGGAATAATCGGGGAAAAAACAATCAAACCACGGATTTTCTATTCCTCAAATTCGGAAAAAAATGGTGGGGATGAAAGGAAAAGAAGAAAAGGGTACCTGGGCATGGAGGAATTGGTCTATTTCATCCCTCTGTTGCTTGAATTGAGTGGCGAAATCGTCGGACAATACGGACAAGCTCGCGGATGAATTCGAAACGAGATGATTTTGCTGCTGCTGCTGCTGCTGTTGATGATGATTATGATGATGGTGTTCGCCGAACGATAAATGGAGACCAGTGGAGACCAGATTGGATTGGTGGTGGTGGTTGTTGTTGGTATGGTTGTGGAGCTGAGTGAGGTCAATGAGCTGAGGAGGCTGAGGTTGCAATGAATACAGATGGTTGTTGGCGTTCATGGATGCAAAGTTAGTGGACGCCACTTCTGATCTTCCTCTCTTCCTCTGGTTAGCGCCTGCCGCTGCAATAACATTTCGCCACAAGATTATGAGGATCGCCCAAATCAAGAGCCGATATTTGTTCTGGACGACCAAAAAAGTCGCCTTCTTTCTGGGATTAAGTTTTCGTGGGACTCACCTCCGGTGGTGAACAAGATGTGGGATTGGTCTAGGAATCCTCCTGGCTGAGGCTGCAAGGAACAATCGTTTATCTCAGGCGCATTCCTGTTCGTCATCACCAAGAAAACAGAGGATAGAAAGGATGGATGGTTAGAACATCAGATGAAGATGAGATGAGACTCCAGAGAGAGAGCGAGAGAGAGGCCGAGGAATTGGTGGAGAAGAAGTAGTAGGGAGATGGGGTTGATGACGAACCTGTTGAGGAGGAGGATATTAGAAGGGTATTGAGCCTGAACGGCCATTGCAAGAGTCTCAGAGGAAATAGATGGATGGGGTCGAGAGGGGTGCGCTAGGGAGATTGGAGAGTGGGCTTGGCCTTGGTTTTGGTGGGTGGCGTTCGTAATTTGTATGAGAGGCAGATGGAGAGAGAGAGAGAGAGAGAGAGAGAGAGAGAGAGAGCCAATAAGGACAGGCAGGGTGCGGCAAACAATGTGAAGCAATAAAGGCTAAGGCATAAGAAGCATGAATAGGAGGAGGAGGAGGAGGAGGAGGAGGAGGAGCAGAGGAAGGATGAAGATGGAAGGAGAAAGATGCCCCCTAATGCTATGCGTGCCGGGAGGCGGACTCTTCAATGAATATTTTAGCTCCGAGGGGCGATGAAAATGAAATTAATCACCACCCAATTCACGCCCTCATGTATGCCCGTACATACACAGAGAGAGAGAGAGAGACTTTGTTCTTCTCTTCTGGTTTATGCTCTGATGTCAAAAGGAAGACCCCCCCTCCACAATAACTTTGTTTTCACCTACTTTTTATTTCTTTGCTTTTTTCTTCACCTCCTTGCCTTGTTTGCTATGCTTTGCTGTCTGTCGCAAAGATAGAGAGAGACAGAGAGAGAGAGAGAGAGAGAGAGAGAGAGAGAGAGAGAGGCCCTATGCGTACTCTGATGTTTCCATATCCGTTCTTGGGTTGCTGACCTGTGTTCAGCCTCTTCTTGAGGAGGGAGTCTCGCATTTCACAGTAATCGAATCTTTTTGTTTGATTCACCCATTTCTCGGGTTTCACTTTCACCCCTCCCCCTGCTTCCTTTCCCTTTCTTTCCCTCTCCCTCTCCCTCTCCCTCTCCCTCTCTCTCTCTTGGAGGATGAGAGGGAGAGAGAGAGAGAGAGAGAGAGAGAGCGAGGGGGCTTCGAACGAAAGAGTCAGCAGGTCAAGAAGCAGAACAGTAAAAAACGACGCGATACGAAATGGGAAACATCGAGTCCATGAACATGAACGGAATAATCAAATAGTAAAAAGGTGGTCAGGAGGTGTTGTTGGGTTTTCTAGAGCGGTGGTGGGGGGGTTGGCTTTCGCCGCTCCCGCTGCCGCTGGGTTTGTTCTTGCTTTGGAACGTTTCGCATTTGACAATTCTACTCCCACCTTTTCTTTTCCTTGTTTTTTTCTCCTAACCCCCCCTTTTTTTTATTTATTAATGACTGGATAAATTCATTTTTCTCGACTCGTGAATTACTCTCGGACGGCTAAAAAAAAATGGAGTTGTAATTCGGGGCGGGTATCCAATAGCGTATGCTCTAGTTGAACATGCCGTGTCGAATGATCGTTGATCGGAAGGAGGATGTCGGATGTTCCGGAAGTTCTAAGGCTCGAAGTACCTCGGATTTCGTGGTTTTAAAATTATACTTGGGTTATAGAAGGAGTTGGGGTTTTGAAACTCTATTTAAATAGGAATGTGTGAGCAAAAAAATGCTTGTTCGAAATTGAGGGGAGTAGAAAAATAGATATCGGGAGGGAAAATGTGACAAATAATGGTACCCGCCAAGTCAATATTTATGTTAACTACCATTCCTACAAATATGTTCGCTAAATAATACACATATGTAGGAATCTCACGTTCTTTTATATGTTTTTATGTTAGTACAACTTTTGCTTAATTTGTGAGAGATGAAAAAGGGTTAATGCGAATGATTAACACATTGCTATAAAAAATTAGGAAATGAGTTGGAGCCCTATTAGGTTTCGGCTAGGGATTTCTGTAAGGAATTCAATTGGATGATAGATTTTCATAAGCTAATCGATATGATATTTGACATGTATCTTTCGAGTTTGATAGAAAAGAGGTCCACATATATTGCTATTTAGTCTCACCAATACATCACATACCAAGCTACTTTCCTAGGACTATATGCCCCACCTCATAAGTTATGCCACAAAAAAAAAAAAGAATTTAAGCTAGTACTGTAGCTTTGTCTTGGAGCTTCTAGACAAATCAAATTCCTCAAAGATGTAGTCGTGAATGATGGAAACTTGTAGTAATTTTGGAAATTTCCGGAGACTTTTACAATTATTCAAGAGAAAAAGAAGAAGAGAGAATCCATGTTAGCTGGCCGGTTTCTCCTTTTACTTTTCCTTCCTCTCTATTTTGAGCATGCTTTGGTGTGTTTGAATTTTACTTGGTTTTGAAGATTCAAACTTCTCTCCTCCAACAGCTATGCTTCCTCTCAATTCATTCCTTATCTTAGAAAATGGAGAAGGTGTGTGTGTGTGTGTTGTATCATTCCTTCTGACCTAATTTCATGGGTTGTTAGTTGAGTCCTCTCTTTTCCGTCTCCCCAAGATTTAAATGTCTGATCAAGATTTCCCCTATGACCTTGTCAGATGACTGAAACCTAACAATAACCTTAGCCCCCTTCAAAAGCCCCTAATTAAGGGTTTTCAAACTTTTGAACAAAGCAAAACACAAGGAAAAAGCAACTGGGTATTCCCTAATTTTCTCATTTATTATCCACAAAACCAAACCAATCTTGACTAGGTGGGATTGGGAGTTCTTTAATCCCCCCAGCCATTGGTAATATAAGTGGGTGGCAATCGAGTTTTTGCCAGGTAATAACTGATGAGAGAGAAGTTGTGGGAGGCTCCTCCTTTTTGTTGCTTTTATTGAGGTGGACCTCCATCGAAGCAAAATACAGGGGGATTGACATTATCAATATGGTTATCCACCCTAGAAAATTGCAGAACAATATTTGGCCTAGGATTCTGTATTTTGCACTTGTGCACAGCAAGGAAGCACCTGTCTCTACCCCCCAACTTGCGTATATTGACATTTTCTACAGAAGGCTGTGAATAGCATCCAGGAATATTATTTTGTTTTTTGGTCACTTTTTCCGTTAGAAGGAAATTATATTCTCAGCAATGGAAATACTTGCTGGAGCCCCTTGATTTAGGTTGATATGAATAAGATTAATAATTAAAAATATCGATAAACATCTACGTTCGAGAAATATTAGCTGTCTACTTAGACCTCGATATCGTTATATGAAGAGTCAAGTTGATGGTCAATGACAAATTGAAGAAAACTTTGAGAGGTGAAGATATATATGGAATGTCAGAAATTTGAGAAACGTGATTGCTCAGTTTGTCGGGACGTTGCCTCATTTTAGAATAAGCATTCCATCGTGAGATAAACATTTTTATTTCCTTTTCTTATCTCCTCAATAAATTGAAATTAAAGCATTCGATAGAAGTTATGGATCTTAGCACAACGTATACCAATTAGAGATTAGCGCTTAGTTTTTTGTGAAGGACGGTGTTCAACTATATTAGAAGGGTTTTCCTAATGAGAATTTGAGAATACTTGTTAAGAGTAACGGTTTATGTTTTCTACAAATTCAAGAATAAGTAACGTATGTCAATTTCATATATATAAAGATATTGAATTATGGAAAGGTTTCTTTTGTTTAACATTCTTCAAAGGACCTTAACTAATAATGAATATCGCGAGACACCTGTCAATATATAGAATTTACCCGTCTTCCTCCCTTCTCTCATCTAACAAAAAAGGAAGAATGACCGGTGATTTCAACTGATAAATCAATCGAAAACAAGAAGAAGATAATCCTGCAACATCCTGCATCAATGAGTGCAGTTTGGTCACCAAAAGAATCACCATTAAGTTGCCTAGTAAAAACTCTGAAAAAGAGCAATAGCCAGAAACCAGAAGGGCGTTGCAAACAAAATTCAAAGGAAAGAGAGCGAGTCTCACAAGAAAAAGTTAAGTTGGTATTGGTGTTCGATTTCCCCGAAACTAAGAAGTGACTTTTCTTTTATTTCCCTTCTAAGCTTTTAGTATGAATGTACGTGACAGAGAAAAGAGAAGCAACCAAAATAGGGCAAGAAAAGAAGAAAACTGTGAAAGAGAGTGCTTGGAATGGCATCATGCAATTTGTCTTTATTTAAGGACCCACCAACAACAAAAATAAAAAGGGGGTCGGCTTGCTCTTCTCCCCTAAAAAATCAAAATCCTCTCTTGATCTATAATATCCTTTAATAAATATTCTTTGGTATGAGCGATAAATAAAAGTACCGCACGGCTTTACGATTCTCCAACTCACAAACCCTTGTTTTCTTCTCCTAGTCAAGACACATGCTTTCCTTTTCCATTTCCCTTTCCTCTTTCTTCCTAACTTCGTCCCGTCAATATGTTTCCTCCAATTCTAGGCAATTGCTTTCACACCACGCTCGTGCCAATTTGATGCTTGTTAAGCGGCCATCACCTCGCTTTGTTTGTACCTGGTTTGGCCAATTGCATGTGCGAGAAAGATGCCTAGAACGCCACATAATTATAAACCTTCATTTTCACTTGTATCATTCGTTCGATGAACGTTCAAGAGAAAGAGAGAGAGAGAGAGAGAGAGGGGGAGAGAAGCATTCAAGATCGAGGGTTTCGAGGTCCAAAGACCGACCCCCTACAGGAGTTGAACGTTGATCAACGCAATGGAGCCTTGTGAATGGATCTCTTTTAAGATCTGTATTATCTCTCTTAATTTTCTTAAAGTAATAAAGTAGAACACGTTAGCTGACCTTGCACTGTTGCACCTTTGGCTGATATTACGTGAATGAATCACTACCGGGAGTTCAAGGGCGCAATTATTGTCGAGATTGCAGAAAAAGTTCGATTAAACAAAGCAAGATGCACACAAACTTAACCTCAAAGGGATTGGCCGGAGTCATTAAAATTGCTAAAAGCATGTATTTCCATCAAGAAACGTGAAGTCTCAGGTTTAACTAATGCAATCTCTTGATATAAAAGTACGTCTACAATTAAATAATTTCCTGTGAATCCTTCGATCTCGGTGGGAGTAACACGTTCTTGATTGCATAAAGGGCCGGGGTAGTACAACTTCATGTGTGATATTACTTGACCTAACACGCATAGAAAGACATAAAAAAAGGAATTCCACGCGCATATGTACATTCATAAGGTAAGTTTGAAACAAGATCGACTTTGCACTTGAGATATGCTCTAATGAAATTTACGCAATGATTTTCTACTGACTATCAACACTAATTACGGAACTATATAGAAAATCCTTCCCCAAAAATTAATTTTCGACCAAGCAGAACATTCCCTCCCGTTCACGATTTTTCCTTGGGCCGCAAAAATCATTCCAAGTTCCCATTTACCTGTAGAAAAAGAAGAAACATTTCATAACTGCATGTGCATTGATTCCACGGGTTCAACTTCAACCAGCGTCTTCTGGAATTCGTGCAAAATTAGTCAAGTCAAAACCAGCGTTATAGGCGCGTTTGAAATTATATTCAGTTAACAAAAAAAAATTGTAATATGATTAATTTTTAACCCATTCTTTTAACCCATCTACAAGTTCCTCTGAATAGGCTAGCTGTCTCGTCACGGGGCTTAGGGCACAAAACATAATCGCGAATTTTCTGAATGATTTAGAATATGTGGATATCCTAAATTACAGAAATTATTTGTCGGCCCACAGGGCATGTTCTCTTCGATAAGATGCCTTTTAATATTTTAATTAACGAAATTCTCGGCGTAATTAGTCTAGTTTCTTACTATGGGTTGGGTCAAAGCACATCACTGGAGTGGCAGCAATTCTGACCTTTCTCGATCATAATAACCTTATTTCGATTTGGGAAATGTTGACCGTAGTGTTTCCCTTGATGAACTCGTTGAAGTAATTTGCACGAGTGAGAAAACTTGCTTTGCTATTAGACTCCGTTTATTTCGCCTTAATTATCGATTTGGAAAACATTTTTCTTGATATAATCGCTTACAAAAATGAACGAATGATAAAAATATTTCATTGCCCTTGAATATGTTTAGACATAAATTATTGTCCATAATGAAATATCTTTCATTGACAAATTATTTCAAGTGATATAAGCAACTATTTTTAAAAAAATATTTTTCAAAACATATATTTTCCGCGAAACAAACGAGCTTTATCAAAGGTGATTTTTTTTTACATACTTATTATGGGCATTCTTTCAGTCATCATTAAGGCAGTTAATTGTCACCAGAATATTAACAATGTCTTTCTTTGCTTAATGCCGGCAAACGCGTCCACGCGATTGCGTGTGTATGAAATTGACATTTAAAATAACAAGAAAAAACACCTTAGCAGAAATATTTAATGGGAAAAATATTGTTGATAGAATGTACAATACAAAGTGATCATGTAGATTTACGTGAAAAGAGAAAGATATTCCGAGAATTGATAAAAGGTCATTGTAGGATAGAAAATATTTGATTTTTTAATTAATATTAAAACGCATAAGAGATATAAAAAAGAATATTATCAACTTACTCATTTTTCCATGAATACAGCATCTGTGTAATAAATAATTTGGAAAAGAAAAAATGATTAAGATCCCTCAGAACTAGGAGATCCTCTCCATTTTGTGTAATTATACACATATATACTATATAAGATTTATGTGAACATTATTTATGCAAGTAGATGCTCTCATACATCGATCTGATAGTTTTCGGACTAAAGATTTTTACGCATGGTGCTATAGTCAAGTTCAGATTTTTCTCACACCATTCTTATGTTCTTATCTTCTTATGTAACCGTTACTTTTGTTGGTTGCATAATTAACCTTATCATAAGGCTTTGATCGCAAAATCGATGCCCTAAACGATATCGATAAATATAGGATTAAGATAGACTTTACATGCATACCTCTCCATGGAGAGATGATAAGTTTAGACAACTAATTTGACCCCTTCCGGTAACTCATGGGCATCTATCATGTCCCTTTTTTTACTATGTATAGATTGTCATATTTATGCTAGCTTAAGTATTATAATCAAAACGAACTTAGGATCACATTTGCATGATCCATCTAAGGAAACAAATGAACATAAATTACAAAAACCAGCATACTCAACTACAAGCAATGGGGTCGGATGTCATCCCTCTCTCTCCAAGTCATTTTCAGAGATCGATGTATTTAATGAAGAAAAGCCCCCCTTGATTTAAAAAGGAAAAAGTTAATTAAACACCCCCAATTAATATCATTGCAAACGTGGACATCATGCAAAGGTACCGTTTCAAAACACTTTGGACTCCGAATGAATCTGGAGACCAAGGAAGATGCCACGAACATGACATGTAGCTAGAGATTTCTGCACGCCACTCCAAGACAGCAATTTGCAAATTTCTTAATCCTGCTTAAGCCCTCGCTTAATTACTAATTAAGGGCATTTGTCGCGTTCTGTGATCTGAGATTTGATTGTGGCGTAGTCATCGTGGAGTGCAATTGCATCATGAGCTGTGTGAAATTGGGGGCAGAAAAGGGAAAGATAATCTCGTGAGTCCCCGCCGGGGAATTCAACATGCGAATCATGTTGAGGACTAAAGTTTTCGAATATGGCACAATTCGGAGGGGATAATCGATGGATGTAACTTGTGCGGTTCAAATTAACTCACACGAGCATCCTATGTAGGAATGCAAACGGGCAAATCTCGATTTATCTGCTAGAAGAATCAAATTTGCTTAGACCATTAAGGCGAGGGGGACAACACAATCGGTCCCAATTTGGTGAAGTGGTACTATTATGATAATGAGATTTGGAAATTTTGGGGATTAATACTCGAATTACATCACGAGTTCGTGATTTTGATCAACAAAGGCCTATTGAAAACATATGGATTTTGGATCCTCATATTCCATTATCGTACCATCAAGTCCGAAGATTAATGAATTTCATGCCCATGGAGTTAGCCGAGTGGATATGACGGCCGGGAATTTCTAGCTATCAAGAAACATGAGATTTCAAATAGAGTTCACATTTGGTGTTTACTTCTTAACCAGAATGCAGAGAAGCGATTTTGTAGAAATCCTTGGCCATGACATATCTTGCTCGCTTGGATTAGAGTAGACTAAGCAGGTGAATCCGATATGACAACAATTCTTTACATCGTAACACAATAACACATAAAGATGCCTTATGGCAATGTTGTTATTTTAAAAGCAACAGATCTAATTCAAGAGAAGCATTAGATAATTAACCAAAGTGTGATTTTTTGAGCATTAGAATTTCTTCTCTGGCACTGTTGGACACTGCAATATTCCTCTTGTTTGGATAGCCTAATCTGAACAATACAAGTCGCGACCTTTGTGAATAAGACTTGTACTAGAAGGTGGGCCGTCCGACCATCCGATTCAAAATCGAAGAATATATAATGTGAGCTTCCCAACTACTTAGATGCAATGTTCATACATCAAATCACTCAGCATTTTGCTTTTAATGAGATTAACCTTTGAATTGCAGATGTGAGTCATCATTTTCAAGAACCATCATGAAATCAGGCGCGTTTCCTAGGGTTGAAGGCACAAATTAGTTTCTTCTTCTTCTTTTTGTTTTTTTCTTTTGAGATAAGGAAAGATATTCTCCTTTGGTCCTAATCCAACTAATTCCCACAACCACTTCACATTTTCCTACAAATAATTTCTCTCTTCATTAATTGATGTTTCCTTTTTCTCACCCCACACACTTTGTCCAACGCCTTTTCATTTTTTTTTCTATCTTGGACTCCGTTTCTATTTACAGTGCCACCACCCTCAATTCCACAGCTTCCCCACCTCTCCAACAGTCTCTCCACTGTCTATGCCTTTTGTTTCACACACAAAAAGCAATTGTAACCAAATCCCAATACCTCATACCCCAAGAAAAAATGAAAATAAAAATGAATGGTTCAGTGCATATAAGTGATATTTAGGCGCCCCAAAAATATGTAGAGGATTCCCTGTGTTAGATTCTTTAATAAGACAGGTTAGGAGACAAGATCCTTTATTGGCTAGCACCAAAAGATGATGTGAGTTGAGGGATCTGCAAGACAGTGTTTGAATAATTGTGCAAGATGGACAGCATTAGGCACAGGCTTTTGTTTAAATGTCGCACTTGCCTTTTGGTAGAGAGATGGGTGAGATGATCAATGTCAAGTCCATTGGAAAAGGGCAAATACAAATACAAAAGAAAAAAAATGTTTTAAGTATTGACCGAAAGTAAATGATGAAACAAGGACTAGAATATATTCAAATATCTCCCATTATAACTTTTGTCCTTGCGATTTTATGAAGGGTATGTGACACACGAATTTGATTACTAGCTCATGGGGTGCACAAGTTATTCAATTCAAGGAAAGGCGTAGCCATAATTGGGAGGTCGTGGTAGACAATTAATTGTGGAGGTTTCTTTTATTTTCCCAAACAGTAGATTGTGCGTTGAATAGTTTTTTTATTCTCGATATGGCAATCTCTGATCCTATGCACATCAGGGAATTGCTAAAACATATTGTTCACGTTCTTAAGGTTTAACTTTAATGGAATACGCAATAGTGGTGATTCAAACCAAATTTTAAGCAAGAAAGGTTAATAATTTGATCAAGGAATGGTAGATAATAGCTATTGAAAACCAATCTTGGTGTTGGTTCCAATGCTTGTAGAGTGTGCCGGTATTCTGATTGGTTTCTTTTGGGCCAAAGAGTGCATTTCCATGAATTGATCTTGACCAAATATAGTGGCTGAGTTGATGGGAACAAAACCTAGAAACACTAAGCTAAGACATAGGGCAGGGAGCTCTAATGGTATCCTAAATCTGATTACTAATTTTTTTTTATTTTTTAAAGTATACATGTTAGTTCTCCTACTGGAAAAAAGGGTACTTGCGGAGACATTAATTTCGTCCTTTTGCTGTCTAAATATGTCAAATGCCACAATAGGAATAAAAAGTTACAAATAGTTTCTCTTTCCATTAGATAACAAAATTAAATTCCTCAGAATTCAGCCTTCGTTAGCAAACTCACGCAAATATACATTCTAAACAAAATTCAGCAATTAGGATTTTAAAAGGGAGGAAGAAAGAGAAGTAAAAAAATCAAGAAGCTAGCGCGCGCGCGCGCGCGAGAGAGAGAGAGAGAGAGAGAGAGAGAGAGAGAGAGAAAGGACATGCATGCAGAGATTGCTTGTATACTTATTGAGATGTCAGAAGAAGATGATGGGTTGGTGGTGGTGCTGATAATTTATGAGGGAGCATTGTGACTTGTGAGCGAGTTGAGTGAGGGGTACTTTGGCATCTGTGTAGTGTGTGTCTGTGCCTGTGTGTGTGTGGGCCATAATAATGCCAGTCACAAGAAGCAGCAGCAGGAAGGAGAAGAAATTTAATATAATACGAAGAAAGAGAAGGAAGGTACAATTCATGAGGTGCTAAGGAAGCAACATCAGAGTGTGTGTATCGTCTGTGGGTCTCCATAGTATAATTTCTTGCTGTAAACGAATCAAAGCTACCTCTGCAGAAACTCACCTCCTTATTCATTGTGGGCACACCTTTGGAGCCTTTCATGGGTCCATTCCAAGTCCTTGCTCCTCTCTTTTAGTTAATTCTTCTTGTTCTTTTCTCTCCCTACTTTTTTATTTTTTTAAAATTTTTTTTGGTAAGTTTAATGCCAATGATAAGAAAATATTTTGTTAATTCTATTGGCAATGTTAATAGGGCATAAGTCCAAGAGATTAGTTGAGTCACTAAAGTAATTGCAGTTGTGTGCCTTTTAAAAAAGTGGGATCAGAAGCAGTAGGGTAGAGACCAAGAGTAACTAAGGGAGTATTGGATTTGGATGGTCTGTATCTTTGATTTGGTTTAACATTAGCTAGTAATCGAAATGGGATATAACTCTTGACCTTGATAAATGAAAAGGTTGTTAATCAAGCATCATTGATTAGATTGGCATCCATCTCTACATAGTTTTCTTTTTCCATAAGGTTTATATCTATATCTATGTGCTGATATAGTTGCTAAAATTGAGCTCATCATGGACCTTTGCCATTTGAATTTAAGCATCTAGTTTGATGTCTTTTAACAAGTGAAGCTATTTTGTCGATTGCCATGTGAATTATTTGTACGTGGTGTAACTATCCACTTAACTTTGTTGGGGGCATGTTCCGAAACTCCGATTACGATCTTGCAATTCGAAAAGAGGATATTTAACCTAAAGAGACTAGTGACATCTCAATTTTGTGCTTGAAAAGATCTATCATTTTCTCATATTCTACTATGATTAGCACAGTGTATAACAAGTGTAACATGGACATAAGTTACTTATGATGTGAAATCAAATTTTGCAAGCTCTATCTAGCTTACACATATATTTAGGATGAAGTTATAGAAAACACCCACAAACTTTGGAGTTAGTATACATTTGCTCCTAAACTTTCAATTGATACACATTTTCTTCCATGAACTTTCATTTTGCTATAATTGTTAACCTCCCGTTGTATTTTACATCAGAATGTGCAATGCACATGACTTGTATGGGGTAAATGTGCATTTTCATCTTATTATTTTATAGAAATATCTCTTTTTTTTTTTGATAACCCGGGACCCCCCGCACGGCCGGCAGCCGGAGAGGTAAACCCGGGGTGACGCTAGCGCAGGACCCACCGCCACAACGTCACGCTTAAGAATCCCTAACGACAGCGCTGGGATTCGAACTTCTTCCCTTCGTGAGGGGAAGAGAGCCCGAAGCCAACGCAGCGGCTGCGGGCGGTGGTTATAGAAATATCTCTTTTATTCTTGATTTTAGCAAAAAAAAAAGGAAGAAAATAAATTCACTAAAATATTAATATCGTAAAATACAAATGTCAATAATAACATTAAAAATTGCCAAAAATTGATGAATATATTAATAGAACTAAAACGATATTTCAAGAAAAAGAAACTCATTTAAGTAAAAAAGAAAAAGGCCATAATAACAAAATGGTCAAATAATATTTGTAATTGACATTTATTTTTTTGCTAATTTGTTTTTCTCTATTTTCTTTATTTTTCAACTTTTTTTGTCGAAAATCAAAAGCAAAAGAAAGATTTCCATAAAAAAAGGGCGTGAAATGTACATTTACCTATTAAAGTCAGGTGCATTGCACATATTAACAGAAAATACAATGGAGGGTTAACTGTTGTCAAAGGGTAGTGTGTAACAGTTGAAAGTTGGAAATTTGTGCTGCCTCCAAAGTTCGGAGGGATTATGTGCAGTTCCCCTTATGTTTAGTCAATATGGAGAGTACTACACAGGGCCCCGGTGAATCGATTATTTTTTGTTTAGTTTGGAGTAACCGTCCTATTAGTCGTCATATATTAACTCGCAGTCACGGCTCAAATCAGATTTCACGAGCGAACTTCAACTCATTCGAGAACACCCGGGGAAGTTAGATACATTGTTTCCTCCTTCAGAACAAGAATGCAGTTCAACATATTATGGTCCACAGCGTCGGGTATAACCCTCGCCGGAGATCTCCCAAAAACCCATCACCTCTCTCCTTTTTGCATTACTGAGAAAGGGAAAAGAGAAGGACAAGAAACCATTATTCTGCAAAAATATGGGTTAGCACAGCATCTGAACTCAAGAACAAAATGCAATAACTACACCACTAAGTGGTCCCCTAATTGCAAGTGATTTACAACGCAAAGTGATCTGAATAATGACTCCTGGGTGCTCTGTGTGTGGTCTCTCAACATCAGCATAACTGTATTATCAAACAGTACGTGCCATAAATTTCCACATTCACAAAAAGCTAACGAAATAAGAGCATTTCCTTCTTCCCTTCTTTATTTTCTCCTTTTTTTCTTTTTATCTATGGGGGAATCTGACAAAGAACCCTAATTAAGGGGTTCGATTTGGGGCCATCTATGAGGAATAATGACTCCTCCTGTCACGCAAAATGATATTGATTTGGCCCATTCGAGCCACGATTCGAGGGATCTTTGTCTCCTTATGGAAAAGAACATGTAAAACAAGGACAGAGCAGACCACAGTTTTTTGCCAGATTAGGTCAAGAGTCTTATCTTTTTGTTTTTCCATTTTGTTTGGCTGAGATTAGGTTAAGGGTTCGCTCTCTTCAGTACTTGTTCTGGTGCAAAGTAATGGAAGTCGTATCAAACCAGGACATGTAGAAGATAGACGTTTGGTTCGACTCAGCTTTAAGGCGGACCAGAAAGTCATTTCGACTGTCCTAATAGGAACCAGAAAAAAGAAAAGAAAGCAATAAGTAAACATAAATTTTTGTATATGATTACAAAAAATTAATATGTTTCTAGATATTGAAGGTGTTAAATATTAAACGAAAGTTTTATTTCAATCCTTAATATTCGAAAGCAAAATAACATGATTAAACAACAACCATAACCAACCACCTCCTTTCTTTTTTGAAAAGAAAAAGTATCTAAAATGATGGAGCCTCTTGCTAGACCTAATGAAATTTCTTTCCGTAGGACTACACTCAAACCCTAATATTTGGTATAAGGTAGGTTCACAAACTAAATAATTCAAGCATAACTTTGGAAACAAAAAACATAATATACTTTACAAAACATAAACATATATAGTTCATTTTTCATCTCCCTTGTTTAAGGTTCTAGCAACGAAGCCCACAAAATACTTCACATCATCCTCTTAATGCAGTTCCTATGGTTTAAGTAAAGGCACAGGGAACCTAGAAATTGCATGAACAGAGACAATGCCAAATGAAGTGAAGCGGCATGGAATCGCCCATGAAATTGTGTGCATGCCGCGCAATCGTGCACCCGAATTTGATTAGAGATGCGTAAGCTTCTAACCAATTGATACCGTCAATTCTTATTTTTAATCCCTCGTCTTTACTAGATATTCTTTGCCAATGCCTAAGCAACCCAATGGGGTCGTCATGTATAGATAGAGATACATAGTAGGCATATTGTACACGTAGGGAGAAAGCGATCTCTCGGAATATATTCCCGGAAAGATAATGAGAGCCAGCGGTTTGCGATGGCGATGCAAAGCCAACCATCTGAGCTCACGGTTGAGGCCAACTTTCTGAATTTCTGACCACTATAACATAGCACGAGGCACGACCTATACGACCCTTTCAATAATCCCTTTCGACACGTAAAAAAATAACGAAATATTCTATTAATACAGCATCTCTCTCTGTCTCTCTCGTTCTTAAATTTGTCAAGACAAACGGGGACCGATAACAGCAGTGCATTTGGATGGTGGAAATGATGAATGGGAAATATTGTTTTTGTGAATAAACTTTAACTATCTTTTGTCTTATTCACATTTGAAAAGAAAGTAATAGTAATTTGAAAAAAAAAATAGATGGCGACGTTCGCATTTCCTCCATTTTTCTCTCGACTTTTGAAAGGAAATTGAAAGTGGACTTAGCAAAAACATTTTCCTCGTATTTAAGATCATATCCATAGTCTAATCCAAATATGGCTGAATGTGTGAAATTCCCCGTCACGCTTCAACAAAAATATTAGCTTCTCTCGGTGAGAGAGGAAATGCCCGACTTTGTTTAATTGAATGAAGTTGATTAGACTTTTATTTCGTAGTTGAGTGATGGAGAAAAAGGATATCGTCATAACTTATAAGTGTCGTTCAAACACGAACATATATTTATTTTTCATTTCTAACAACGTCAGTCAACCCATCAACAAGTGAATATTTTATTAATAAGACTGCATGTGACCGAAAAATTGTTTTACCATAAATATTTTGATCAACCATCATTGATCTAGCTAATTTTTGTATTTAGGTTTACAGTGCTTCCATTTCAGATATTATCAAATTATGAGAACATATGTACACACACATATATAAGTGCACCCAATTTGTTGGTTTGTGGTTCCTAATTTCTTTTCTTTCTTCTCTTTCTTTATTAATTTTTTGGGCTATAGCATCCTAGTGCGTTTACTAATGATTTGGATTGAAAAAGAACATGAAACTTCAAAGTTTTCATTTTCATCAATGCACTCCTTCAAGGTGAACTACCTTTTTCATTTTATTTATTTATCTATTCACTTATTTATTTATTCATGGACGATTTGAAGTAAATATATGCACCGGTTTGAGAAAAAGACCATGTCACATGAGAAAAAAAATAAGGAAAGACGGTCAATGGAAAAGCATCTGAACATTCAAAAACAGATAATTATTCTTCAATAATTCAGTTTTCTAAATAAAATTCGGCATCCACCTTTTTCTTGAAAAAGAAAAATTGGGAATAGAAATAGAAAGAAGTATTCAAATTGTTCTTGACACCCTCATATTGTAGAATATATATTGAGATGGACGGTCCTAATTAATTAGTCGGTTTGATCTGATAGTGACTTATATGCGGTATGCCTTTTCGTTGTGACTCGTGAGTTACAGATTCTCCACTAAATATTAGCTCCAGCTATTTTGGCTTATTTTCCGTAAAATTAAACTGTTAAAAAAATAAGTTAACTATATATATAGCATCCCCAATAAATATAATATGTGTTTGAATATAATATATGGTTTTGAAAAGTTACAAGTCAATGCCAAAAGAACAAAAAGTCAAATATAAAATGCTACTACTAATATTATAAAAAAGAATAGAAGTATTACAAGGACTCCCTAATATGTGGTTACTACTTACTAGTGGATTAAGGTGCAACATGGTATCGTTAAAATAAGAGATCTATGGAGGGATTCGGCCAAAATTATATTTGATTTAGAATTTGAGGCATTCTATTCTTAGAAGAATCATTGCAAATTTAATAGTTCGATGTGGATTGTGAATTGATCAAGCCTCCTCCTTTGATGCATCAATCCTACCGCGTAACTTGAATCCAACACGTTATGCACTTGGTCCCACAGCATGAAGATTACATTAGGTGAAAAAAAAAGCATTGCTTAAACTTAAAATTTTATGGGTGATTAAGCTAGTGCGGGTATCTCGATTTGTCGTCAATTATTTAGTCAAGCATTTGGTGGAAGTAAATATAAACAGAGAAGCAAGAATAGAGAGATATCACCTCATATAGTCATGGTGCTTAAACATAAAGATGACAATTTGATCTGCATCAAAATTGAATAAAAACAAATTCGATGAAAATATCTTCAAATGATCGGCTCGTGGATGTTCCACTTAATGTGTTATGTTTATGCTGATTTGTAGAAGTTCCGTATCATAACCATACTGATTTTTTGCTAATTAATTTCTTAGTTCAATAGGAAGAGCTCCACAACTTGTTTACGTGCCATTGACTGATCAAATATAATGCAAATTCCAATTGCAAGATTTGGTGAGACCACAATCAACTGTAATAAAAGCTTAAGCTATTTAAATGGATACATGATTTAATATTTAATTATTCTATTACTCTCCCTCAAGTTTATTCTGATTTTTTTACCTAATACTAAGTGTTAACATATTTAATTGGGGAGGTAATTGGGGTCTGGAAAAATTTGAACCTGGACCTCCTATTATAATACCATGTGAGATTTGGTAGGACCATAGCCAACTGTTTTAAAATCTTAAGTTGTTTGATGAATGAGTGGTTTAATATTTAAGTATTCTAATACCAATCATCAACTCACTAGCTCTAGATTTGAAAATTAACAGGGATTATAGAGAGCCAATTTGTTCAACTACAATTTTTCTATAAGTTTTTAAGTAAACGAACCTTTTCACTTGTGCCCCCGAATTGTCTAAATAATGTAATTAATTTATAACTCTCTCTCTCTCTCTCTCTCTCTCTCTCTGGATCTCTCTCGACTCTAGGGAAAAGTGTTAGAAAAGTTCTAAATATATTGCATTAGTGCCAATCTAATTCTAAATATTTTAATGAGGCCAATTTAGTCCTAAATTTTTTATCTAGAGCCAAATCAATCCTTTCGGCTAATTTTGATTGGATATTGCTGACGTGGAGGCCGGCCAAACTACGTGGCACAGCCGGTGCTGACGTGGACATTTTTAATAATATTTATTTTTTTTCCTTTTTTTCCTCCTCTTTCTTGCCGTGGCCAGCACAACCATGGTCATCGAGGGTTTGGTGAGGCTGACCCTCACCCAGACGATGCTCAGCAAGGCTGCCTAACCTAGCGAGGCTGATGTTGACTGGGCCACGGTGAGGCCAACCCTCGCCGGCCATGGCCGTGTAGGCTACAGGAGGAAAGAGGAGGAAAAAAAATAAAGGAAAAAAAGAGAGAAAAAATCCAAATATTATTAAAATATTATTAAAAAACATCAATGTCAGTGTCGACTATGCCACGTAGACCGACAGACATTCATGTCAATAATATCGAACCAAAAAAATCTGAAAGGATTGAATTGGCTCTAGGTCAAAAGATTTATAACTAAATTGGCACCATTAAAAGATTTATGACTAAATTGACAAAAATTCAATAGGTTTATAACTTTTCCGATATTTTTCCCTCGACTCAGGATGTTTGGGCCTCTTAAAATACTCAAATAATCTCATTGAATCGTGTACTCTTGTTATTCCATGGCATGCAACCGCGCGTATTATACCAACAGGAGACCCCTGAAAAATAGAAAGAAAGTTCGCCTTCACTAGGAGTTGAGTCCCCCACCATACTTTCTTGGCCGCATCGTCCCGTTGATAATTAACCCAACTTGACACGATGTCTCCCTCTCTCCAACGGGCAGGAGAAAAGAAGATGCCATGTACATTGGCCCCTAGCAAATCGAGAGAAGCATTCATAAATAAAACGTTCACGCGTCGGACAAAAACGCATGCAAGAAAACAAAAAGAACACAAAATTAAAGAGAAGCCACCCTCGGTCCTCAGTCCCTCCTCACGAGAGTCGTTCTTTTCCTGCGTAAGAATCCATCAAACCTCGCACAACACAGCAAACCAAAACGATTTGATGTCTTTTCCTACAGCTGCCTGCATCAAAACCTCTGCATCTTTTTTTCTCATTTTTCTTTTCATTTCCCTAACTTTTTCACCCCTATAGGTTGTCCATTTTTAGGAACTCTGCATGTGAAAAAAGTGAAAAAACGAAAAAATGAAATGAGAATCTCTGCCTTTTGCATTATCTCGAACGTCGTGGCATATCTCTCCATTCATGTCATGTGTGGGCCCTTTGCCATCATGTCCGAAAACCTGACCAAACCAAGTTTGTTTTTGTCAAGATTGTCGGGTGAAAAACGAAAGAATTGATGGACCCCAACTTCCATGTTTTTGAAGTTGGAAAGTCTGCAAAGCTTTAGGATTCGCATCTCCCTTTCATCTCTCACCTTGTCGCCACGAAGTTTGACGATGACGGTTGAAAACCCCTCAAGTGGGCATCGTTCAGTTAAACTTGGGCTATAACTATTTCTTTGTTTTATACATTAGTGAAAAAGGGAGCCAAGAAGGTTTGCTATGCTTGCAATGCATGTAAAGTTTACCATCTTGTTCTTTTGGCAAAACAAACGGAAAAAGGGAGTTCCCATCTTATTTTGGAAAATAAAACCCCGAACAACTCTAGTTATCAATATTCGAATCTTTTGACAAATTTTAATTGTTCTACATTATACGAAAATCACATTTTGGTCGTTATAAGGGTGAAAAGAAAAAAAAATAAAAAAACACCTAACTCGTTGACTTTTCCATAAAACTTTTTTTTTCTATACGATCATAAATGGTCTTTCAATGTCTACATATCGATTTTTAAATATTCACGGTGTTCACTATTTTATAAAAACCAAATCTTGGATACTAAGAAATAAGAGATAGGAAAATGTCAATTCAATCGTGTCTTTGTAACTTGTTACCCCTGTTATTTCCCTGGTCAAAGCCTGTGGGAAATAGCACAGCAAGAAGAAGATGATGTGAGAAGGCATGGTGAGGATTTGGTCAATTAACGATCACCCCCTTCTTCCGCACGTATGCAAATTCATCCCCACCTCAGCCCCATTATGAATTGTTCCATCAAAGTCACCTTTCTATTTTTCTTCTTCTACTTCTTTTTTGCTTTTTTTTTTCCTTAGTTTTTGCTGGGCTTGGACTACTATTATATATATCAAAGTCACTCTCCTTACAACTTCCTACCCCACTCCACACTACCCATCTTCTGATTCAAACCAAAATGGTGTCAGAATCTTCCTTTGCTTTGCCTCCACGTTGTGTCATACATACAATGCCTAAGCTTTGCCCTCTTTCTTGGGTGTTGACATTCATCTTCTCTCCTTCCTCATCATCTTTTTCTCTCTCTCCTTAATTAATTTGGCACATGTCCCTATCTCCCTCTTCCTGCCCACCTAACTTAGTAAAATAATTGGTGTGTGCGGGTGAAAAAGTAGGAAGATGGTGAAATTGCCCTATCTTATCCTACTCAGCTCCTTCTATGTCATTACCAATCCTCTTCCTTTCATGAGGATTTATTAATTCGGTTCTTTTTGCTCTTTAGGTTTCCAGTCACATGCATTCCCCTTTGCTCAAACATACATGAGTAGTGCTAAAGAAGTGATACTACGTATAGGTAAAAGGTTTCCCTCAAGAGATGAAGGGGCGAGAGCCTCCAAATAGCTTTTAATAATAATTAAATGAATCGAATCGCATATCGAATAAAAGGAATATCATTAAGTGATCGATGGAAACTGATGTTCGCAAGGGACCCTAATCTCTATCGATAATTCATCTATTTTATTGCGACAAAATTTTTGCTAAATTAAACCGTAGAACAACAGTTAGGAATTGTTAGAATTTCTAAGTTGTTACTTAGTACTTACGGTTCATCTTATAATATGTACTCAGACGGTGAGAAAGTTTAGTCAAGAGTTTCAAATTATCTAGTAATGAAGTTTCAGTATTAAAGTCGCTTCATGCTATGTTTCATAGCTCATGCATCGGGGAATTACGGTTGTTTGTACACGTTTTCAATTAATACTTTCGAGTCGGTCGACTGATAATATTTTGCTAATTAGTATAATTTCGCATTTGCTCTAATGAGATGCTCTAATGCTCATGTCTACTTTATACTGCGGAAAATTAAGGCACGGCATGAATATATAATGGAGTCCATCTCATGCAGCTAGCTTAGCTCCTACCAATTTGCTACATTTCTCAATCATGCTCCCGTTGAATATGAAAAACACATTGCTTTAGGCTCTTACACTTATCCTCTCGCGTGCATCTTGATCTCTTCCAAATGTTCACGTCGTTATCCGGCAACTAAAAAACCTTAGTTTTTTGTTTTGAAGTGGAAATTGCTCCTGTATAGTATTATTTACTTTGTCAAAATAGTGCATGTCATTATATGTAGTAAATCTAATAAGATCCTGTCCAAGGCTGGTCTCTTCATTATTTGTGGACCCCAAGCAAATATAGAAGGTCCATATGATACTATTATTACCACAACAAAGGACCAAAACCGAAAAGTCCCTGTGTTCCTGTCCCTCCCAGCCATCCCTTGTGCCCTTTGATATTGATGCATGCTGTGTGAGTTAGATGCCCACTACCAGCCCTCCAATCTCAAATTCGAAGGTTTTCGTGATGTTTTGTGAACCGGGAATTAATCTTATTTCCATAGATAATAATGTCGATTTTCGAAGCTTTTCGACTAGTAATTCCCGAACGTCCACACCCAGAAAAAAAAAACACCAATAAATTCCCATGTTAAAGTTATTGTACATCTCTCTTTCTTGAATTTATCATGATCTCATGTAACTCAAAGACGTTACTATCCCACGCAGAGAAATTGGATAAACCTTGCATTTAGTTTCTTCAATTTGGAATTATGTTAATTGACTGACAATCAAAATATAGAATAAGAAGAAGATGTAATTCGCATGAGATTTTACCTTGCATGTAGGTAACCCTTTCTTTGAGTCTTGATTCTTCATGGAGAGGATGTGTGATGGTAGCTAAAAGAAGACTAGAAAACGCAAAATTGACCTTTCACAAAAATGAAAAAAAGGAAGAAAAAAAAATAGAAGAAGGAATGATTGGGCCCACCCCAATTGCATCTGGGCTAAAACTTATATTGTACAAAGGCAGGTACATCGGTACCCGACCCAATTTGACACGCCAAAACTAATAAATTGGCCATCTAATTTGTCTCCATTGCATTTGATAAGAGGGGTCCCTATTTCCTCTTCTAGCTTCTATCTCTACATCAATTGAGAAATATTTTTCATTTTATTTTTCCTCACACTATGTAAGTTTGAGTTGGTATATCCTCTTCACCACCAGTTAATTTTGTTCTTATTTCCAATATATATCGCCGATTTGTTTTTTCAAGTAGGGGGGAAATATGGAAAAGATTGAAACCCTAAGCACAAACTAGACAAGAGGTGATATGCAAGATGATGAGGCCTACTTAGGGGTTTTATATTTACCCAGGTGAAAGATTTTTGAGGTGAAGCATGCCATGTTTCGTGCACGTGAGAGGGGCCACATGAAGTATCTAATGGCATGTTGTCCTGCACAGCATCTTGTTCTCTTTCTCTGAATTTTTTTTATTTAATTTCTCTGTTCATTAATGTTAAGGTGTAAGATATGAGATTTTTCCATCATCCTTTTGGCATCTCTTTTGCAGCTTCTGACTCAAGGCATTGAAAAGAACACAAGAGAATAGGATTAGCACCAAAATGGAGATGATACGAGACAACGATGATTATGATTAATGTTGTGGCGTGCTACATGTGATCAATCTTGTCGATAAAGTTGGATGTTTATTTCTTTTTAATTTTAATTTGGTCTTAAACCAGAAGCTTTTTCGTTTTTTTTAAACCAGAAGCTTAGCTTCAGTGAAATCAGTGGGGGTAGATGGCCAGATTTTCCCTACCGAACGTCGAGTGCTTTTAACATTGGTCAATATTAAAAAAATTGTATTGACTCCACTGATTAGGAAGAAGACAAGTAGATTAAGGGTGGTTTATCTCACTGTAAACAACACAAATGATGCATCCATAAAAGCGTGGCTGACATTGCTGTGCCTGTTCTAGCAAGTTTATGCCTGCATGCACTTTGGTCGGTTTGATCACGTTTTTCTTTATCAAATTACGTTGCTTCTTTTTTCTGTCCTTAATGGTGTCTCATCATGAATGTGATTGAATGGCCGAAAAAAAAGAAAAGAGAAGAGAAGCACAGATCACTCCAACAGCTCAATCTTTTGAATCGTAGGTTTGTAGGGGTGTGTTTCTTCCTTTCTTTTTTTATTTTTTTACGATATATATATATATCTATATCTTTATTTGGAGAGAGTTTATAGGTGCCTTGTTTGAATCATAGCGTTATTGTGTTGGCCAAATAAATAAATAAAAGAATCATAGCATTATTGCATTTTTAAATGAATATGTTAATGACATCTGCTATAAGTGCTATTGACTTCATCCCCCCCTTTTTTTTCCCTATTTTACTTCTTTCTGTGTGCATATTGTAAAGTTTTTCTTGTCGATACCGTTTTCTCAATTCTTTTCAAACGCAACGGAATAAATTGCCATCCATTAATGCCAAGATTACATTATAGTTTAAATTCATAACGCATGATTTTTTTTATAATCTAGGGGCGCGGGCGCGAAAACTTGCCTATCTGGAGTTCATGGAACAAGCTGAAAGTTCAATGAATTGGTTAAGTCCGGACTTTTGATGGTGTTAACTTAGCATAATTCGCACATAATTAATGGAATTAGAATGGACGAACTTCAATTCCTGAGCTGGAAATGTCCCAACACCCCAATTCAAATGCACTAATATGAAGTTTCCATACGCAATGGAGATTCTCCTTTGGACGTACAATCTCTTCGAAGGGTATCTTTTTTTGGCCTTCCATGTTGCTTCCCTCCTTTCCTTTTATCATCCACAGTTGTGATAGATTTTGATGACCACCCACATTCTGTTGTTGGGTCAAAATGATCATCCTTTGCATCACCAACTCCAGGTAAAAATAATAAGGTTGTTTATTTTTTTCGCACTAGGTCGTGAGCTCTTCAAGTGATTCGTGGAACATGACGTTTCTCGGATGCTGTCCACTATGACAAAGAACCCTTTTGAACAAATGCTTAGCCACTGAGGCAAAGATTGGACAATCTCTCTTTGAATATTTCTTGTGATTGGTCAAAGTCTGTAATCTAGGAAAAAGACCCTCAATTGCCATCTCTATCTGATACCCTCTATACATAAGCCAATTTCACAATCCAGAACCCAATAGGTCTGCACTAATTAAAAATTAAAAAAAACTATACAAAAATTGACACCTCCATGACATGTGCTGGACGCGAACGACAGGATTAAATATTATAATAATCTCCGCTATTTTTCATTTTGGTCCTATATGTCTTATCATAATTTGTAAGGTTATCTTATGCCAATCTAATGAATATATATTTAACCATGAGTCACTTTGATGCTTTTAACATTTTTATATGCTAATCTAATGTGCGAATCGAACGAATAGTCACATGAATTTGGATGTAACCTCTGAGAGAAACCTTAAGGCGTATTTGGAAGATCTTGTCTGTGTCTTCTCAGAACCATCGAAGGAGCAAATCTCTAGCGCTCCGCCTGCTTATATTGACCCAATCTCAGAAAATTCAATTATCAATGAAGCAATCAAACTCAAGTAACCCTTCTTGATTCAACCGCTTTCATCATCGCATCGTTTTCTTTTGGCTGCATTGGTGAGATGGAAGGACAAATTGCAGCCTTTGAAGGCCTTAAGAGCCCCAGGTATAGGACCCTGTGAGGCAATAGTTAATCACAAAAATAAATTATCTGCTTACATCTGGCCTACCATCCAAAGTTGCCCAACTAATCCGGAAGGGACATCCTTTTCCTGTCGCTATCCTCCACGATAGTAGACCATTGTACGCTGGTGCTCATGGCCTGTCATCCTTAGAAGAATTTTGGGTTGAAATGGTTGAATTTCATTAACTACTAAACTGGTTAATGATCTATCTGAATGGCCATGTCGATGATGATCAAAGGGTGGGTGGTAAAGATCGAAACGCCCGAAATTTGTTTTTCCCTTGGAAGTGAATTGAACCTATCCAAACTTTTTTTTTAATGAAAGCAGGAATATGATTCAGACCATCCATGTTGAAGTGCCTGGAGATTGATTTGGTCAACTTAGAAAAAAAGAAAGATTGTTCTGGCTTTCGTTTTCATCGATCGATCAGCATTTGTGCAAGGAAGGCAGGCTAAACTTTTTGTCCAATTCCCAGTGATCTTATTGACATTTGCCAATATGGATGGATGAGAGGTCACGAGACGCACCTAAACTTGTCCCACCAAAATTAGGAAAGCTCTTGGAAACTTACACGACTTCACTGAAAAGAGCAACTGAGTTAAAATACACAAATGTTTAAATAAAGGTGCTCAATAATACCCATAACTTGGTACGGTGAGCATGAATCTTTTGTGGTTAAACGATAAAGATGCCAAATGACTCGTTTTGATCCCTCTGAGGTTGTGACAAGTCATAAAGGAAAAAAAAAAGGGGGGCGGCGGGGGAGGGGTGGAGGGGGAATGCAGCTTTGAGAAGCAAATCTCTATCAACAATTAAAAGCTCTTTGAATATTTTATGCGATGATATGTGACATGATTCAAGAGAGGTGAAAATAGAGAGAGAATAGAGATGCAAATCTTGCCAAGATGAATACGTAGAACAAAAGTAATCCTCAAAGAGAGTAACAAAGATATTAAAAAACACGACTCTTATCATTTAACTATTTCAGAAAAAGAAAATTCAATCTGTAGCCGAAAACTATGGTCGGTCTCATGTGCTCTCACATAGCTAATTGGATGGCAAATATAATAGGCATTTATATTGGAGTTGACAGACCATGTGGCCCAACGGGACTTAGCTAGAGTGCGTACATGATAGACATCTTGCAAAAAAACTCAATAACGGATGAGTATGATCTAGCCAATAGTCATAACAAAATAAATGGAAAAAAACACGATTTGTGGCTGAAAATTAGCATGAAAAACTTTTCATTGAAGAGGAAGAAATGGGCATCACGGAAGAATGATGCATTCTTTTGACAATTTCAGCTTTCTTGATAGCCATCAGCTTTTATTATTTCATTATTTTCATGTACTTTTTTTAAACAAACTTGTTTTTATATCCAAGCACATAATTAGAGGAGCCCAGAGATCACCATGGCCATGTGATGCTCTCTTTGGTGTTTGCTGTTTGCTGTTTGCCCCATAGTTATTGCCATCACCTGCAACACTTTTTGGTCAGATTTCAACTTTGTGTAACATCTGATGGACTCAATTGAATAGGGTGTGTGATGAGGACCGAGGAGCGAGGAGACGGTGCACATCATGATTCGTCTAATAATAATAATAACGGTACGATCTTACATAATTGAATTGCTACGTCGAAATAGTCTCTTGCGCTATTTTTGGGGCAATACGCACATTATGACCCATCTATTCTTTTTTGGGTTTCTCCAAGTAAGTTCCATCATATGTTTAAGAGGTTTCTCTCTGTCACACTTATTAAGTGAAATAAAGTGGGGGCAAAAGCAAAATATATGTCTACACCTCGAGATCTAAAGTGGGGGAACTTATGGGTTACTTTAGGCATCGACTACTGGGAATTGTCACCAAGATGGACGTGGCATCTTTTTGTATAATCTCATCGAGATCTTGCGCAACTTTAGTGGATTCAATTCTCTGTGGCTAACACTAACAGTGCAGAGCATGAGGGAACCGAAAATTCCCTTCATGACTATTTTGAAAATCTGAGGTTGAAATGAGCGGCTAAGATAATGTGGGGTTTGATGATAAAAAGGGTTAGAGAAAAGCTGTTTTGGGGGGAAGGAGAAAAAAGAAAAGAAAAGGTGATGTTGAGAACTTGAGATGAGCAGAGAGCCATTGAAACTGAAAGCATTTGACACTTGACAGCCTTGTTTTGAGGGGTTTGGATGATAGAAACAGAGAAAAGAGAAATCCACCAAGAAAGGTGGTGTTGGGGTTGAGAAGCATATATAAGAAAGAGAATAAAGCAAAGAAAAGCACCATCCCCCCATTAAAAACCTCCAAAGCTAAAATGGTTGTGAAAGGAGCTTTGAGAGAGAGAGAGAGAGAGAGAGAATTCCCAACAATGGAATTTTTCTGTCATTATGGTATTTTTGCCTTTAAGAGCCCATTTTGGAATCTTGCCAACAGAGCACCAAGAATTCAAGCTTGAATTTGATTTCACTTTGAACTGAAGACATGTGTTTACAAAGGATTGTGCTTGGCCATCTCATGATTAGGCTTTCCCATCTTCTTCTTCTTCCTTTTTTCCCTTATTCTATTTCTATTTTTTCACCCCCACACCCCCCCCCCTTCCTCTGTGGTGGCGGTTGAAATGTGCCTATTGTGTTGCGTCTGCCTGAGCTCTGGATTTTCAACAAAAGGCTAATTAAAAATTGAGCGGGCATTCAATGAACCCACTACCAATTTGCATCCTCCCAAGTTTATTTTCCCATTTGGTAGGCCATAACGTTCCGTAAGGAAATATACGTGATAGGGCATTAGGCAGCCACGTGTTCATTTGATTGAAGAAGACTTTCTATTCTTTAGACTTTGGAAGAGAATTAAAAAATCAAAGAGAAGAAGAATAAACTATTCGGTACCAATTTAACCCAATTACACCAAGTTTGGCAACTTAACCCACACAGCATTGGAGATAACCTAGTCCTAGCCAACAAAAGACCAACGGGGGAATCATATATTCAGAAGGCCAATTGAAGTTACTTGAGCCCAACAGACAAGCCCAGAGCAGCTCATTCGAATCAATTTTCAGTTCGTGGACAGTCCTATCATGTAGATTCAAAGCGTATAGCACAAAGTAAAGGCATGGCAATTTTGGTGTAGAGTGAACAATCCGAAGGTCACAACAACAGTATTGCTGGCATAACTTTGGCCTGCCTTGGACTCCGAACAATGCGAAGTGTGAGCAATTCCCATATATGCATCCAAAGCTATCATCTGCAAGCTATAAATAGAGTTTATGTATGTAACAAGAGTATCCAAACATTGCGACACTAAATTACATCGGCGCCAATAACCCTCAAAACATGGCTATTCACAGCAAGGAGGAGACTCCAAAA
The DNA here is from genome assembly GCA_031216235.1 of Syzygium jambos. Taxonomy (NCBI): domain Eukaryota; kingdom Viridiplantae; phylum Streptophyta; class Magnoliopsida; order Myrtales; family Myrtaceae; genus Syzygium; species Syzygium jambos. Next base: position 24,271,742 of record CM062223.1, on the reverse strand, counting down.
GGGTGCTCGGACGTAAAACTAACTAATGGAACTGATTCCAGTACAACAAATAACAATGTCATGTTATTTCATCCTCAAATTCAGCCTTTGGCTGGTGTCCTACCTCCAAGTCATATTACAGATTTTCTATCTGCTCAAGAGAAGAAAAGTGAGCGCTGATGATGTTGAGAGTTTCTTGATCAATCTCAGCGGTGCTTACAGACTTCGGTAAAGCAAAAGCAGATCCAGACCCTCTTTTTTTATCACCTTCAGCAGCATGTGCAGGCAGGGATGGCTTTGTGTTTTCTGCTACTGTTGCCCCCGACCCCACGTGCTGACTAATTAACTGGGCTTGCATATCCAAGCAAGATTTTAAATCCTCCTCATTCCGTGCTTTGTTCAGCTTCTCGTTTAGATCATGGATAATCAAAGCTCTTTCAACCTGAAAACCATTTATTTTGGGCTTGTCATTCAGTGCACCTTGGGCAACTGAGAAATTTGCCTGATTATTCAGCTCAAGTTTCTGAAGTTTCCTCAACCCTTGATCAATGACACCATGAATCCTCTTTCTCAAATTCTCCTTCCTAACTGGGTTCGCTTTTAGCTTCAGTTTCATCTCTGAGAAGACAAAGCTCTTCTCCTCCCCACAAGTGAGGCTAGATATTGATGTAGAGGACTCATCTTGGGCAGAACCTTTGGCTAAAAACTCCACAGCAAATGCCTCTTCTAGTAGACTAACATTCTGCATATATCGGTCAAAAGATTTGTTCTCTACCTCGATAAGCTGATCCTTGAACTCCTTTAACTTGGCAAACCTCCATTCATTTATAGCCGCAGCATCCTGAAAAAGCTCTTGCAGTCAAGAACATGTATTGCCAAACCATTGAAACACAATCTAACAAAAATTCAACACTTAGATAACTTCAATTATGCATACCTTTCTGGTTAATGGCTTCTTAGAACGCAATGGCATTTGCACATTATTAAATTGGGAAAAATTGTTGGATAGTTGCCGAAGAGATGCAACTCTCAGTGAACTCCTGAAAGAAAGTCACAAAAAAGTAATTCGATATAAATCACGTTTCATTCTCACCAGACCACATACTTAGCTATAGGCAAGTCAGTGAATTGAAGCAGCTGTTAAAAGTACAAAACATTTCAAGTAATAAAAAAACTATAATGACGAAATGGAAAACACTATGCACAAACTAAGAGAATGAAGCCAAGAAAGAATTCGTGAGAACTAAGTGAATACTCCCAACAGTTTACTCCATATAAGAAGTTACATTTCAGATTTAACTTCTTGTGTCTCAGATGAATATAGTCAAATAACACAGCCAAAATCTTCTGATACTAACAACCATGTCATTTGGTGATAAAGCGTGACAACTTACTGCATAAAACTTTGCTGTTTTCATTTAAAGCAGTGAATAGATTGCTTTAGGATGTCGACATATAACAAGCTTGAAAGATAGCATGCCCAGTGAGCTGATTGACTCTATCCATGTCCATGCCTGTTTGTTTGAGCTACAGTAAAACCAAATTGTACTATTTTGTTTTCCCGCCAAAATTGAAAATTATTACACAAATTTCAAAGAATTTTGGAAGTATAATATGCCAATCTATATGTCTGACATTTGCATTTTGTGAAAGTTTCAAATGTTTTGAGTCTAAAAGAAATCATACTGTGTGCGCTGGGAAATTTTGATTAAGCAAAAAATTGAAAGAAAAAGTCAGTCCAGGAAGACACGTCTAAACCTTGACCCAAGAGTACCCCAGTCATTGTACATACTAATGAGCATCTAATCTCACATTCTACTATTTCTTTATCTGCAGCAAACATGCATTGACAGACTAAAGTCTGACGCGGAGATCGAAAATTCCAGTTTATTACTACAAAAGTGACGAGCTTACATGCCTACTTCAATGGATCATGTTCAAGACCACAATTTTTCCTTGATCATTAACTCTGTATAACTGCCACTCCTACAGAATTATAGTCACGTCATAACCAAACCAGTCCAATTAAAATTCATTCTTCCATATTCAAAAAAGTTATCTCTAAGAACATGATCACAAATTAGATCACACCCTTAGTAAAGCCGCATTTTGAGAATAATGTCAAACTGCTGAGTGAAGCAGCATCTCCTTTAAATCTGAATATAACTTTGCACTTGGATGTTCCAATAGTACATCCACCAAGAAATTTACTTAATGACCAACTAAACATGGGAAAATTGGCAGATTTTTTAATGCCGTTAAAGTAGAAAGAGTCAAAACCAAATGTCTAATCAATGTAAGCATCTCTATTGGATGAATATGAAAAATAAAAACTACAGTAGACGAGTCACTTATACTGATGAGCAATTAGAGCTGAAACTTCAACAAAGCAGGTGATGTGCATCCCTTGGTGATAAACACCGACAACTTACCCTGAAGAAGATGATTCAGTTGCCTGCTGACTAAAGATAGGAGAGCTTGAAGGTGGGTTCTTCTCTGGAAAAGTTGCATTGGCTTTCAAAACTGCACGGATGGCAAGTAAGTACTAAAAAAAATACAATAGATCATGAGAAGCTGAGCATCTCTAACGACTAATTAAGGAGGATGGCAACATCAGGAATAAATGGCCATGCAAAAAGAAAATACTATCGTAAGCTTTTGCAAACAAATTCACAAATCTCAATTTTCACTTCTGCATTGCAAGTTCACACAGCTTTAGCATTTATTCATCCAAAGTGTCATACATCATGAAACACATGTCTACTGAAGCAAACACGCAAACCATTTCTTCAACCTACTTCTCTTTTTCCCATAACCAAATATCATCAAATAAGATTACAGCTGAATTGACAATTTTGATAGTGCCGAATCCCTGGTCATGAAAAACATCAGAGGATGTAGAGATTTATGATGGATAAACTGCATCTTTCGCAAGTAAAAGTTTTCTTCAGTCCACTTTTGACATTTGCTTCTGCTCACCTCTAAATCGATGCAGAATGCACCACGTTGATTACTGCAACAATGACTAATCACTTACGGCAGTAATAATACCAGCAGTAGTTCGTACTAAACAAGATAAAGCAGAATATAAAGCATGAACTTCTCAGTTTTCATCATGACAAACTCGGCTCGCTCTGTGACATCTATTTCAATCTCAAATAGAAGATTGTCAATGCTGCATAGAATAGGAACATGTACTTCATACCCAAATTTAGAGACAGAGTAGCATGACCATGTAAAGAAATTAAGAAAAACAACACTCTACAGGACATGCAGGACGTGTCTTTGTTATGATTTATAAAGAGTCCAATAAATTTTCTATTTTACATGTTATAATTCTACAACTTCAATGGCATCCTCCATATTGTAGATGTTCAGACACAAAATACATAAGAAAGCATTTTCTCTACCATTGTATAGTCAAATCTCAATGAAGTATACCTTCCTAATCATAAATTTCATCTTCTGTCATAAAAAAATGTTGTGATATCCAGCATAACAATTACATCCCAATTGCCCATAAAAACGTCATTACATTTAAAATTCAGAAGCAGAGAGCAGGATGTATTGTTTCAGGACACTATCGAGCAACATCATCCTCGCAGCATCAACATCCTAAATCCTTGATAACATCCCTAAACTCGCATGGCAACAGTGCCGTAAATAGAACCGACATATTTGAAAAGTAGCATACCATGAATATGACAGGGATTTTGAGCTTTGGAGCAGCAACTTTTGCATGACTGGTAAGGACACCTACACAATAACCTCAACAGATCAAAATGGAGATTAAGGGGAGAAAGATATTGTTTCAAAATATTTTAAAAAATCACCACATTCTCAAAATCAAAGCACAATAATTCCATTTGTGTCATTGTTAACAAAATCATGCGTAGATTCCCTCGCCACCACAACCTGCTAGCTATATCAAGGCATGACCAGACAACTCATTGGTGTAATGTACGTTTGAACTATATCGGTATTTTATTGGTCGGTGGATAAACATAAATAGCACCTCCAAGACAATTAATATGCTCTCGAAATGGGCAAAGATCACAACCTCAGATATTACAACGAATTTAGTACATCACTACCAGCTTCTCTTTCCTAAAATATATTAAATGTGTTATCGAGTGCATTTATGATCTCTCGACGAGGACTCCAGGTATTTATACGTTTTTTTCGTTATAACTATGTCAACATAGAAAGTGGAACAATGTCAATATAAAGCAATTTGCAAATGTTCAAGCTCAAGTTTGAGAAATAGAATTTAGGCTTGACGTAATGTAATGTCCCCAAACATTTGCAATCCATGCTGTGAGTATGGCAATGAGATTTGCTATATTAATTTAACAGCATAAGGAGACACAATTCTTTCACTTTAAATGCTTGCATTAACCGTATGGAAGGTCAAATTATGCAACATACAATTTGTAAGATCTTGATGTGAAACACACATCATTGGTAATAATTACATGATTATGGTTCGGGTGCCATCAATCCTACCAACAAGGATAACTATAATCAATGTAGAACTTGTTTATATTTGAGTCTTGAAAGCAAAAGGAAAGTTCTTCAATATGAGAAAGGTACGAAACACCAAAAAGGTTACCTCCGTTGTACAAAAAATACAAAGAGCTAGAATCTAGAAAGTCTAAAAGGTTACCTCCATTGTACAAAAAATACAAAGAGCTAGAATCTAGAAAGTCTAACAAACTATACAACTCTTGAGATCAATGTACACCATATCGTATAGAAATTAAATCAGTAAAGACACGATCATATCAATCCTATAACTGAATCAATTAGAATTACATCACGAAAAGGTTAAAAAACCTAGATCAAATGCAAATAATTTCTTGGGTACCAGATTGAGGAATCATTATCACATAAGATTTTGATCAAGACTTTAACGGTTAAATCTACACTTTGGTCCTCTATGTAAAATTATTTGTGCGATTTGATTTTCTATTTTCTTTTTCTTTTTCAATCGAATCGTTTAACTTCCTCAATATGCAGAACCAAGTCCTCCCTTCATTTACCATTACTAAAACCAGCAAATTGCAGACCACTCATTATGAAAGTCTTACACAACCCACTCTTGCCGGCAGTATGCCTATGCTCACAGATGATCAGCTAATATTGGGCAAGTGTACGAGATTATATGTATCAATAAATAAAAGCTCATGAAAGAGCTCTCTGATTAAAACACCTGCTCCCGCATTGTCCTTAACACGGAGTCGTGATAATTGCCAACTGGAAGAACCATAACTTCTTAACAAGAGAAAATAAATATGCCGGAGAGAATATTGATTCATGCACAAACTATGTAAAGAAAAATTTGAATTATAGTCAACTCTGCTCTCAACTTCCATATGCAAACTTGGCCCTTCTGACCAATTACAAACAAGAACCTTGGTTTGGAGGGGGAAAAACCTTCCAACCATAGACCGAGCAACCAACAGCACCTCCTCCCCCCAAAACAGTTCCTTTTTCCTTCGGTTTCCCCAAAAAGGAAGCCTTATCAAAGATACCAGAAACATAAAAGATAAGCGGTACGCTAAAGCCCAACTGCTGATGTGTTAATAGCGGAAATGCAATCACTGGATGGCCCACTTAATCCGTATGAATGACTTCACATGCGGAACCATAAACCCGTCACCGAGAATTACTTCGCAAAACCTACCATACCTGCCAGAAGCTCCTAAACTTACGCACGAAACGGCAAAGAGAGACTCCTAAGGTAAGTTTTTCAAATCACGATCCGTTTTGCGAGCTTGATATCTCCTATTTCTTTACCCTAATTACTAACATAAGCATCTAACAGCCATATAGGCAAAAGAGCTGCCTGCAGATTCAGCTCCACCCCAATGGACCCGCCAATTCCGTCGGCTTCGAGCATCATCAGCATCTGACCGTCTGCGAAATCTAACACACATCCTGCTATACACACAGCCTGGACGATATACTCGCTCACAAGCGAGCCGTCCCCCCTGGCCATCAGAGCCCAGAGCCTACTTCAACCTAAGCACTCGCGGGCAAATTCCTGACAATTATCTCCAAACAACTCCCCGAACAAAACGAAACCGCAGTAACGCGAGCACCGGAGCAACACAAAGAACGCGCGACAAAAAGAAAAAGGCGACGCCTTTCGAGACCCATCAGCGGAATCGGAGAAGGGGAATCGAGTCGATTACCGGGAGCGAGCGACGTTGCCGCACTGGATGCATTTGGGCTTGTTGAGGCCGCGGAGGGTCTTCGGCGGCGGCGGCGGCGGCGGCGTGTCCGTGCGGTTCCCCCCTGCGACGCCGGCGATCGAGGAGGAGAAGGGCGGCGGCGGGGGCGGCATGGCGGGGTTCTGGGCCGCCGACGAGGCCGCCATGCGGAGAGCGAGAGAGAGAGAGAGAGGCTTTGTTACGTCGCAAGCAACGTTCGCTTGGCGCGATACCCGATCGATTGGAGTCCTTTTTAATTTCGGGGCGATCGGAGGAGGAGGAGGCTGTTTTTAAACCGAAGCGGCCGAGCCGGGCCGGGTCCGAAGGAATCGGGTCAATGGGCCGGTCATCTTCGGGTTCACGGGCCTGGCCCGTTAGCTAATACAATATGATATCCTTGTTCAATCGTCCTGGCTAATCAGTTCACGACGTCATTCGGCATATCGACTGGCAGGAGCCGTTCTTATAATTCCGTGCATTAGGCCGCGCGATAATCACCCATTTATTGGTACATTGATTAAAGGATCGATACACTTTGCGAAGAATTTCGAACCTTCCGATTTTAAATCAGAATCATCTCTGCCTTGCCGAGTAATTTGATTGTGAGTGTCACGCCTAACGAGATGCAAATTGTGGGGGGTGTTCTTAGATTTATTGCCAACGCCAATTTGTCGCTCATCACCAAAGACAAAGGCTAAGATATCGCGAAGAAATGCATTACCTTTTAGAATGAACGACGACGACCTTTTTGCCTTTAGAATGCGTTTTTGAAGGTCATCGTCTTTGATCAATAATTAAATTTGGTACATTGGAGGGGACTGTCTCCTGGAATGGAATCCTCACCGCTAGTCAGCCAGAGTGGGAACTGGTCAGCATTCTCCAACTGTTCTGTTGCATAAAGAAGGAACGATTCAGCCGACCGCCGGCTGGCAGCACTTCTTACCGCCGCGCTTCTTTCCTCGGGACTCCTCTCCGGCTTTTCTTCTGGCCTTTTCCGCCGATATACTCCCCCCCCATCGTTGAAGGTTCATCTTTGAAATCACCTCTTGCCACATTTTCTACTCTCCTTTCTTCTGGTTCTTCGACATGGTTCGAGCCGCAGTCAGAGGCAGTCACCGCTGCTTCGGCGCGTGTGTTCAAGATTTAGCCCAAATGAGATGAATTGAAGACAAGCTCTGCTTACTTGACAGTAAGGCAGGCCAATGTCCTCACATTGCCGCCTAAGGAAACCACCTTTGTTATTCTCTAGCTCCTTCCTCTCTCTGTCCGTGTCATATGGGACGATCCGGAAACAGGGTAACTTCCAACACTTTTTGAGGCAGGAGTCCAAGAATTTTGAGAAAGTGATGCGAAGGGAAGTCTGTCTCTCAGAAGATCGAGGGGATTCATAAATGCTGAGAAACGTGATGAAGCCTTACGACATTGAAAGCACACGGGCACAAAAGACACCGAAAACTAAAACCGGGACATACACCATAAACTTACTCCACAGTACCCCAGAAAATGAGAGCACTAATCATCCACTGCGTCGGCTTTGATTAAGGACCCCACGGAAGACCACATATTGATACAAAAGCATCAATATAAACTCAGCCAATCTCGAGCTTGAATTCACAATCCGAGTCGTTCCCAAGTTTCCTAGAGTATCTTTAGCTACTCCATGAATGTCGTGACACCAAACCCAAAGATGACCCGATTACATCGGCAAACTTCAGCACTGGTTTCTTCATAACACCATCGATTTACGACTATAGGGACTGGACCCCGGTGGGTGTCGTGTCCCTGTTTTGTGAGAGGCACACAAATTGACTATGGTGTTGACTATGGTACATAGGGTTACACGATTCCTGCGCGCGAAGACTCGGCAACAGGCTCGAATTTGCTGCTACAGGTATTAACAAGCTTCTCAAGTTGAAGTTTGCCGCAATGTGCTTATCGTATATTTTGCCTCTTGCTTCTCATTGGAAGAATCAGAAATTCCAACAGCCGCATCACCAAAGCACAAGCCTCATAAACACCCATTAACTGATAGCCTAATGGCTTTCAATTTCTCAAGCACAGTTCATGCTGAAAAAGAACTAACACCACCGATTCCCGGGACAATACGGGAAACGGATTGGGATTGGCCGATCTGGTCCAATCCGGTTCTAGGATGGACAAGATCAATTCCCAATTCTACAGATTGGAAACTGATTATGTCTGATTTCCAATTTCAAGGTAGGAGCCAATCACTATGAAACTGATCACTCCTAATTAGGAGTAGACCTGTCAAAATGGGTCATAAACCCATTTCTTAACCCATTTATTAGTAAATGGGTCATAAATGGGTTAGTTATTTTTAGTAAATGGGTCATAAATGGATAGAAGTCTTATATTAGTGTTAAATGGGTCATAAATGGGTCGCAAATGGGTCATAAATGAGTTTACAACTGATTTAAACTCAACGCATTTCTCTCATCCTCACTCAATCTTGCATTCACTCATTCTGCACTCTCATTTCAGCTTGGGTATGAATTTTCCTATATTTAATTAAATATGGAAGTATTTTAGCAATATGGGTCTAATCGGGTATGGGTTGGGTATGGGTCGGGTCGGGTATGGGTCAACAAAATTGCATTGCGCATAAATGGGTCATAAACGGGTTAATGGGTCAATTTGGGTCGGACCATTTATGACCCGACCCAAATCCAACCCGACCCACCCATTTGACAGGTTTAATTAGGAGTAAGAGGCTGTTTTAAACGAATTGACGGGCCAAGAACCAGCCGAATTGGGTAGGGTAGGAAGGAAGCAGGTCACTAGTTTGGTTATCAAAGGGTTCACGGGCTAATTGGACGGGCCTGGCATGTTGCTTTCCTAGTCGGGCTCCGGCCTACTAAGTTTCTTTCCCTCCGTCATCAAACCTCAAAGAAGAAAATTGGGACACTAGCTATTAGCACTTCTGCTTTTTTCTTTGTAATGTCAATGGATATGCACAATCGAGTACTTAATGGAGACATACATATCGGTGCTCCTAGGCACCGTCTTTGCCGGTTGCTTAAGGTGGTATTCGGCAAGGAAAGGAGTCAGAAAATTGATTCAATGGGGGGTAGTGACACGGTAGACCAACTCAAATAAATTTATTTTTATGAGTTCTCATATCCATAAATTATAATTCTAAGTCACTTAATATAAGACTTATAAGAGAATTTCGTGCATCGACTTATTTTCAGGAGCAAAAGGAACAAGATAAAAGGTTTTTCACAACACCTTACGTGTGTAAATTCTTTGCAATGCGTCGTACATCATACTATATTAACATCGATGTTTCACGCATTCCTTATCATAAGAGGCCGCCAGAAGTAGAAAGAAAGGGGAGAACAATTAAACCCAACTTTCTGGGAGACTGTGATAATGTGAAAGGGAAAAATCATATCGGAGGAAATCCTTATTAATACATGAGTGAAAGGACCGATCGAATTAGTGAAAACAGCATCGTTTCTCTTTCCACTTTAACTTTCAGTAATCTAATCTGTGAGCAGAGAGTAAAACGAAACATCTCTCAAATTCAGAACAGATTCTGGCGACAATATGCGATCCCTAAGTCGAATTGTTATCAACTTGCAGTTTTGCACCATCAAATCTAAATGGCTAGGGGCAATTGATGGGCAGGTCCTCCTACCTTCCTGGCCGTCAAAGAATTTTTCAAGCATCCATCTTCTCAAGCGCTTCTAAAGCGGCCCACAGCTTAGGATCGTCATAACTCTTGATGAGGAATATTGGCTTTGCTTCCATCAGTTGATGTTCCGGGTTCCTCGTTGTTATGCCGATAGTGGCCACTCCAGCTGCCACCCCTGCTTTTATGCCCGAAATTGAGTCCTGTAGACCCAAAACACAAGCTGCAATTCAGGACAGTGAACCATCCCATTGGATTTCACGAAAAATAAAGGTCAGATCCAGACCTCAAAAATTAGAGTATGCTCCTTCGATGCCTTCAGCAGATCAAGGGCCTTCAGGTAAGGTTCGGGGTGTGGTTTGGCGTGCTCGCACTCACTTCCTACAACAACAGCTTGAAAGAAATCCGAGAGTCCAAGAATTGAGATTATGAGTTCGGCATTTGGCCTGGGAGCATTTGTAACTGCAGCACGTTTTAGACCACGATCTTCAATCCACTTCTTCAATTTGTACAGGCCGCTCACGGGCATTAGTTGTTCTGAGACCAATCTGTGTCATCCATGGAGCTCGATGTCAAAAAATTTAGAAGAGTAAAGAGTTCATAAGGAAAGAAGTATGATGTGACGGAAGAGTGAAGAGTCAAAAGGAAAGAAGTATAATTTGATGGAAGACTTACTTGCGGAACAAGGCTTCCTTGTCCTCCGTAAATTTCCGGCCTCGAGGTATATCATCTGGGAAGAGGACCTCAGCTATGTCTTCATTGTGCTTTCCAGCAATATTCTCAACAAAAAAATCCTCCGTGATCGGAACTCCACCATTGAAACCTATCTGTTTTGGAAAGAGCGCATAAAACAATCAAATAATAAAAACCAAAAGCATGTAGTCAGGCATCTGCAATCAAGAGATACTCATGATTCACGGTCCCTAGATTCGATGAAAAGAAAAATGAACTCCAACTTAAAGGATGAAATAATTCCTTGAATAAGGCACAACAAAATGATTGTAAATAAGGACGAAAACTCCACCTCTTGGAGCATCACTCTGAAAGCATGGTAGTGGAGAGGATCTGAGTCGCATAGAGTTCCATCAACATCAAACAGAACGGCCTCAAGTGGTGCAAGTCCAACAAGAGAAGCAATGCTGTCAAAATAGAACCAACTTACAAAGACATGGTGGGAAATGTAAAGATCGATTATATCTATGAAGACACAACATCTAGTAACTCTGTAGCATCAATGTCTCTCTAACTCTGTCATCAACTCTATCAATTGTAGCTAAATAACGAATATTCAGGTTAGCAGTAATTATCCAGGCTACCCACATAGCTCCTTCGATTCGTCATAGAAAGGAACGCAAAAAGATTGCCAGCCAGAAAATTTACAACGCTAATTCAGGAAGATTTATTGAAGATGTGCTGAGCGATGCAACAAAAAACAACGAATTGCTTCTGTAATCATAAATTGAATGCATCCCCAAATTATCCTTCGAATCTGGACCGCAACTATCAACTAATTTCTCAGTCCATCCGATTACAGTGCTACTTTCTACTATCTATTGAACACTTCCATCTGTGAATGACCAAAGGAAGATCAACGAGCAGGCCAAAAGCAAAACAGGAAGAGTAGTCCGTCAATCCTCCTTCGATTCGTCATAGAAAGGAATGCAAAAAGATTGGCAACCAGAAAATTAAAAAACACTAGTTCAGGAAGATTTATCGAAGATGTGCTGAGCGATGCAACAAAAAACAATGAATTGCTTCTGTAATCATAAATTGAACGCATCCCCAAATTATCCTTCCAATCTGGACCGCAACTATCAACAAATTTCTCAGTCCATCCGATTACAGTGCTACTTTCTACTATCTATTGAGCACTTCCATCTGTGAATGACCAAAGGAAGATCAACGAGCAGGCATAAAGCAAAACAGAAAGAGTAGTCTGTCGATCACATGCCAAAGAAATACATGCAATTAATCAGAAGAGACTGTGAATGATGCTATGAACATTATCGATGCCAGGAGCATGCGAAACGAGTGATCCGTCAATTTCATTAAGCTCAAGATTAAAATACAACGAAACATGCCGGCTCCCACACGAGAGAATTTCGAAGAAAGAACGACGCTGCGACGGAGTTAAGTCAACGATGCCAAGTCAACGATGCTAGAACGGATGGAACAATGGAATCTCGAGGAAAATAGGCGAACGAGCTCGAACACATCAAACTCGACGCACGACTCCAAATGCTGAATCCGGACTCCAACATTCCCGGAGAAACACGAACGCCCACGATCCGCACACGAACAAGCAGGATTACGACCAGAACAACGGATACACGATTTCAAATTTCGACACGCGGCTCCAAATGCCCAATCCGGACTCCGACATTCACGGAGAAACACGGATGCACACGATCCGCACACAAAACAAGCAGGATTACGACCAGAATAACGGATGCATGATTTCAAATTTCGACACCCGACTCCAAATGCCCAAATCCGGACTCCGACATTCGCGGAGAAACACGACCGCGCACGATCCGCACACAAAACAGGCGGGATTACGACCAGGACAACGGACGCAGCGCTCGACTCTGCACCGAACACGATCCGAAACTGACCCGGACGAATCGAACAAAACGCCCACAGACGGCCATTCAGCGACAATGTTGCGGCTCAAATCGGAAGCGAGCTTACCTCTCCGACGAGTCTCCGGCGGACGAAACCGTCATCCTGGTGCTCCGCGCCCCGCCGAGATCGGATCGAGGGAGCAGCTCTCCGCGGCGGCGACGGCGACGGCTAGCGATAGGAAGGAAGGAAGGAAGGTGGCGGTGGCGCGAGCGAGAGAGAGGAAGACCGAGCGCGGAATCTTCCGCGGAATCAAAAATAAAAGAGCGAAAACGAGCGGCGCTTTTTTTTATTATAAATTTTTATTTTTATTTTCGTTATTTAATAGAAATAATTGCGTAATTATTTATTTTTTTCTTCTTTAGTTGTGTGCACGTTGCCAACTGTCGGGAGCATCCCTGAATTTTGTCGTATTTTCAATTTCCTCCCACGGGCTTTCCGAATTTTGTGAATTCGGCCGCAAAAGTTAAATGTTATTCAATTGAGGGACGAGATTGCAAAAACCTTCTCGAGAATTGGAGTCGTATAAGTTATCCCACGGATGTGAGCTTGTTCTATTTTGATACAGAGTTAGCGTGCTCGGTTTGGTGCATTCTCCTTAAAATTTCAGGCATTATGATGCGAGATTAGACACGGTTAGAAGTACATAATCTGTAATGGGGCTCATCTTTTGTATGGCATCACACGAAAGAATTTGGACATGACCCTCAAAGTGTACACTTTTTCATTCCAATACACCCACATCGATGGATGCAAGCCGGCCATCCGGCCCTCACACAACGGCTTGCGGTCATTGCTGCCGTTACAACACCTCGTCGCCTCCTCGGTGTCTTCGGCAGATCCGGGGAAACTGGGAAGACCGAGAATCCGGCAAATGAAAAGTCACATCAGTTCAATCCATGAACTTTTGGGCGATTCATTAGAATGAGAGCACGAATTCGTGCTCACAAGAAGAGCATCGACTTCTTTTCAGGAGCAAAAATGGAACAAGATACTAGGTTTTTCACGACAGCTTACGTGTGTATATTCTTTTGCAATGTGTCGTACATCATACTGTATCATCATCGATGTGTTTCACGCATTTCTCATCACAAGAGACCACTAGAAGTAAACAGAAAAGAAAGAACAATGAGACCCAACTTTCTGTAGGACAGTGACAATGTGAAAGGAACAAATTCATATCAGAGGAAATTCTTATTAGTACATGCGAGTGGAAGAACCGATCGAGGTTGTGAAAATAGCATCGTTTCTTTTGTTTCCACTTGAACTTTCAGTAATCTATGACCGTAAGCGAAGTGATACGACACATCTCTCAGAATCAGAACAGATTCTGGCGAACAATATGCGATCCCGAAGTTCCACTTGCAGTTTCGTACCATTGAATCGGAATGGCTAATGGCAGTTGATGGGCAGTTCCTCTACCTGCCTCCCGGGTCGCCGAAGAAATTTTTCAAGCACCCTTCTCCTCGAGCGCTTCTAAAGCGGCCCACAGCTTCGGGTCGTCGTAGCTCTCGATGAGGAATGTTGGCTTCGCTTCCATCAGTTGATGTTCCGGGTTCCTCGTCATTATGCCGATGGTGGCCACTCCAGCCGCCACCCCTGCTGTAATGCCCGCAACTGAATCCTAAAGACCCAAAACACAAGCTGCAATTCAGGACAGTGAACTATCCCATTGGATTTAATGAAAAAATGAAGGTCGGACGCAAACCTCGAAAATTAGAGTATGCTCCTTCGACACCTTCAGCACATCAAGGGCCTTCAGGTAAGGTTCCGGGTGTGGTTTCGCACGCTCACACTCACTTCCTACAATAACAGCTTCAAAGAAATCCGTGAGTCCGAGACTTGAGATCATGAGTTCGCCATTTGGCCTAGGAGCATTTGTAACCGCAGCTCGTTTTAGGCCGTGATCTTCGATCCATTTCTTCAATTTGTACAGGCCGCTCACGGGCGTTAGTTGTTCCGAGGCCAATCTGTGTCATCCATAGAGCTTGATGTCAAAAACTTTAGAAAAAAAGAGTTCACAGGAAAGGAGTATGATGTGATGGAAGACTCACTTGCGGAACATGTCTTCCTTGTCCTCCATGAATTTTTGGCCGCGAGGAATATCGTCCGGGAAGAGGAACTCTGCTATATCTTCGTTATGCTTTCCAGAAATATGCTCAGCAAAGAAATCCTCCGTGATCGGAACTCCATCATTGAAACCTATCTGTTTCGGAAAGAACGCACAAAACAATCAAATAATGGATACCAAAAGCACGCCATCGCGCATCTGCAATCGAGAGATGCCCGTGATTCGCTGTCACTAGATGCACAACAGAATGATTGTAATATAAGGATGGAAACCTTCACCTCTTGGAGCATCTCTCTGAAGGCATAGTAGTGGAGAGGATCCGAGTCGCACAGAGTTCCATCAATATCAAACAGAACGGCCTCAACCGGCGCAAGCCCAACGAGAGAAGCGATGCTGTCGAAATGGAACCAAACTTACAACGACATAGTGGGAAATGTAGAGATCTGTTATATAGTATGAAGACACAACGTATTGTAGTAGCCCTGCAGCATCAATGTCTGTCTAACTCTGCCATCAACTCTGTCAATTTTAGCTAGATAACCAAGTTTCGGGTTAGCATTAATCATCCAGACTACCCGCATAGCTCCTTCGATTCGTCATAGAAAGGAACGTGAAAAGGTTGCCGACCAGAAAATTCACAACACTAATTCAGGAAGATTTATCGAAGATGTGCTGATGACAGGAAGATTACTGAGTAGGCGACGAGCAACAAAAAAGGAAAAAAGGAAGAGATAGTCCGTCGAATACTTGCCAAAGAAACCTATGCAATTAATCAGAAGAGACTGCGGATCGCGCATCTAAGCGGGAGACTCAAACCCATGAACATTGTCGCTTCGGCGAGCGATCCGCCAATTTCATTTCGTTCAAGACGAATGTACGAAACACGCAACCTCCGACTTGAGAGAAAACTCGAACGAAGAACGACAAGCGCGACAGCGTTAAATCGACACGCGGCAACGGATAGGCCGATGGAATCTCCGCGAATGACAGGCGAACGAGTTTCGGATCGTTTCAAGTTCAACACATGGAATCCGACATTCGGGGAGAATCAAGAACGTGCATGAACAAGCAGGACGACAACGGAACACTACGGGTATACGCTCGGCATTCCGCCGCGCGCACGATCCAAACTGCCCGACCAAACCGAACGGGACATCCACAGAATACATTCATCCCCGCCGCGGCGACAGACGAGGAAAATGAAAGAGCGCTCTGACCGGGCGAAGCGACCTCACCTGTCCGGCGACGAATCTCCGGCCGTCATTGTTGGAGCTCCGCTCGCGCGACGCCCACACCGAGATCGGGTCGAGGAAAACTCTCCGCGATGGCGGCGAGCGAGTCGGCCTCGGTTGGTTGCAGAGATGGAGAAGGAAGGAAGGAGGGAGGGAGGGAGGGAGGGAGGGTGGTGGCGATATAAATGGGCGGGGAGAGAAGAAAACGAGCACGGAATCCCTACCACAGAATCAAATGAAAAGCGAACGCGAGAGGTGCCTTTTAAATTTTCATTTTAATAATAAAAGAATAATTCTCTCTCTCTCTCGCGTCTGTTTACCGGTTTTAGTTGCGCATGTTGCCAACCGTCGAGGGCTTTTGGAAATTTGTGGAATTGGCCATGAAAACCAAGTGTTGCTCAATTGGAGGACGGAAGGTTGCAAAACTTACTGAAAATTTGGAGTTGAACAGCTACATACGGTGATGGTCATGACCAATTTCTTAGCCTGAGATTGAATTTATCTATTCGGTCCGGTAGAAAGCTGAGTAGAATCAGATATTATCCTATTTGATATTTGGCGGCACGCCTCGATATGGATAAACCCGGATACATCAAGATGAGACGGAAAAGTTATCCTAACCCTAAGAGAGGGATGAAGTTTATTCTACCCGGATTTAACATAATAAAAGAAAAGCAAAATGAGAGGGATTGGCTCGTTTGAATTAGTCTACATGCTCAGCTAGCCGCTTTTGATTACCGTATGATGGCCACATCCAGACCATCGTGCGGTGGTTGACTTGCTTCGATAACCACCCAACAATGGTGGCGCCCTGAGGCAACCGTGCGGACCTGGCTTGGTCGTGTTTCTTCTACTCACTTGCGTGTTATCTCTTTGCCATATCTTCTCATCCTATCGTGTCTCAATTCTTCCCTTGGCAACTAAACATGACCAAAGGTGATTTGGCAATCTCCTCAGACTATATATATAATTCAAAGTCACATACACGAAGATCTAATTACTTGGAAACCCATAAAACACCCGAAATTTAATATTCCTCATGTCATATCCATTATGGGAAAATACCATAAATGATTCATGAACTTTATCTTAATGTGCAGCGTGGTTCATAAATTTTTAATTTATTTAATGCTGTCTTTGAATTTCAGCTTAATATGCGGTGTGGTCCTTGAATTTTTAATTGCTTAATTTTGTTCATGAATTTTTGGTATATGTTCGGAATAGTCCCTAAACTATACGAAAATATTCAATATTGTCATTTCATTAATTTAAGTTTAGGGATAACACTGAATATTTTCATATAGTCTAGGAACTGGTTTGAATATATATAAAAAATTTAGGGATGACATTAAACAAATTAAAAATTCAGGGAGGGCATTGCGCACTGGACTAAAATTCAGGGACGATATTAAACAAATTAAAAATTTAGGGATCACATTTCATATTGAGCTAAAGTTCATGAACCATTCGTGTCATCATCCATCTATTATTGGCCATGTTTTTTCCCCCCAATTAATGTAAAATTGAATGAGGGAGAGGGGAAAGGTTCGCAATTGTAGGGGCTTCAAAATATATTCTTATTTTTTGTGGGTACAAATGGTTGTGACAAAAGAATTGGTCCTTTGCTTTCTTCTCTTCTTTCTTTGTATGCTGCTTAATATAACTTGCCAAAGCTACATTCTCTCCTTTCCGCCCAATGCCAACTTGACTTGGCTTTCTCCCCCTAGTTCTTCTTGGTCTTCCTGGACTTTCGGGGCAAACTGGCAGCCACGACTTTTGTCCTCTCTCCACCAAAACCTGTCCTTCTTAGGTTGATCTCTCACTTTCATTTCCAGTTTATGATTCGTGTATCAAAGTCATGTTTGCGATTTTGTCCTAAAGTTGTCTAGTATCAAAGCATCACAGACTTTGTGAAACAAACCAAATGATTGATTTAAGATTAAAAAAAAGGGTGCTTGTTCGTTTGGATATTCAAGCTCGGCGTGCTGTGTAGTCTCGCATTCGAATTCCTCTTTCGTGTTTTACCGCGTGTCATGTAAAAAGGTCGGGCCTAATCCATACGCGAACCACACTTTTTATCTTTTGGCAAAAAAAAAAGAACCACACCTTTTATCCACCGACATGCTCCATCATCGTAGAAAAAGAAAGCATGTGAAGCACGCCTCGTTGATTCTGAAACGACAAGTAGTCTTGGATAGTTGTGTTTTTTTGGTTCTTTCTTCCCAGTAAAAGTCCGCTCGCGTGATCATAGTCTATACAGAATTGTCCGAAATGCCGAGGATATTCTCTTTGCTTTTGGGCTAAACATGTCGATGATTTGTCCAAGTTGACTAGAGATATGAGTTTTTAAATTCAGATACAGAGTTGGTGTACTCGGTTTGATGCATTCACTTTATATTTTAAGGCAAATGATGCGAAATTAGATGCAGTCATAGGCGCATAATTTATAATAGAGCTCATCTTTTAGGACTCAATTTGTATAATTGAAAAATTAAGACTGAATTGGCACAATTACAATAAGTTTATGAATTTTTTTGATACTTTTTCTTGATATTCCTTCGAACCCACGTCAAAGGTTGATGCAAGTCGGCCGTCCGGTGGTACACATTGGCTTGTGGTCATTGTCGCAATTACACCTGGTCACCTCCTTAGTTACCTCCTAAGGGCTCTTTGACTCATTGTCGCAATTACACCTGGTCACCTCCTTAGTTACCTCCTAAGGGCTCTTTGACGGATCCGGGAAACCGACAAGGTCGAGAAATTTATTCTTCAGATTAACTTTAGTCTTCCTCCTCAATTTTTTGGAATTCATTTCCCTATCTTATAACTGAGTTGAGCGTCCTTTAAACTTTTAGTTTTCACCTGATTACTCAATCGATAATCTGTCGATCCCTTTTAATCGGTATCCTTGTCAACCAACTCTTATCATATTAATCGGCAAGTATATGCTACTATGTATCAACTAACTCTGTCATGGTAATCAGCAACCAAACGCTATCGTGTATCAACAATTGGTCGATGGTCATCCACGCTTATCAATATTGACTGCCATTTGGTCAACGTGCCTAGGCCCTGGTTAATTTTTGGTGCAAACATAGCCTAATTTTATTGCTCTCTGAACATGGAATTGCAGAACCTGCTACATTAAAACATATTTAAACTACATACGATTCCGTGGATAGAATGGTTAAACATTGTTTGATCATCTGACAACCCGACTTAAAACACGTTTTTCTCGCATATGCACATAGAAAAATGCTTCTAGAAAAAATCCCCTTTGGTTATAAAGAAAAGAAACGGCGTTCATCGAATCCAAGCGGAGGGTTAAAGAAAGCTTCGATCAGCGATAACAAAGTTCCCCATGAATGATCGTACAGCCATGAACTAGTGACTCAATTTACGGTCAACGCGATGAACTGATCATTCTAATCTCGGAAAGAGACTTGTCATTTCTCTCGAGGGGTGGAAAATTTGTTACAAAGACGCTACCCGAGGAACTGCTCCACAAGCTTTGCTACAGAATGAGCTAAACTATCTGCTCCTTCCTGAGTAGAGGCCTCTGCATAAACTCGGATAACATCCTCGGTGCCTGATGGGCGTATGAAAGATCGGCCACGAGGGTATTTAACTGCATCAAAGCACAAGGGAAAAAGAAACTCGTCATTAGCCCAATATAAAGTGATCGAAGAATCCCAGAGAAGGAAAGAAGGCAAGCAAAAGAGTTGGTTCCAGAATTCAGGGTTCAAATGCCTAATTCACATAAAAATATTTCTTAGAACATCAAACAAACACAACAAGTGCAGATGCATGAAAATTTGTAACGGTCGCATTCCTCAGGTCAGACAGACAAGCAACACTTTCTGCATTCTTTGCCTATCTTTTTGGCAGGCGTAACATGGGTGCATTTGCGAGTGCAAGTGTGTGTTTCATTTTATTTAAAAACCAAACCTGTCAAACATAAAGCCCAAGATACAAGTGAAAACCATTCACTGGAACCAATAACACTAGCATGCCAAGCGAAAACAAAAACCGTTTTACCGTACCAGTTTCAGCATTGATGGCTTCTTGAATGCCAGGGGGCTTCACGACTACTGTTTCTGCATTTACTGTGACAACCGCAGTTCTATCCATAACTTTGACCTGATGCACACACATAGAGGGGGAGAGAGAGAGAGAGAGAGAGAGGAGGGGATCAGTAGCCTAATACAAAGTTAGCATGAGATGAACATCAAATTATGTTATGGTATCAAAATGAGGATAGATTTTAAACCAAAAGATACGATCAATTCTTCAAACTGATTAATAAAACCAATAAAAGAACAGATTTCAAACTGAGATTTTCTATACCATTTTTATCTCCTAAGGAAAAAGGAGAAGCAAACATTTGTACAAGTGTTTCTCTTAATTCCCATAAGTCAAAACGGAAAAGCACTTCCTAAGTTACCATGAAGGCATCAACTGCAATGAAATAGTATGATCCCTGTAACAGGAATGGAGTGCTAGAAAAAGGAAATGACGAAAGAACATTCACCCATTTGAATTTATCTCAAGAGTGCCATGACATCGATTATCTGATGAGTTGTGAAAAGTGAGAAAGGAAAACATAAAGGTACCAACTGCCAAACATTACACAAAATTTGATCAGAGAAACCAACCTTGAGCTGTCTACTAGGGAGATCCTGATAGAGTTCACTCCATTGGTTGATTGACCAGTTGAGATTTTGCAAGATGGCTTCAGCTAGCAGCAGCCCACTGAAAGCATCTCCTACTGCTTGATTGACAAGCTTACTGGCTGCAAGCAGCCTCATAGCAGCTTTTTCCTGCTCTGAACCTGAAAAATACAACTTCAACTGAGTTTCAATGACAATATGGCACCTTTACTGCCAAAAAATGGATGCTGCATAACGAATACCTTCAGACATTGAAGAAAGCTCATTGTGTCTCTTCTCCAACCAACAGAGAAAGCTATCTGAGAACAAAATGGTGCCATGTCCATTTGCCTCAAAGTAGATGCCAATATCATATTCCGCAGCCTTCTCATGCAAAAACTTAACGCCCGTCGGGGTTAACACAACCTCTAGACCCAACTCCTTCAGAAAGTCTGCTGATGCGCCATTAGCATAAGCTGTCTGTACAACTCCAAGACGAGCTTTATAAGCGTTGTTTTCATCCACCCCCTTGTAGAGTATGCCTAGCTGCTCTTTGATAAATAATGCAAACAAGGATAATATTTTGTCCCCATCTACAAGCATGATGTTGTGGCTGCTCACAGATGGCACTATGAAATATACGAGACGATCAGCATCTCCATCCAAACTAGCGCACCTGAAAGACTAGACATATTTAAGCATTCAGTGCCAATTCAATCAATAGGTCAAGCTTTTCATCAAATTATCAAAAAGTCCTAAACCATCAGAATGGATGTCGAACATATTCATGATTTTCATGCAGGATTGAACTTATTTCATGAGGGGAAAAAAAGTAACACTGTAAGGATAGCAGTAATTTGGCATTATATGGACGTGCTGCCGCCGATCATATACTATCAACCAGTAAAATAGACAGACAGTTTCACTGAATAAAGAGATTAACTCCAGGTCAGAAAATCCTGCTTTAAGATTAACCAACCCATATAGCTGTTGCCATGGCTAAAACAAAGAAAGATAAAGCTGTTGCCAAAAGTCTGCTGGATCAAAGAATTAGTAACAAAAAATGAAACTTCTACACAGCAACTTTGACAATGCATACAAGGAGTGCATTTATACAAAGATCTTCTCGATAGGGCTTTCTTCAAAATGCAGCAAGCAAAACCAAAATAAAAGCCCCTTCTGAAAGAAAGTTCAATCTTCAGCAAATGAAAGATGTGAATTGTTAGATACTCATGTCTGGCCTTCCGAAACAGAGTCGCACCATCCAGTCAAAATTACCGACCCTAATTTATATGATAGAGCACTTATGTTCCCCTATAGGAGCAGAGCCACATACGTCTCTAAGTTTATCTTCACCGTCCCACCGGGACAGATTGAAGTCAAATTGTTACACAAATTTTTCAAACGCAAGATAAATGGACTGAATATGACCGAACTTTCAAGCAATTTTCCTTCACTAAAACAATGCCAACCAATTTTTCATTCATCGAGACAAAAGATAATTTTAGTGATAATGCATACAATTCACAGTTCACAATAACTGAGTAGAGACCAATTATTCATACAGATCTTGAGTGTTATTGTCACCGCATGATGCAGTCTAACTGCATTGCCTTTTATCCTGTGAGCTGTAGACAAGTTACTGTACTTGCAATATTTTCAAAAGGATATTGATCGTTGGCTTGTAAATATGAAGGAGAGAGCATTTTGATAAAGTCATAGACTATTAGTAGGCAGCAAGCAACGATGGCTTACCTCATTCCAATATCGTTCGATCCAAATTCTTGAGGTACAACCTTCTCCTTCTGCACATAGTCCGCACCAACTCCTTCATTTAAAATACCTCCCCCTTTCCCAGTATTACGAACCTCAATAACTAAACCATCCAACCTATTCATTAAACATTCAAGTTTTTCTCCACCCACCCCATTTGCACCGTCCACAACCAGTTTATTGTCTGTCCCAGTAACCTTGCGTTCACCAGGGGCCAAATTCATCAAGCACCTGAGCCACCGCAATGATCATGAGAAAGGCCAACTAGTGTTGCATTACTACAATTTTGCGGTAGAGGAAGCTCGTATACAAACATACCCGAAAGAGCTCGAGAGCTGCTCAAAATAATCCCGTTCAGAGGCTTTCAAGCCCTTATTCCTAGCACGAACCATCCAATGCAATTGCGGTGTTGTAAGGATACCCATGTCAACGGCAGCTGATCCGACAATGGAATTAATTCCCTGGAAGTAATTAAAAAAAAAAACATAAAGTCGAGTCTCCAATTACAGGCCAAGAAAAGCAAGAGTATTTGGGGAACCGAATAACATTTATGCAGAGTTAACGAGTAAAATATGATTTTTGATAGCAATACTTTACCTGTTTAGCAGCTTCAAGAAGAGATTCTCCACTAGGCCTCGTATCTCTTCCCAACAAAACCTCAGCTCTGCAATTTCCATCAATCAAGATGCTCTCCTTCTTTGCAAATTCGATTATCAGCTGTTTACAAACAGAACACGCAGCAAATAAGCGAAGAACTTCTCTCGATGCAAAACGACCTGAAGAGTTATCTTTTCAATCACTCGACTTCTTATCTCGATTGCATTTCTCTTCATCCACTCGCTAAAGTCCTTTCGATGAATACGCAGGAATCACGAAACGTACACACATCGCAAGCGCAAGCGCGCGCGCGCGAGAGACACAGAGAGAGAGAGAGAGAGAGGGAGGGAGAGAGACCTGGAGGAGACGGTCGGAGTCGGCGGCGTTCGCGAGCGCGTCGGCGAACGGCTCCCACGCCTGCGTGAGCATGCCGCCGCTCGGATCGGCGATCTTGACGCCGTTGTCGGAGATCTTGTTGTGGGAGGCGGTGATCACGAGGCCGGTCACGGACCGGGTCTGGAGCGACCTCAGGGCGGCCAGGATGCCGGCCCGGTAGACCGTCGACTCGAGGACCAGCGCGTCGGCCCTGAACCCTGCCGTCCCGTACGAGAACTTCGCGCCTGCGGAGCCCAAAAGGAATCGGAGTCAGCCGGCGGATTCGAACGGAAGTGGGGGAAGAAGAGCGCGGGAGAGGGAGAGAGAGAGAGAGAGAGAGAGAGAGGGGAATGGGGGACCTGGAGGGATGGGGAAGCGGGCGGAGGCCTTGAGGAGGATGGATTTCTGGTCTTCGTCCATGGCGTCGGAAGCTGCAACGAGAAAGCGAGAGCGAGAGAGAAGAGAGAGAGAGAGAGAGAGAGAGAGAGGTTGCGTTGCGCTGCGTCGTCTGCTTCACCTGTCTTCGAGGTCGCAGGGAGCGATGGGAAGCGTGTATGCTTTTTCGCTAGGAAATGAATGCCGTGAAGCGTGCCGAAAGTTAGAAACATTTAAATCGAATAAACAGAGTTGAACAAAAATTAGAGATAAGCGAGCTGAAAGTTATGTCACAGGAGTACGAGCCTTAAAAAATTAAGGGTTAATACCACGAAAAACCCTGAACTGGTACACTTGTGACAGATTTACCCCAAACTATTTTTTTGACCATAAAAAACCCCAAACTGGTACATCTGTGACAATTTTACCCCAAACTATTTTTTTGACCACCAAAAACCCCAAACTGGTACATCTATGACAATTTTACCATGGAACTAATTTTTTAATATTTTTTTTTATTTTTCGATTTTTTTTAGTTTTTCTTTTCTTTTCTTTTTCCTTTCCTTTCCTTTTTTTTTTCCCTTCATCTTTAACCTCAAACAAAAAAAAAATTTAGGAAATGTGAATTTGGTAAGGCATATTAAATTGATATTAAATTCGTAAGTTTGTATCTATAATTTTTTTCTTTATAATTTCTTACTATATCAATTAGAAATAGTACAAAAAATTCTTCTTGCGTTTTATTTATTATATATTTCAAGTGAGCATATTGATTTATGAATCGCCATGCACATATAATATCTCTCATCTTATATATAAAATATACTAATTTTGTAAATTAATATGTTAAATTAAATTGGCAAGCAGGACGTATAAAAATTGTTGATTAGCTGTACTCCAACCTTAGGTAACAAGCATGCGTTGGACCCCATCAGTTTGCCTATCCACTTGCACCCAAAAATAAGAAAGACACGACAACAATATAATGCTTTTTTCGCGAGACATTTAAACGTAGAAAAAAGTGGTTGGCATGAAAATTCATGCATATAAAAGAAAGTCTTTCATTTAGCGTTTATGTTTTTTTTTGGGTCAAAATGTAGCATTTATGTTACGTGTCACGTTATTGTGGTATCAATTACAATATAAAAGTCCATTATTGGCCCAATGAAGATGAAGGAAAAAAAAAGAAAAGGAAAGGAAAAAGAAAAGAAAAGAAAAACTAAAAAAATCGAAAAATAAAAAAATTAATATTAAAAAATTAGTTCGGGGTAAAATTGTCACAGGTGTACCAGTTTGGGGTTTTTGGTGGTCAAAAAAATAGTTCGGGGTAAAATTGTCACAGATGTACCAGTTTGGGGTTTTTTATGGTCAAAAAAATAGTTTGGGGTAAATCTGTCACAAGTGTACCAGTTCAGGGTTTTTCGTGGTATTAACCCAAAAATTAAATCGTAACTAGATCCGAAGACTTATCACGAAAAATACCAACGCGATTTTTATTTTTAAAATATTTTTTCTCTCACGTGGTGATGATATCGGCAAAATATGAATTATAAGATTAAAACGAGGCATTTTGATACATAAATTTTATTTAAATTAAATTATTTAAAAAAAAAAAGGAAAGGCGGGCTTGCGGTGCCTTCGCCGCCGCCTAGCATCGCTAGAAAGGCTGTCGATGTTGGGAAAGCTGACGAACCTTGCCAACCGCAACCGAGGGCCGCGAGTGCTCGCCGACAATTGTCTCGGCCATCTCGCACCATCGCCGACCCTTTCTAGCAATGGTGGGGCGGCGGTTGCAGGCCCTGCCATTTTGCCTTCTTCTCCCCTTTTTTTAATTCAATTTGTTTTGTAGTCTAATTTAAATAATATTAAGATTAAAAATTCATATTTAGTTCGCAACAACATCGTTTAGTCTTGTCTTTCGTGTTTTAGCCGTGTAAGAGAAAGAAAATAATAAAAAAAAGCCACATCAACATTTTTCGTTAGCCAAATAGATGAAATTAATCGAAGGATTTTATTACATCAAATTGACAAATTTTAGAACTTGATTACATTTTTATAAATTTTTGGAATCAATTGCACTTTCACAATAATTTTTAAAATTTTCAATGCATTTGAGAGTAAAAAAATGTAAATGAAATTACTCCTACCAAAAGTTAGGAGATGGAAGATACAAATGTTCTTGGAAATTTTGACTTGAGCGTACATCAATAGTAACATCATTTGCATCTATAATATTGAAAAATTTATAATTTTTGTAAATGAACTTTTACAGTTTTTTTCATTAAGTCTTCAATTTGTCTAATCAAGTTTTTCTATATCTACAAATTATTTTATATAGGCCCCGTTTGGTTCAGCATTTAAAATACTTATTTGGGATCTAAAGTCAATTGTCAAAATGTAAATAGTGTTTGACAACATTTTTTACTCACTTTTGGGAGATGTAATTGCATTTTCAATGCTCTCCAAAGGACTTTTGGCCAATGCAAAGTTGGAGGTGCTTTGGAAAGTTGCATTTTTTGAATGCAACTTGCACTGTTCATTACGCACTGGTCCAGTGGCTAGCAACCATCGCCTAAGAGCTAGCCCGACTTCGGTGACCACCGCTTAGGGTCACGCGACCCTAGGCAGTGGTTTCCCAACCTCAGGCGTTGCCTGGGTTACATGACCCAAGCGACGCTTGAGGTCGCACGACCTCAGGTCACCTCACCTAAGGTCAGGCGGCGGTGGTCGACGACCAGATCTGGCTAGCGGTAGTGGCCAGTGACTAGATCTGGCCGGCGGCGGTGGCTAGTGATTGAGCTCCACCGGAAACTTTTTTTTTAAAAAAAAATATTAGCTAAAGTCCTTTACAAAATATAATTTTTACCAAACGATGTTTAGGCCAGACTTGCTTTCAAATGTGATTTTAAAAAACATTTATCAAATACTATTTGCATGTCGAAATACCCATTTAGCCCAAGGTTTTTGCATTTCCTCAAATGCATTCTCCTAAAGTCGAACCAAACGGGCCCATAGCCTCTTCAACACCAAATCAAACCAAAATTCAATCGACATGGGCGATCAACGCCAATGAAGATACCCACGTGGACGTGCGGCATAATTCAACCAATAGAGGCAACATTGGAAGACGACGCTGATAAAATTTAGGCAATATAGAGCGTGAATCTACGGGAATAAAAGTAGAAGAATTCTTCATATAACATTGAATCCATAAGTGATGAATGCGTCTCACTACGTTATTATGAAGGGGAGAAATTACGAATCGAAAACGAAATTTGTCATTTTCACATTGCAATCAATGGCTTATTCTCCTAGGTTACGTTTAGTCATCCGGATTTGAATTGAGATAAAATAGGAGAAGATCATATTAGAATTTCTCCAAATATTCTCCATATTGTAGAAAATCTCATTCATATTTGGTGTAATCCAAGATAGAATAAAAATAAATGAAAATCTCACTTGCCCAGTACTATCTCCCGTGATATGCAAATCTCACCACTTGAGTTCCCTCACTCGCATCTGAAACCCGCTCTCTCCAGCTCCCTTCGATTCGTCTCTTTCATTTTCGCCAGATCCAACGCCATCTCCACCTTCAGACCCTATTCCTCGATGAGCTTCACCGTATCAAAGGCAAGATGAGCCGGTGTTGGACGTAGTGCGCAAAGCTCAAGTGCCATTTGACATTGAAGCCAATGATCTAGGGTAGCGAGAGGCGCAAAGGAGGTGGACAAAGATCCAACGGTGGATGGCACTAGGTCAGCGAGTAATGAAGGCGAACACACCTCTATTGTGGACAACGAGATCCTTCGACCGTACTCATGCAATGATTCGAGTTCTTCGATAATGATGACCATGTGACGTATAATATTCTCCTTTTCTCCCTTAGTCGTCGGAGCATGATCAGCTCGACAGCGATAACGGTCGGTGGCGGTCGGAGGCAAGAAAGATTGCACGCGGTCGAAAGTGGTGATGATCGGATGTCGTGGAGGTGGCTCTTGTGCGGTGGCCAGCGAAGCCAAATGCATTACTCCATTACTCCATCGTTGGAGGAAGATTGTTAAATTATTCGACCCCTAAGCCTGGATTTTTTATCCTATATTTTATCCAAGTATATCCAGTTCAGAGGACGTCACCAAACACCATATATGATATTTTTTATCCTATCCGGACTACCAAGCGCATAGATAACTCTCGGAGCGTACGTACTTATTGTCACTTTACTTGGGGATTTCAAATGGGTCGGGCCGGCTCGGCGTATATTCTTAATGGGCCATGACAGGCCTGCTCAACCCATTTTCTTAGTGGGCCGAGACTGGCCAGCCCGGTCCATTTCTTACCGGGCCTTCTTTTCTAAAAATTTCTTGGGCACAATCTGGACTCATGAATGGTATAGCCCAACGGTAATTGGATTAGTAGTCATTGGGCTACTTATCCGTGGTCGTTGGCCACTGAAAAAAAAAAGGGTTGGGAGGACCCGGCCCGCGTGACAAATGGGTCGGGTTACAGCAACAAGGCAAAGATCCGGTCCTTTCCATTGATGGAAAAACGGGGGCCCATTTTACACTTCAAATGTCACTTACACTTCTCCATTAATGGTGCACTTGCAGTTTCCACATCTCAAGTCCTTGTTTAAACACACACACTCTCTCTCCTCTCTCTCTCTAACACAACAGGATTACAAGGAGATTGTCCATCCCAGATAAAAAAAAATCAAGAAATTGATGGCGAGTTGAAAGGCCTTGGTTCAAATCGCTGAACTTGCACGTTCTCTAGCGGTCGCTCTAAAAAAAGCGCGCACTCATATGATCCGGCAGTCACTTAATTGCGAGTGCGAGATCGAAGGACTACCACGCTTGATGTATACGAACCGATTGACACTTTGATTTTAGGATTATGCACATAAACACAACGGAATAGAGAGTAAATACGAAAAAGAGAAATCGAGGCACAAGATTTATCCTGATTCGCTTTTTTTTTTTTGGTTAAATATCCCGATTCGCCTTTAATCTACATTTAGTAGAAGATTCTAATATTATTAACACCTCTCATTTCTCTCTTACAACCCTCAATTACTAGAGAATTATATTATATATACTTAATAGCTATTCATAGGCTATGCCCAAATTATCAATAAAATATGGGCTAAAACTATAAAAGCTTTCTGATATCGTCGCAAGGCCCTCAAACCACCACCCACTCACTAGGGAGCAAAACCCTCATGCATTTCAGTCTATAGAGATGTTGACACCTAAATTTTGGTGATCCCGTTAGGTAAATATTGTATAGAAAAATTAGGGATTAAATTTTAACCCCTAAACAAAAATATTAAAATTGCATAGCATATAGTTTAAGTTTGTGTAGGTTAGTTGCATTCCACATCGAACCGGTGGTGGCAAGTGAACTAAAAATCCACCGCGCAAACCGAGCTCGAGCACTGAACGAAACTCGGCTCACTCGGAAGACAGGGGCCGAAAATCACAAGTCTAAAGGGTCTTGGTTGTCTTAATTTGAGCTTAAATCAGCCCATTAAGCTTAATTAAAGAAAAGCCCAAATTAATTCAGCCAATTTGGAATCAAATAAAAATTAAAGGATAAAGCCTAAGCCAAAACCCATTAGGACTAGGAAGCCCAGTTAATTGACCTAGGGTTGCGATATAAATACGTCGTTATGCATCATAATCAAGGGGGCTTTCACAATTTTCAGAGATCAGAATCCCCAGAGAGAACGAGCGAAAACACATGTGAGAGTGAGACGCTAAGAGAAAAAGACCGGCGGTCCCCTTCCTAGCCAAGTCTTCCTTGGCCGCGGCTTCCGCCCCACCGCGCCTTTGGCCGTGTCGTCGCTCCTCTGTCACAGCCATACTCGTGGCCACAAGACGAGGCTCCTACCACGGCGATCCAGTTACGTCCGTGAGTTGCTGCTGCTGTGCCCAGGACTGACGTCGACGTGAGCCGCTGCTGATCCGAGCCCGACCAGTGCTCCCGTTGCTACCGCCAATCCATCGCTCGTTCTCTCGTCGCTGCGCCAGACCACCGCTTGACCAACGTTTAGCACAAGATAGAAGGAACCGAGGATAGAGAGATCCACTCACGTGGGGGCCACAATGGATACACACGGCCACATTGAGAGAGGAGAATCGTAGGATTCGGCCATGATACACTGACTACATGAAGAAGGCGCTCCCAGGAAGACTGAAAACATTTATTAATTCAAGCATTCAAAGAAGACTTGGGCAAATTGGTCTATCTCCTCTGCCAGGACACCACTTTCACGAAGCAGGGAGAAGAAAAGAGAAAAAATTCACTTTTTCTTTTAGTTATTTCTCTCATATTTGGGTTCTATTGCTTGCGGTTCTTCGTCATCGATTCACCTTGCTTGTAGACGCTGGTTTGTTCGCTGTGACACTACTGCACCATTGTTCGTCAATACTCGACACCGCGCCGCCGCTCCCGAAGCACTGCCGATCACCGTCCCGATCCGCAAGCCCGAGTTCGATCGGAGTTCAAATTTGGAATTATCCGCCAATTAGGTAAGATTATCCGAATATTTCTTTCAAATATTTAATTTCCTAGTTTTCGGATGTTTGAATAT
Organism: Syzygium jambos; assembly: GCA_031216235.1. Taxonomy (NCBI): domain Eukaryota; kingdom Viridiplantae; phylum Streptophyta; class Magnoliopsida; order Myrtales; family Myrtaceae; genus Syzygium; species Syzygium jambos. The sequence continues at coordinate 24,241,607 of CM062223.1, read as the reverse complement.
TTCGTGGATATTCCTTGATGTATTGCTAGATATCTTAGGATAATTTTGTGCGCTATATCCGCAATATTTGAAAATATCTAAAATTAGGAATTTTGCCTAATTTAGCAACGTATCTGGACGACTATCCGACCTTATCCCTAAGGTATGATACGCGGCGATACGGAAAATCGTTATCTTGTCCATAATCACTTGGATACGATAATAGATTTTATTTGCTTTCCAAATTTGACCAATCAACTTTCCGTCAATATCTATAACCCTATAGATATGATTGTCAGTTTGATTTCTTTGCCTTATCCGAATTTGAATAAATCTTGCGGATTGCGTGTTTTGTTTAAATGTGGTTGCTATCTTTGTTTAATTGTTTTCCTTTTAAATAAAGAAAATCAAAAAATTTGTTAGTTAGATTTAAATTAGAAATTTTGCATGTTTAGGGAATCTTAAATATATCCAAAAGAATAAGATAATTATTTGATTTAAATTGGGATTAGGGGTTGCATATTTCCTAGTTTAAATTAAAGATTATTTTAATCTTAGTGGATTATTTAGGACATTTAATAATTTCGAATTTTAATAAAAATCCCAAAAAAAAGAATCACTTTAGGATAGATCAATCATTTTCTCTAGGATAGATTGCATGTTATTTTAGGCATTTTTTATTCCGAATTTCATTTAAAAATACCAAAAATAAATCATTTTTCCATCATTAGAATTAGGTCACGTCGTCGCATGACATATAGTTTGCATGTTAGGCTGCATTAATCGCATGTTAATTTTTGCACGTCATTACATATAGGTTAGCTCTCATTTAAATAAGTGAAAATCCTAAAAAATATTGAGTGAACTGCTTGTTAATTAGAAATCATATTAGGATTGTTGATGTGATTTTCTAGCTAACAATGCAGATGCTCATGTTGCTTCGAGGTAAGTAATTCTCCCATTCATGCAATTTATTTAATGTTTTGATTATTGGATGTTACTTTGGTGGTTTGCGCACTCGCATGAACACCTCACATGTTAGTAATTAGGCTATAAAATGGATCCAAACTACATGCGAAACATTTTTTTTGAAAAGAAAAGGTACCGAAAGGGCGCTAGACTAGATCTAGGGTAATTAAGTCCCCGAACTTAGAATCTCTGGTTCGTAGGAATAAAACATTTCTCCCTATGTTTTATTTAGGTTTCTAATCGACCTACCACAAATAGATTAATGGCGACTCCGAGCATGAAAACATTTGCACGTTAAGAACTTAAATCCTAAGTTGCGAATTGGTAGGGCTTGGGAGAGCCCGAGTTAGGCTTAGTCTTAACAATCCATTAGCCTGAAAGGGAAATTTTAGGTCGCGACAGCTTGGCGACTCCGCTGGGGACTTGAGTTAAAACTCTTAGTGGACTTAGGCCAATTTTTCTTTTCAAAAAATATTTTTGCTTGGCAGCGAGGATCCCAGGTACGTCCCTAACATTTTAGGTGTTAAATGTTTTTGCAGAATGGGAGGTATAAGGGGAGGCGTGATTGTTAACCCTTGTTTTGCAGGGAGGTGTTTGGATGTATGGTTTATTTTATGCACGAAGCGCCGTATGATATAACCTGCTGTGCATGCCTTGCATTTACACTACACCGCACACACTACCCGCTGCCGGACCTGGGCGGCACAGGTTTAGGATGGTACTGAGATAGCGGACACCCCGACCACACCCGCGTGGTATGGGTCGCCCTTCTTGGTCCCGAAAGTTTTTTTACGGTGTCATTGAGTTCCCACCACGGTTGCACCCTTTGCAACCCGGGTCGGCTCCTTGACTAAGCCGGAGACAGAGGAACCTCGGCCTAACCACAACCATGACTGGTTTAGCCCGGTAATCCTCGCGTCTCCATTTTGCAAGCCAGAGTCTAGATAGAAATCGAACCTCACGTTTCATGCGCATGTCTATGTGGTTGTCATGGTCCTACTGGGTGAAGTAAGTCTTCTGAACTCTCCTTTTTGCAATTAATTTAGTTATTGCATTTTTCGGGTCGGTCCATGATAGGTCTTGGTTGGTTTTAAATTTGAAAGTAATAATCATTGAGTCCTTTTTTTTAAAAAAAAAGAAAAAGAAAGCTCTTTTGGAGAATTATTTTCAATTTATGTCTTTATTTTCCTAGATGTGTCATAGGTAATTATTTTCCTAAGAAGTTTGCCGTTGTCTTTCTTTTACAAAAAAAAAAAAGGCTTTAGAGAATTTGTTTTCAGGTCATAATTTCTAGGGAGTCTCAATTTTTGTTTTTCATAGTATTATGATTAGGGATTTTGGTGCTTTTATTTCCTAGGTTGTGTCTAGGGCGTTATTTACATTTCTTTGCCTAGATCACTTTTCATAAAGTCTCGATCATATACGAATATTTTCATGAATAAACAAAAAAAGACTAGAAGCATGTCATGGACCAACCTTGTCTTGACCATGTACTTATTTGGTTCATTTCCTTTACATTAGGTAATTACGGACCGATCACGATCGCCTATTCGCACGCAGTCGAGAACTAGAATGGCCGATCAAACTGACTTACGAGATCGTGTTGTTGGCATTGAGGACCAAATGAAGCAACTCCTCGTCGCAGTGCAACAGATGTCCACTGAGATCAAAACCCTTCGACTGACTCCTATTCCTGCATCCCCTGAGGCATCAGCCCCGAAGCATAAAGGAGGAAAGAATGCCGATAGTGAGGAAGATGACGATATTCCCGACTTAGTAGATGACCCCGTCCAGATTATCGTCAACAAGAAAAAACCTGATGAACGGGTCAACAAACTTGAAGAGAGAGTGAAGCAACTGGAAGGCTCACATGATTCACCTTCGATCGACTTGTCTCTTTACTCATAGATCAAAATCCCGAAGAAGTTCAAGATGCCAAACTTTGACAAGTACAATGGCACCTCCTGCCCGAAAGCCCACCTGCAGCTATATCACGTACAAATGACACCGTACGTTGATAATGAACTCCTGATGATTCATGCATTTCAGGCAAGTCTGACGGGTCCTGCCTTAAACTGGTATCTCATGAAGAAGATAAACGGCCTCAAAACCTGGAAGGAAGTTAGTGAAGCATTCCTAAAGCAGTACAGGTTCATAACGGACATAATTCCCACCCGCGATGACCTCGAGCGTGCTCAGATGAAGAAAAATGAGTCATTCAAGGATTATGCTATCAGATGGAGAAACATAGCCGCACAGATTATCCCAGAACCCATCGACAGTGAATTGAAGAGGATGTTCATTAAAACTCTTCCGTTCGAATACCGTAATCGGATGGTAGCCACTCCTGCTGACAACTTCAAACAACTCATCCCTATAGGCGAACAGATTGAGATAGGGCTGAAAGATGGGTGGTTTGTGGAGCCGTTTTCCTCGACCAAAAGATTTGATGCAAGAAAGGAGAAAGAGCCAGCAGCTGAAGTGAATCTGGCTTACACTCAACTGGGCCGACGGAATGCTAACCTTGTCTCTGCGATCCAAGTAACAGAAACTCAACAACAGAACACTGGTCGTCAACCCTCTCAGAGAAGGAACAACAAGAGGCAATTTACCCCTCTCCCGGGGTCGTTGTCCCAAGTACTAGCAGTACTCCAAAAGAAGGGTTTGCTTACCACCGAGCCAAAGCGACCTAACTCTGAAAAGTACTATAATTATGACCCATCTAAAAAATGTGATTATCATATGGGCGAAGTGGGGCATTCAACTGACGACTGCTTTACCCTTAAGTACCGAATCCAAGATCTCTTGGACACGAAGACTTTCTCATTCCAACCTGCCAGGCCGAATGTTCAGAATAACCCGCTTCCTGATCACACAGGCAAAGTGAATGCCATATTTAGTTTCGATACTGGTCGAATCAAGAATGTCAGGGTATACACTGCTGACGTCTACGGTGGGTTAGTAAGAGCTGGCTATTACCCGAGTGATGAGATGCCTCCCCTGGCTGTCATGAGAGAAAGAATCTCAAGAATGGTAGAAGCTGGGATGATCGTCTATGCCGACCACACCGGCATCGTTTCCACTATCTCCGAAGTAGTTATTAATTGGGAGGAGGAGTTTGCTACATTGAACACCGGGAAGGACAAGGGCGACCCTCTGCCTGAAGACATGCCTCCTCTCGAAGACGTGTCCGATGATGAAGAGATCGTAGAGAGCACGCCTAAAGCTGATGAAGGAAAAGAGGTGATCGACACTTTGGGGCAACCGAGCGGCAAGTTCGATTACTATGTGAAATACTCAGCGCCCCCGAGCTTCTATGTTGACCCCTCTGACATTGTCCCAGATGGATGGGGAGGTATGGATGATCCAACACTTCTAATGACAGAAGATTCTGATGATGCAATAGATGGAATTACTACCCTGTTCGATGATTTCTTCATTGGAGCTATCGAGGAAGGACCATTGGAGGGAATGGGCACTGGCCCACAAGAGTAACACCTTTACTTTTTTTCGCACATTCCCCTGCGCGGGAATTTTTACTGCTTTTTAGGATTTGCCCCGTCTCGGGAGCTGCTTTTTAGCACTTTTCATTTCTAGGACTTGATTGTTGCAATTTCCATTCCAATAAATGTAATTCATTTGACGATAATCAATGAAATTACAAATTATTTTCATTTTGAGGGCATGTTGAGGTACATCAAACCAGCCCGGTGATGATATCCAACCGATAAAAGAAAAATATAGTCCAAGGAGAATTCTGAGGCCTGGGCTTCTTCATATTCCCTCGTGTTAAAACCTTTTTGAAAACAATTTCAGAAAAAATCACAGAAAAAAATTCTTAAGAAGAAAATTTTTTTAAAAAAAATGCAATGTTTAGCCCTGTTTGTCCTTCTGAATCCCTTACTTTAGGTTTCAGGGGCAATCTTGCGACACATGAGGGTATTGGAACGGTCCAATCTGATGAATTATGTGCCGTCGAACCTAATTTCGATGACACTGATGAACTTGAAGATTCCTCGGACCTTCAACGCGATCTAGAGCATCATGAAAGACTCAAAGTCCTGACGGTAAACCAAACTATCACCGTCAACCTGAGTGATTTCGGAAAACCCAAAGAGGTGAAGATAGGGGCAACCCTTCCCGAAGGTGAGACGAAACGCTTGATCCAGTCGCCGCATGAATAGGTAAGTCTTTTAACCAAAAAGTGCATCAAAGACACTTTGAGGTAAATGATCTAGTCCTAAGGAAGGTACTGCCAGTCTTTCCTGTTCCTGGGGGTAAATTTGCCCCAAAATACATCAGCCCATATGTGGTCCAAAAAGGTGCTTCCCGAAGGTGCCCTGATTCTCGTAGAAATGGAAGGTTGTGAGTTTCTACTCTTGTTAATTCTGATGCTGTGAAGATGTATTACCCCTAATAAAATCTAACATTTTGCAGCAAAGTTTTCAAGTGTTTGGTTTTATATTCTGAATTGCAAACATTTCACTGATGAATAAATGGTTTTAATCAATTTCGAGTTAAGATGTGTGCTTTGGCGTTAAATGCTGCATGGTTATTTTGTCAATCTGCGTCATCGACTTCAAAAGGGGAATCTATTTGGACAATCTGATAACTCATGTGGAATGAATTGAATGTGTTGAATGAGGTACATCGGGATGATGAAAGGTAAGCCCTATCCTATACACAGTCCCATGCACTAATCCTCAGTGAGTTGAGTAAAAAATTCCATGTCTGCAAGGTAAAGAGTTATCTCGCAAAAGGTACGGCAACTGAAGTGACGAAAGGCAGTTCATTTCTCTATCCCAAACACTACAGGTTATCCATTGTTTCGCCACTTTGAGCCTAAATGTTTGGAGAAATCCTTTCAAATTACCCTGTCAAGAACCACCCCACATCGGGGCAAACTGGAGGTAAGACAGCATTACAAGGTGAAAAATGAATAGAGATTTTCTTGCTCTCACTTGCATCAATCTTCGAGTGTTGCTTTTTCAGAAGAATTCACACGAAGTTCAAGTGCCTTAGGATGACGAAGAGCATTTATTTCTCTATCTTATACACACTTTATCCTTTGCTAAGCCCAATTGAGCCTACAAATTCATTTCTTAAACCCAGTTGGTGATCATCCCCCACACTGGGGCAAGGTAAAAGCCATCACTGTCCACACAGCATATTTGGAGCGCCGATAGAAGACGAAGACCCTGAAAAATTCAAATGTTAGTCATTCGGTCAAAACAAGCCAAAATGTGGCTGGCTAATATGTGCATTGTAAACAGTGTGTGTCAAACGCAAAAAAAAAAAAAAAGAACTATGGGGCATGAAAAAGCAGTGTGCCTGGTAAAAGCAAGGCCAATGCCCGAGAGAAAAAGAAAAAAAAGAGAAAAGAAAATCGGAAAAAAAGGAGAACTTTAGCGAAAAAAATGTCAAGATACGACATGTCAAAGTCATGAATCTCAGTGGAGCAGTGGTCTTACAAGTCTCAAAGGAATCAAGTGGTGAATTCAAGCCCAATGGAACGTCTACCGAGAAGACAATCCCTGGCGAAAAGGAAGACTGGTGACAATGCCGAGATGATCACCAACTTATTCACCCTAATTATACACATTTTGAGCCTAATGATCCATTCATTTCTTAACCCATGAGCCCAGCCTACGTTACGTCCCTTGCAAAGTCTCTTCAGATTATGGCACTTGAACTAACGTAGGATTCGGATGTTTATAAGCTTAGCTCGAAGAAGTGCGAGCAAGTCCATTTCTATCTCATTTTGCAGGGTTCTTGACTTGTAAACCCGGAGATGATTGCGGAGTATTTTCTTTCAATAGCCTTGACTCAAAGAGTCCCATTTTGCTAAGCCATTGACCAAGCCCATGTTACGGTCCCAGCAAAGACCTCTCAGATTGGCAAGGTCGTACCGCTTGCGAGAATACTCAGACCCTTGTCGACATGATAATGGTGAGATGGAGTGATTCTCATAAATTAGCCTCTTTCGATGAAAGTGAGTGAAAGCCCTTTCAGACCGGAGGTCCCTCATTTAACATTTTCAAGACACCCACTTATGAGTTCAGGTTGTCTTATCATGATTTTCCCCAGTGAAATTTAGCGATGCTGATTTGACAAAACCGTCGTGCATGAAAACCAGTTCAATTTATAGTGCATGAGTATATGTGTTCTTGATTGCCCATGAATGCATATTACTTGTTGTCTATGACCGTGTCTAGCAGGAGACACGCACTCAAGAGTCAAAGATATCAACAGGTAAGTATGTCTCTACCCCTTCAGGTGCCTGTATTTATCCAAGTATTTATTCACCTGTTCGAGCAATCGACAGACTCCATATCTAATCAGTTTTGTTGCAGCCATTCGGCGTCTTTGACAATGTCCAGACGTCTATATATTTTTCATCCGAGTGCCTGAGGAGAAATCCAGGTGTCTCATCCGAGTATCCGAGGAGAAATCCGGATATCTCACCCGAGTGCCTGAGGAGAAATCCAGGTGTCTCATCCGAGTATCCGAGGAGAAATCCGGATATCTCATCATATTTTTCATCCGAGTGCCTGAGGAGAAATCCAGGTGTCTCATCCGAGTATCCGAGGAGAAATCCGGATATCTCACCCGAGTGCCTGAGGAGAAATCCAGGTGTCTCATCCGAGTATCCGAGGAGAAATCCGGATATCTCATCATATTTTTCATCCGAGTGCCTGAGGAGAAATCCAGGTATCTCATCCGAGTATCCGAGGAGAAATCCGGATATCTCACCAGAGTGCCTGAGGAGAAATCCAGGTCACTGGAGTTCATCAGCATTCATCAGGCAATACCTTTGGGATAGAGTCCAAACATTTGCCAAACAATCTCAAGAATCATGACAATGCCTCAAATTACTTCGCCACTCAAGTTAGGTAAGTAATTCCAGGTATGTTTCTTATTTTACGCCAGCATACATCATGACATATTGCATACCAAAATGGGATTAATACTCCCACCAAAAATAACATTCATTGCATTTTCATGGTCAAAATTTAGGCATCATTTAGTCTTTGAATGCAACCTCTTCGAGCTCACCTTCAAAAAGGGGCAGCTGTTGATACCTAAATTTTGGTGATCCCGTTAGGTAAATATTGTATAGAAAAATTAGGGATTAAATTTTAACCCCTAAACAAAAATATTAAAATTGCATAGCCTATAGTTTAAGTTCGTGTAGGTTAGTTGCATTCCACATCGAACCGGCGGTGGCAAGTGAACTAAAAATCCACCGCGCAAACCGAGCTCGAGCACTGAACGAAACTCGGCTCACTCGGAAGACAGGGGCCGAAAATCACAAGTCTAAAGGGCCTTGGTTGTCTTAATTTGAGCTTAAATCAGCCCATTAAGCTTAATTAAAGAAAAGCCCAAATTAATTCAGCCAATTTGGAATCAAATAAAAATTAAAGGATAAAGCCTAAGCCAAAACCCATTAGGACTAGGAAGCCCAGTTAATTGACCTAGGGTTGCGATATAAATACGTCGTTATGCATCATAATCAAGGGGGCTTTCACAATTTTCAGAGATCAGAATCCCCAGAGAGAACGAGCGAAAACACATGTGAGAGTGAGACGCTAAGAGAAAAAGACCGGCGGTCCCCTTCCTAGCCAAGTCTTCCTTGGCCGCGGCTTCCGCCCCACCGCGCCTTTGGCCGTGTCGTCGCTCCTCTGTCACAGCCATACTCGTGGCCACAAGACGAGGCTCCTACCACGGCGATCCAGTTACGTCCGTGAGTTGCTGCTGCTGTGCCCAGGACTGACGTCGACGTGAGCCGCTGCTGATCCGAGCCCGACCAGTGCTCCCGTTGCTACCGCCAATCCATCGCTCGTTCTCTCGTCGCTGCGCCAGACCACCGCTTGACCAACGTTTAGCACAAGATAGAAGGAACCGAGGATAGAGAGATCCACTCACGTGGGGGCCACAATGGATACACACGGCCACATTGAGAGAGGAGAATCGTAGGATTCGGCCATGATACACTGACTACATGAAGAAGGCGCTCCCAGGAAGACTGAAAACATTTATTAATTCAAGCATTCAAAGAAGACTTGGGCAAATTGGTCTATCTCCTCTGCCAGGACACCACTTTCACGAAGCAGGGAGAAGAAAAGAGAAAAAATTCACTTTTTCTTTTAGTTATTTCTCTCATATTTGGGTTCTATTGCTTGCGGTTCTTCGTCATCGATTCACCTTGCTTGTAGACGCTGGTTTGTTCGCTGTGACACTACTGCACCATTGTTCGTCAATACTCGACACCGCGCCGCCGCTCCCGAAGCACTGCCGATCACCGTCCCGATCCGCAAGCCCGAGTTCGATTGGAGTTCAAATTTGGAATTATCCGCCAATTAGGTAAAATTATCCGAATATTTCTTTCAAATATTTAATTTCCTAGTTTTCGGATGTTTGAATATTTCGTGGATATTCCTTGATGTATTGCTAGATATCTTAGGATAATTTTGTGCGCTATATCCGCAATATTTGAAAATATCTAAAATTAGGAATTTTGCCTAATTTAGCAACGTATCTGGACGACTATCCGACCTTATCCCTAAGGTATGATACGCGGCGATACGGAAAATCGTTATCTTGTCCATAATCACTTGGATACGATAATAGATTTTATTTTCTTTCCAAATTTGACCAATCAACTTTCCGTCAATATCTATAACCCTATAGATATGATTGTCAGTTTGATTTCTTTGCCTTATCCGAATTTGAATAAATCTTGCGGATTGCGTGTTTTGTTTAAATGTGGTTGCTATCTTTGTTTAATTGTTTTCCTTTTAAATAAAGAAAATCAAAAAATTTGTTAGTTAGATTTAAATTAGAAATTTTGCATGTTTAGGGAATCTTAAATATATCCAAAAGAATAAGATAATTATTTGATTTAAATTGGGATTAGGGGTTGCATATTTCCTAGTTTAAATTAAAGATTATTTTAATCTTAGTGGATTATTTAGGACATTTAATAATTTCGAATTTTAATAAAAATCCCAAAAAAAGAATCACTTTAGGATAGATCAATCATTTTCTCTAGGATAGATTGCATGTTATTTTAGGCATTTTTTATTCCGAATTTCATTTAAAAATACCAAAAATAAATCATTTTTCCATCATTAGAATTAGGTCACGTCGTCGCATGACATATAGTTTGCATGTTAGGTTGCATTAATCGCATGTTAATTTTTGCACGTCATTACATATAGGTTAGCTCTCATTTAAATAAGTGAAAATCCTAAAAAATATTGAGTGAACTGCTTGTTAATTAGAAATCATATTAGGATTGTTGATGTGATTTTCTAGCTAACAATGCAGATGCTCATGTTGCTTCGAGGTAAGTAATTCTCCCATTCATGCAATTTATTTAATGTTTTGATTATTGGATGTTACTTTGGTGGTTTGCGCACTCGCATGAACACCTCACATGTTAGTAATTAGGCTATAAAATGGATCCAAACTACATGCGAAACATTTTTTTTGAAAAGAAAAGGTACCGAAAGGGCGCTAGACTAGATCTAGCGTAATTAAGTCCCCGAACTTAGAATCTCTGGTTCGTAGGAATAAAACATTTCTCCCTATGTTTTATTTAGGTTTCTAATCGACCTACCACAAATAGATTAGTGGCGACTCCGAGCATGAAAACATTTGCACGTTAAGAACTTAAATCCTAAGTTGCGAATTGGTAGGGCTTGGGAGAGCCCGAGTTAGGCTTAGTCTTAACAATCCATTAGCCTGATAGGGAAATTTTAGGTCGCGACAAGAGAGTATGAACTATATCCCAACATCAGACACCAGATATCTCGACGATAAGAACAGGAAAAAATCGAGATCTCGATGGCGGGGACACACGGTTGCGGTCGAGATGTGCACGCACGCCGTGATAAGAAACTTCAAATTCAATACTACCGAGAGATCTTTTACTCGAGAATTGTCGATGAAGAATGAGGGTGAGGATTGTCATTGGTGAAAGATGGGCATGGGGGCAAATGGATAAGCGCTAGAGTGTCGGCAAGTGATGCGACGGAGATTTGCCCCATTTGCTATTGCCGGCATCATCAACATCAATGATCCATCGCTCGACAAAACCCCAAAGGAGAGCGACCGAAGTGGCAAGAGCAATTTTACGATCTAAAAACGGCTTTAAATGTTCGGGGTCCTTCTGCTCTTTTCCAACACATCCTTCCCTTGCTATATGAAAAAGCCCCTAGGGATGGGCATGCATCTGCCCATTGCCAATCTAGTTTGGCATATTTTAAGTCCCGCAAACTGCCTAAATCGAGGCTAATTGTCGCGGGTTGTCGCGGATCTGAAGCCCCGCCGTTGTAATTTCTCGCCCCGAGCCCAAGTTTTACTTATTAATCCTAGTGCGTAAAGATTAGGTTGATTCAAATTCACGATAACTAATTTTTAGATAAGTTCATCGTATTCTGTCACAAGATCTCTTCGTTACCTATCGATGCAGTGGATCTAATACTCTCCCTCTCTCACAAATAAATAAATGATTCTTTTGTTTTATCATTTTCAACAGCCAATAGCTCAGAAAAGAGTCTTGGTTTGGTCTCAAATCTCATCATCATCCACCTTCGGTATTCCCTGGTAGAGATGGCCACGGTTCGGAACCGACCGGTTCCGGTTCGGAACCGGCGGTTCCGGTTCGTGGCCAAGAATGAACCGGAACCGGAATCGCCTCTGGCGGTTCCGGTTCCGGTTCCGGTTCGGAACCGTCCGGTTCCGGTTCCGAACCGGAACCGTCCGGTTCCGGTTCCGGTTCCAAACCGGAACAATTTTTTTTTTTTTTTTTTCTTCATGCTCGGTTCTCTTCTGTCTTCTCAGGCGTCAGGCCGGCCGGCGGAGCCGCGGGCGGAGGTCGCCGGCCTCAGGCGAGCCTCGCCGGCGTCGGGCGAGGCTCGCCCTCGCCTGGGCGAGCGAGGGCGAGCCTCGCCGGCGTCCGGCGAGGCTCGCCATCGCTGCCTCGCTGGCCCTCGCCTAGTCGCCTGGGCCGCGAGCGAGGGCGAGCCTCGCCCGACGCCGGCGAGGCTCGCCCTCGCCAGATCCAGGCGAGGCTCGCCATCGCTGCCTCGCTGGCCCTCGCCTAGTCGCCTGGGCCGCGAGCGAGGGCGAGCCTCGCCCGACGCCGGCGAGGCTCGCCCTCGCCTGGGCGAGCGAGGGCGAGGCTCGCCCGACGCCGGCGAGGCTCGCCCTCGCCAGATCCAGGCGAGGGCGAGCCTCGCCGGCGTCGGGCGAGGCTCGCCCTCGCCCGACGCCGGCGAGGGCGGCCTCGCCTGAGGCCGGCGACCTCCGCCGGCCCCGGCTAGGCGGCTAGGGCCGGCGGAGGAAGAAGAAAAAAAAAAAAAACAGAAAAGAAAAAACAGAAAAGAAAATTAAAAAAATTAAAAAATTATTGTTCCGGTAACGAAACATTATTCAATATAAATTGTAATTAAATTTGAGGACAAAAAGACAAGGCGGGGCTTGAACTTAATAAATTATCATTAAGCACATTACAATTCGTTACAACGATCTACAAAAAAAAAGGAGCACAATATATATGCTCTAAAATGATCCCAAAATCTAAACATTCCGTGCACAGGGGATCAGAGGTCACATGTCGTCGGATTATACTTGGGTTTCCCTAAGCTCATGTGGGCGTACCCGATATGAGAAACAAGGGTTCCCAAAATATTTGCCAACTTCAATAGTTCTTTTACCCTCAATCGTCACTACCCGTTCCAGTACCGGTAGCGGTAGTATCTCCATCGTTAAAGAATTCGGATTCAGTATCGCGATCTATCTCTTGTTGCCGGTATTGAGCCTTCGTCCAATCAGCAACACAAGCTTGCATCTCCACTGATGCTGGATCTAATCTTGAACGATGTTCATCCAAAATATTACCTCCGGCACTAAATGCTTGTTCGACCGCAACTGTAGAACAAGGGGTTGAAAAAATCTGTTTTGCAATATGAGCAAGGATTGGATATCGGCTTGCGTGCCTCTTCCACCAATCCAAAATTAAAAAATCCGTACCACCTTCGGATTCATTAATCTCAAATGAAACGCTTAGATAACTCTCTAATTCAGAAATATTTCCTATTGCTCCCTTTTGTTTTTTTTGTCTATGTAATAAAAGTTGGTACCCTCTACTAATTTTACCTGTATTGTCATTTTGTATCTCCATAGATTGAGAAGATCTAATATCACCTAAATTATATTTAGTATAAAATTCATTATATAATTCTATTACTACGTTTTTAACATTACATACTATAGTTGCAACATTTATCTCATCACAATGTAAACATTGATAATACACACGCAAAAAGTCACTTAAGCCATCCAATTTGCAACGCGGATCAAAAACACAAGCAACTAAATAAATAATGGGAATTTCCATATAATAATGTAGCCATTTCATTTTCATTGCATGTATAGTATGTTGTAATTCAACATCATTTGCACATTCATCAAAAATTCCGACAATATTAGTACACTCTACTAAAAATAAATGTGTAGTAGGATAATAAACACCGGACAAAGTATAAGTTGCATCATTAAAAACCTTTAAAACATCTAAAATTTTTTTGCAAATATTCCACTCTTGTGGGTATAAATTAATCTGAGGTATATAATTAGAAACGAATGCACATAATAAATCTTTATATGCTAAAGATTCATTAAGCAAGTGGAAAGTAGAATTCCAACGAGTTGGAACATCTTTTGGAAATTTTTTTGGCTTTGTGCCATTTTCTCTACAAAATCTACCCCATTCTTTCATTTTTTGGGGATGTTTCCATAAAAATTGAATCGCCGTTTTTATTGGTTGAAGAAAAATATCGAGAGTTTTCAAACCATCTTGTACACATAAATTTAAAACATGACAAGCACACCTAACGTGAAAAAATTTTCCACCAAAAGCGGGTTTACAAATATTTTCTAACTCGGCAATTGAAGCGGTATTTGCTGCAGCATTATCAAAACCAATTGAAAAAATTTTGTTAAGCAAATAATATTCTTCTAAAATTTGCCTAATTATTCTATAAATATTATTTGCCGTATGATTATCATCGAAAACTCTAAATGCAATAACTCTTTTTTGAATATTCCACTCGTCATCTATCCAATGACATGTTATGCCCATGTAAGAATGATTTTGCCAAGGATCACTCCAAATATCACTACCTATATGCACGCATCCATTAAATTGCATAAAAAAATTTTGTAAATCTTTTTTTCCTTTTCTGTAAAGATCTTTAATTACTCGTTTAGTTGTATTTCTAGGAACACGTTTTGCTTGTGGAGCACATGCATTATGTACAAATTCATTAAAACCAAATCTTTCTCCAAAATTAAATGCTAAATGCTCAACGCAAATAAATTTGCCTAATTCTTCCTTATAAGTTTTGTCATTAAAACGAAATAAAGGGGAAGTGTTAGGATTGACGTACCCGGAAATTTGTTGTTGCCCGATATCGATTCCCGTTTCGGTTGGATGTTTGCTCCTAAGATGTCGTTTAAATGTTCCATATCCTTGTCCACCTGTATATTTATATATTTTCCCACAATATTTGCAAATTATATCATACCTTTTTTCACCAACATCAAACCTTTCCATTTTCGTGAAGTGATTCCAAATATCAGATGTAAATTCTCGTTCCGCTTCCTTTGTTGTAGATATTTCGGCAGGAGGATGAAAACTTTCTTGAGTCGGGACGCGCTCCATATCGGGAAAAATGTTGATTTCATCATCTTGAAAATCTGCATATTCACGAGGATCAAAAGAATGATGGGATTCCGTCGCGATATTCTTACCTTTGCCAGATGGCACTCGACTTCCACTTGCCATTTTTCGAGTGGATTGAGAGAATTGAGCGGACTAATTGGGAGAATTAAGAAAGAATTGTGTGAATTGAGAAAATTGAGAGAATTTAAGAGAATTTCGAGTATTCAGAAAATTTGAGACTTGAGACTTGAGAGAAGAGAATTTGAGAGAATTGTGTGAGTATTGAGAGAATTGTGTGAGTATTTATAGAAAAAAATTGAGGAGAAATTAAAATAAAAAAAAAAAAGAGGAGATAACCGTTGCAAATTGCAACGGTTATCTCCTTTTTTTTTTTAGTTTTTTGCCCGTTGGGTGGGGCGTGGCCGCGTGGCCCGCGCGGCGTGGGGCTTTTGCCCGTTGGGGCAGAAGCCCCAACGGGCTTCTGCCCGTTGGGAATGGGCCCGCTGCGGTGCTGCCCGCAGCAGGGCCTGCAGACGTGCAGGCCCTGCTGCAGTGCTGCACTGCTGCGACAAATTTTTTTTTTTTTTTTTTTTTTTTTTCGTTGGGCGGGGCGGCCAGGGCCAACTGGCCAAGGCCATCGGCCGCCATCGCCGGCGAGGCCGCCATCGCCGGCATCGGGCGAGGGCCGGCCTCGCCGGCGTCGGGCGAGGCCGGCCTCGCCGGTTGCAGGCGAGGCTCGACCTCGCCGGCGTCGGGCGAGGCCGGCCTCGCCAGTTGCAGGCGAGGCCGGCCTCGCCCGACGCCGGCGAGGCTCGACCTCGCCTGCAACTGGCGAGGCCGGCCTCGCCCGACGCCGGCGAGGCCGGCCTCGCCCGCGTCGGGCGAGGCCGGCCTCGCCAGTTGCAGGCGAGGCCGGCCTCGCCCGACGCCGGCGAGGCTCGACCTCGCCTGCAACTGGCGAGGCCGGCCTCGCCCGACGCCGGCGAGGTCGGCCTCGCCAGTTGCAGGCGAGGTCGAGCCTCGCCAGATCTGGCGAGGCTCGACCTCGCCGGCGTCGGGGGCCTCGCCGGTTGCAGGCGAGGCTCGACCTCGCCGGCGTCGGGCGAGGCCGGCGAGGTCGACCCCTCGCCGGCCGGATGCGCAGCGCCGCACGGCAGGGTTTTTTTTTTTTTTTTTGGAACCGGGCCCGGAACCGCCGGTTCCGGGCCGGTTCATAAATTTCGGGAACCGGAACCGGGCCCGTAGGGCACGGGCCGGTTCCGGTTCCGAACCGCGGGCCCGGTCAACGGGCCGGGTCCGGGTTTGACCGGTCCGGTTCCGGGCCGGTTCCGGGCCAGAACCGGCCCGTGGCCATCTCTAT
>CM062223.1:24182493-24225367 GCA_031216235.1 Syzygium jambos | reverse complement strand
TTTTACTTTTTTGCCCGTTGGGGCTTTTGCCCGTTGGGAACGGGCCCGCAAGCCGGGCCCTGCTGCGGGGCAAATTTTTTTTTTCCGTTGCTAATGCCGGCAACGGGCGGCCAACTGGCCAAGGCCAACGGCCGCCATCGCTGGCGAGGCCGCCATCGCCGGCATCAGGCGATGGCGGCCTCGCCGGCGATGGCGGCCGTTGGCCTTGGCCAGTTGGCCGCCCGTTGCCGGCATTAGCAACGGAAAAAAAAAAAAATTTGCCCCGCAGCAGGGCCCGGCTTGCGGGCCCGTTCCCAACGGGCAAAAGCCCCAACGGTCCCAACGGGCAAAAGCCCCAACGGGCAAAAAAGTAAAAAAAAAAAAAAAAGAGAGATAACCGTTGCAATTGCAACGGTTATCTCTTTTTTTTTTAAAAAAATTTCTTCTCAATTTTTTCCTATAAATTCTCCCAAATTCTCTCAATACTCACACAATTCTCTCAAATTCTCTTCTCTCAAGTCTCAAATTTTCTGAATACTCGAAATTCTCTTAAATTCTCTCAATTTTCTCAATTCACACAATTCTTTCTTAATTCTCTCAATTAGTCCGCTCAATTCTCTCAATCCACTCGAAAAATGGCAAGTGGAAGTCGAGTGCCATCTGGTAAAGGTAAGAATATCGCGACGGAATCCCATCATTCTTTTGATCCTCGTGAATATGCAGATTTTCAAGATGATGAAATCAACATTTTTCCCGATATGGAGCGCGTCCCGACTCAAGAAAGTTTTCATCCTCCTGGCGAAATATCTACAACAAAGGAAGCGGAACGAGAATTTACATCTGACATTTGGAATCACTTCACGAAAATGGAAAGGTTTGATATTGGTGAAAAAAGGTATGATATAATTTGCAAATATTGTGGGAAAATATATAAATATACAGGTGGACAAGGATATGGAACATTTAAACATCTTAGGAGCAAACATCCAACCGAAACGGGAATCGATATCGGGCAACAACAAATTTCCGGGTACGTCAATCCTAACACTTCCCCTTTATTTCGTTTTAATGACAAAACTTATAAGGAAGAATTAGGCAAATTTATTTGCGTTGAGCATTTAGCATTTAATTTTGGAGAAAGATTTGGTTTTAATGAATTTGTACAAAAAGCATGTGCTCCACAAGCAAAACGTGTTCCTAGAAATTCAACTAAACGAGTAATTAAAGATCTTTACAGAAAAGGAAAAAAAAGATTTACAAAATTTTTTTATGCAATTTAATGGATGCGTGCATATAGGTAGTGATATTTGGAGTGATCCTTGGCAAAATCATTCTTACATGGGCATAACATGTCATTGGATAGATGACGAGTGGAGTATTCAAAAAAGAGTTATTGCATTTAGAGTTTTCGATGATAATCATACGACAAATAATATTTATAGAATAATTAGGCAAATTTTAGAAGAATATTATTTGCTTAACAAAATTTTTTCAATTGGTTTTGATAATACTACAGCAAATACCGCTTCAATTGCCGAGTTAGAAAATATTTGTAAACCCGCTTTTGACGAAAAAATTTTTCACGTTAGATGTGCTTGTCATGTTTTAAATTTATGTGTACAAGATGGTTTGAAAACTCTCGATATTTTTCTTCAACCAATAAAAACGGCGATTCAATTTTTATGGAAACATCCCCAAAAAATGAAAGAATGGGGTAGATTTTGTAGAGAAAATGGCAAAAAGCCAAAAAGATTTCCAAAAGATGTTCCAACTCGTTGAAATTCTACTTTCCACTTGCTTGCTGAATCTTTAGCATATAAAGATTTATTATGTGCATTCATTTCTAATAATGTACCTCAGATTAATTTATACCCACAAGAGTGGGATATTTGCCAAAAAATTTTAGATGTTTTAAAGGTTTTTAATGATGCAACTTATACTTTGTCCGGTGTTTATTATCCTACTACACATTTATTTTTAGTAGAGTATACTAATATTGTCGGAATTTTTGATGAATGTGAAAATGATGTTGAATTACAACATACTATACTTGCAATGAAAATGAAGTGGCTACATTATTATATGGAAATTCCCATTATTTATTTAGTTGCTTGTGTTTTTTATCCGCGTTGCAAATTGGATGGCTTAAATGAGTTTTTGCGTGCGTATTATCAATGTTTACATTGTGATGAGATAAATGTTACAACTATAGTACGTAATGTTAAAAACGTAGTAATAGAATTATATAATGAATTTTATACTAAATATAATTTAGGTGATATTGGATCTTCTCAATCTATGGAGATACAAAATGACAGTACAGGTAAAATTAGTAGAGGGTACCAACTTTTATTACATAGACAAAAAAAACAAAAGAGAGTAATAGGAAATATTTTTGAATTAGAGAGTTATCTAAGCGTTTCATTTGAGTTTACTGAATCCAAAGATGGTACAGATTTTTTAATTTTGGATTGGTGGAAGAGGCACGCAAGCCGATACCCAATCCTTTCTCTTATTGCAAAACAGATTTTTTCAACCCCTTGTTCCACAGTTGCGGTCGAACAAGCATTTAGTGCCGGAGGTAATATTTTGGATGAACATCGTTCAAGATTAGATCCAGAATCAGTGGAGATGCAAGCTTGTGTTGCTGATTGGACGAAGGCTCAATACCGGCAACAAAAGATAGATCGCAATAC
Source organism: Syzygium jambos (assembly GCA_031216235.1). Classification (NCBI taxonomy): domain Eukaryota; kingdom Viridiplantae; phylum Streptophyta; class Magnoliopsida; order Myrtales; family Myrtaceae; genus Syzygium; species Syzygium jambos. The sequence continues at coordinate 24,222,692 of CM062223.1, read as the reverse complement.
TGAATCCGAATTCTTTAACGATGGAGATACTACCGCTACCGGTACTGGAACGGGTAGTGACGATTGAGGGTAAAAGAACTATTGGAGTTGGCAAATATTTTAGGAACCCTTGTTTCTCATATCGGGTACGCCCACATGAGCTTAGGGAAACCCAAGTATAATCCGACGACATGTGACCTCTGATCCCCTGTGCACGGAATGTTTAGGTTTTGGGATCATTTTAGAGCATATATATTGTGCTCCTTTTTTTTGTAGATCGTTGTAACGAATTGTAATGTGTTTAATGATAATTTATTAAGTTCAAGCCCTGTCTTGTCTTTTTGTTCTCAAATTTAATTACAATTTACATTTTAACTACAATTTATATTGAATAATGTTTCGTCATCGGAATAATAATTTTTTAATTTTTTTTATTTTCTTTTCTGTTTTTTCTTTTCTGTTTTTTTTTGTCTTCCTCCGCCGGCCTCAGGCGAGGCCGCCCTCACCGGCGTCGGGCGAGGGCGAGCCTCGCCCGACGTCGGCGAGGCTGGCCCTCGCCTAGATCTGGCGAGGGCGAGCCTTGCCCGAGGCCGGTGAGGCTCGCCTGAGGCCGGCGACCTCCGCCCGCGGCTCCGCCGGCCGGCCCTGAGAAGTGAGAAGAGAACCGAAGAAAAAAAAAATATTCCGGTTCCGGTTCATTCTTGGCCACGAACAGGAACCGGTCGGTTCCGAACTGTGGCCATCTCTACCCGTGGCCATGTCTACTTGATGTGTAGTGGCCCCGAGGGGGCGTAATAACTGGATACGTGTGATGCATAGTGCTTGATTATGGGGTAGAAACTGCTAGGTATGGTATGACACATGCTCAAGTGGGTTTTACCTTATAATTGAGACACGCGTGACTATGATGCATTAATGCATGGAAAAATCTCTTTAAATGCTTCAAGTTTGTGACATATGCATTTCTTCAACGAGTGTCCCAAGATGAGGTAAGGATGCCTGTTGTTGTTTAATGATGTGTTGTTAATGTTGTATTGCTTGGTTAGGGACTCCCGTGCGAGTTGGCCTTCTAAACGGGGCTTAGGCCGTTAACTTATTGAGACTTTCGTCTCATTTGTTGTTGTTAAACCTTTTTCAGGACCTTAGCATGTCGTTGCTTCCTATGCGATTAGGAGTACCGCAGTTTTTGGTTGGTCCTTGAGGGTTAGGCCTGGAAGCTGATATTTTGGATGGAGTAGATTAACCCCAACCTTTGTCTTTTTTGCTAGCTTTTTGTGAAAACGCTCGAAGTGGGCTTGGAAGTATGTTCCTAGAGGTTAATTAAGTGAAAATCAAAATAGTGTTATTTGACTGTTGTGATTTATTTTCCTAACTATCTCTATTTATTGTTGTTGTCCGGGGATTTTTGTGATCGTTTCCGCTTGCGTAATTCAAAGATAGAAAGAAAAGGGTCGGCGATGAGTCCGGGGTCGTCGCATCATAACAATCATAGCGGGATGTTTCGTGTCCGTAGGGTTCGGGGCGTGACAAGAACCTACATTATTGTTTCAGTCCTGTTACAAGGTCTACCTGAAAATCTTTTTTTTTTGTTCCTTTTTTTGGTTTCATTTTTTCTGGATAACAAATAGGAAAACTTATAACTCAAATCAAAGGTTATAAGTTTGACTATGCAAACAATATTAAGTATTCATACAAAAGCATATTATCTTAGTCCCAATAATTTAATGGACGTGATAAAACAATATAGGTTCCAGTTGGATATATAGTTTCTTCGTTACCGAATAAAATTTTAAGAAAAATGAAATTGCTCCCTATAATGCTTACAAGCTCTTGAGTTAGACTATCTGCAAATAATGATCATCTCCCTCATCCTTTATGATAGAATGTTTTGAATTTTGGCCATATAAAATTGCAAGTGGACCTCCATATAAAATCGGTTCTAAAATCGGTCCGGGTGAGTTTTCACTTGGAACCGAAAACCTTACCGGTTCAAATAGGAATTGATTCCCGGATCTATTTTTCGGATAGGCCGGTCCGGTTTCTGGGTAAATCAGGTCCGGTTGCACACCCTTAATATCCACATGTATATCCATGCAATAAGTATGACAAGGAAATGTGACAAAACGAGGGGACTAAAGAAAGAACATTGAAGAATTCTATTCTACAGGAGGAGATATATATCACTAGAGAAACATAAATGAGTGCAGTAAAATGTGATTCTTGTTGAAGTCTTCTGACGGCGTCGACAGGTTTCTTACATGCACCAAAACCTGGCAAGGCTAGGAAACTGCTATAGGTTCACATGACCAATGTGGTTAACTTTTTCAAGAGACGGCCACACTAGTACTTCTGAATTTTTTAATAAATTTCTAGCAGAAAGGGAACAAAACAAAATAAGAGTGGTCTTTGTTGATCCTGATAAGACAAACTTCACCTAACTGATAATAAAAAACTTATTCAACATAAATTAATAAAAAAACGTGTAGAATTCATTGGTTCATCACAATGTGTCAGACCTGAAAAGTTCTGGAGAGGGCCATGAATCGCCTAATTTCAAAGTAATTCTCTACAAAGTACTGAACATGAGATCGTGCCACCAGATTAAACAAGTGACCTATCTTGCAAATTCTCCATAAATGGTGGCACTTCATCCCCGGACCACGGCGATCAATTGAATCAATGTCGCGCATCTGAGGTTGACTGACTTCGACTTCATCTTTAACCAACCGCCCGTTTTTTCTTGTCATACTCTTAAATGTTTGGAATCTTGTCAGGCCTCATGGCGGGTTAGTCATGTTGAATATTGTGAAATCCAATGGGAGTACAGTTAACAGCGATAGCAACTAGCTAAGAAGACAAAAGATTGCCATCCAGAAGAAGCAGACACAAAAAGATTCCTACTCTAGCGTCCTCAAGCAAACAGACGATCCCCCATAACGTAACAAGCACAGGATTAAAGATAAGAATGAAGAGATGCGACCAAAAAAGGGGACTAGACTGTTGAAGAATACACTTCTTGTCAAAATCTTCTGATGGCACCCACAAGTTTCTTACAAGCACCGGAACCTGGCAAGGCTCCGGAACGGCTAGCGGTTCACGTGACAAACGCGGTTAACATTTTGAAGAGCACCTCTAATACGTCTCAATTTTTAACTCGAAAATTTCTAGCAGAAAGGGAGCAAGACAAAATAAGAGTGGCTTAGAGTATCCTTATAGATTGTGATGAGAATACCCTTTGTTGAATGAGCAATGAATGGGTCCTCTTGCTTGTATATATGTATAAATGAGAGGAGACTTTGGGCCTATTGACCATCTCTGTGGTTAACCTGGAGAAATGAAGATTGAGGTGCTTCACAGGAGTGATCTTGGCGGTTCCCTCCCGGTCAAAAACGTCCAAGCTCTCGCGTCCAAGGGCTTGAAGGAGGTTCCGCCTCGCTATCTACGGCCCGCATCTGAACTCGGCGAAGTCTGTGATACTGAGTCTCCCGAGATTCCTGTCATGGACATGTTCAAGCTCGGTGAGGATCACCCCGACCACGGTGACGAAATCGAGAAGTTCCATTGGGCTTGCAAGGAATGGGGCTTCCTCCAGGTGCACCATCTTGAATCTTTACAATCAAACCAAATTTATCTCATATCATGTCAATGACATACTGTCAAAAATTTTCGACTTCCCAGTACTCATATGAAAATGATTTTTGTGATGACACAGTTGATAAACCACGGCATATCGGAAGAGTTCATTCATCAAGTGAAGACAAATACAGAGGAGTTCTTCAAGCTGCCATTAGAAGAGAAGAAGAATTACGAGCAGCTACCTAACTCCATCGAAGGCTATGGCCAAGCTTTTGTTGTGTCGGAAGACCAGAAGCTTGACTGGAGCGACATGCTCCTCCTTTTTGTACAACCTGCTTCCCAGAGAAACCTCAGGTTTTGGCCAAAGAACCCTGCCTCTTTCAGGTAAGTTAAAACGGATCAATCACACAGCAAACGTTCCTACAACAGATGTGTTGATCAAATTCAAATGGCATTAACTTAAATATTACAACAATACGGAATTACAAAGAAACGAAATTGCAATAACAAAGTTGGAATCGATACAACCGAATACCGAGGCCTGTGTTCGACACAGTTTCCTTAAAACAGATTCGTTCCCTCCCGCACGCGATTGAGGTTTTGCGAACGTCTGTCTCCCAGGATACAACGGCTGACAGCGAAGAAGAGATCGCGTCACTTCCAAGCTTCCGGCGAACTTGAACAAACTCGGAAATGAACACTATCGAAAACAATGCAAATGCAGAGAACGTTTTTCAGAAGGAAAGCAGCGAACTGTTTTTCAGAAACTGCAGATCTTAGCAAGAACTGAAAGAATGATTTTCGAAAAGTAAAATAGAACCGAGGGGAGAGCTGTTCGGGACTAATAACGGGCGATTAAATTAGCCGTTACAAAATCAATACGCATCAAGAATAACGGCCAATTAAATCCGCCGTTACAAAATCAATTGCGTCTGGAATAATGGCCGATTAATTCTGCCGTTACAAAATCAATTTCGTAACAGCTTGCCGTTTAATGCACCATTAATTGAGTCGGAAAAATTAAATCAGAAGGCTAGCAAAATTGGGCTTGTCGCAAGGCCCACTTTTCTCTTCGGTCCCGCAATCGTGTACGCAGGATGCGCGCTCGCGCCCAAGTTTCAGCTTGTTGGGCGTCGGATTTGCACCCCCCCTGCGCCTGTGCGCGAGGCAGAGAACTTGTGCTACAATAGTTACCACTTCAAATAAGTGCAACCGTATATAAAGCATTCCATAGCCTTCTCCTTTTCCAATGTGGGACTAGTGCTTTTCACTTCCCACTTCCAACTCAAGGGTGTTCTTTGAGCATCAATTTCTCATTCATTCACCCATCAATTTGTCCCAAATTTCCAACAATCCCCCACATGAATGAAAATTGTTTTAGTTTTGACTCTGTGATAGTGTTCAACAATTGAAACCTGTATAGGATAGGTAGGTGTTACCCTTTGAACCTTTCCTTGTGAAAGTATATTTACTTTACTAGTTGTCCAGTAGACATAATGTCCTTGAACTGTCCAGCTTTCTTATGTAAATGAACCATACACTTCACACAGGAATCATCTAAACATTTGTTCAGTTCTCATAGTTATGTTCGTTTTGGCCATGAACATCAACCTGGTTCTGCAAGAGATTCTAAAGAATTTAGCCCTTGATTAATTCTCCTTTGAAGCGGCCCCACTTCTCTCTCACATAGGTGATTACTTAATTCTGAGTAATTTATTTACTCCACTTAAGAATCATTAAAGCAAAATTGCTATCCTTTCCCTTCACAATATCACTGATATTTTATATAGGAATGGTTTTAGGGATAACCCCCACAGTGACATCACTAAGTTTGTATAATTAGGTTGTCCCTTTGAACCTAGATCTTGGGATCTCCAGTCAACTAGGTTGGGTTTCCTTTATACCAACTTATTCTTTCATGGGCTTTAGTCCCATTCCTCTTGTCGATTTCTCAACTAACTCTCTATTTAACCCTTTGGTTAGCGGATCCGCAATATTATCCCTTGACTTTACGTAGTCAATTGAGATAATTCCTGTTGAGAGTAGTTGTCTGATGGTATTATGTCTACGACGTATATGTCTAGACTTACCATTATACATATTACTCTGTGCTCTTCCAATTGCAGATTGACTATCACAATGTATACTTATTGGTGGCACAGGTTTTTGCCATTTTGGAATATCCTCTAAGAAATGGTGTAGCCATTCAGCCTCTTCACCACACTAGCCGTTGGACAACTTGCAGAGGATCATCTTCCAATCTTCACCTTGGACAGATTTGTAAAATAAGGATTGAGTAGCCGTTGGATGATAAATTCTGAATCCCGCTGATTCTGGTCGCCCATACAATCAGAATCAGATCACTAGCTGTTCTTCTTCGTTCTGAGTTTTGCTTCTGAAGAATTACTGCGTCTTCGTCTGCTTCTGAAGAACTACTGCGTCTTCGTCTGCTTCTGAAAATTTCAGCTTCTGCGTCTGCTTCTGAAGAATCTGCTTCTGCATTTGCTTCTGAAGAATCTGCTTCTGAAAAAATTTCAGCTTACGCGTCTGCTTCTGAATTTTTCTGAATCTCAGAACTTTAGCTTTTGTGAGTGTTCAAGAACTAATAAAGTCTGAATATCTCAGAACATAGATAATTCTTCTAACTTGAAAAATCTGAAAGACTTCATTCTAAGCTTCCAGAACATATATTCCCTTTGCGTTCAAATCCTCTATTGTCTTCTTCGATTCGAAGTCTGACAATCAGCTCTTCCAGGTTCATTTCCTTTCGCTTGTGCTTGAGATAGTTCTTGAAATCCTTCCACCCAGGAGGTAGCTTTTCAATAATGGCAGCCACTTGGAGGTTTCACTCAAGATCATTCCTTCAGCCTGAATTTCATGCAAGATCACTTGAATTTCTTGCACTTGACTGATGACAGTCTTAAAATCGACCATTTTATAATCAAGGAATCGACCGACAACAAATTTCTTTGCTCCGGCATCCTCTGTTTTATACTTTCGGTCCAAGGCTTCCCATAACTCTTTTGCCGTTCTTTTTGCACAATAAACATTGTACAATGAGTCATGTAAGCCATTCATGACATAATTCCCGCACAAGAAATCAGAGTGCTTCCAGGCATCAACAGCCTTGAAGGCCTGTTTATCCGTTTCTCCTTCGGATAATTTAGGAGCATCCTCGGTCAAGAATCTCGCAAGATTCAAGGTGGTCAAATAAAACAGCATCTTTTGCTGCCACCTTTTAAAGTTCAGTCCGTCGAACTTTTCAGGTTTTTCACCATGGTGTACAGAAACCGCAGGATGAACGGAGGATGAGCCAGGCATACGGACACCCGCGGCATAGGTAGAGTCTTTGGCGATGCTGTCAGCAATCACATCGACACCATCGTTCGAAGTAGCCACATCAACGACTTCTTTCCCAGTAGCCATTTGAATTCTTTAAAATCACGAGTCTGTTTTAAGATTGTTGATCAAATTCAAATGGCATTAACTTAAATATTACAACAATACGGAATCACAAAGAAACGAAATTGCAATAACAAAGTTGGAATCGATACAACCGAATACCGAGGCCTGTGTTCGACACAGTTTCCTTAAAACAGATTCGTTCCCTCCCGCACGCGATTGAGGTTTTGCGAACGTCTGTCTCCCAGGATACAACGGCTGACAGCGAAGAAGAGATCGCGTCACTTCCAAGCTTCCGGCGAACTTGAACAAACTCGGAAATGAACACTATCGAAAACAATGCAAATGCAGAGAACGTTTTTCAGAAGGAAAGCAGCGATACAAAATCAATACGCATCAAGAATAACGGCCAATTAAATCCGCCGTTACAAAATCAATTTCGTAACAGCTTGCCAGCTTGCCGTTTAACGCACCATTAATTGAGTCGGAAAAATTAAATCAGAAGGCTAGCATCGTCGCAAGGCCCACTTTTCTCTTCGGTCCCGCAATCGTGTACGCAGGATGCGCGCTCGCGCCCAAGTTTCAGCTTGTTGGGCGTCGGATTTGCACCCCCCTGCGCCTGTGCGCGAGGCAGAGAGCTTGTGCTACAATAGTTACCACTTCAAATAAGTGCAACCGTATATAAAGCATTCCATAGCCTTCTCCTTTTCCAATGTGGGACTAGTGCTTTTCACTTCCCACTTCCAACTCAAGGGTGTTCTTTGAGCATCAATTTCTCATTCATTCACCCATCAATTTGTCCCAAATTTCCAACAAGATGTGCACACACAATATCACCAAATGAGTCTTCCCAGTTTATTTTCTTCTTCCCCTCTTTTTTTTGGGGATGAACAAGAGAGAACTTTAATTTTGGTTCAACATCTCAGAGCAACCCTGGACAGTTACTCCTCAGAGTTGGTACGGATTTCACTTTTCCTCCTGAGAGCTATGGCCAAGAACCTAGGACTTTCTCCGGATGTGCTTGCAAGCATGTTTGAAGACGGGATACAAGGGATAAGATTAAACTACTATCCACCGTGCAAGCAAGCAAACGAGGTCCTGGGTCACACCCCACACTCTGATGCCACCGGACTAACCCTGCTAACTCAAGTAAATGATGTAGATGGATTGCAAATCAAGAAAAATGGTAAATGGCTACCTATAAAACCTGTTCACAGGGCATTCATCGTCAACGTAGGCGATATCATTGAGGTAGTACAATAATTTCACTACCTCTTCCCACGTGTGTAAAAGTGATCCCATGATTGATTTTCACGTTTAATGCAGATAATGAGCAATGGACGGTACAAGAGCATGCAGCATAGAGTAGTGGTGAATCCGGAAAAGGAACGCCTCTCAATTGCTGCGTTTCACAGTCCAAATATAGAAGCTATGATCGGCCCATTTCCAGATCTTGCCGGAAAGAGCGGTGCGCTGTACAAAACAACAAGTCACGAGGATTACACGAGGCTAGTTGTCGCAAGCAGACTGGACGGTAAAAGCCTGTTGGACCAATTCAGACTGAGTGATGTATGAATCGCTGGCATATTGAAAGTCATTTAAAACTTCTTGGTGTGTGTGCCAAGTTAATCTAGAAAAGGGACTGCAGGTCTCAACGATGTGGAAAGAAACAACAGGTTCTGCAATGACCACCTTTTGCTTAAAAATGATGGAAAGATTTCCTCATTCATTCATTTAGAATACAAGGTCTTTCATGCATAGAACCATTACATCAGTATAAATTATTCCTTCTCCAACCAAAACATGTCAATGGTCAGATTCTCTAAAAGCTTGTGAACGGACAGGTAAACTACTGCTTCCTAATTTTCACGAACGGTATGTTAGACCATCCTTTAGAAGCAAATCGCCGGGACCAATCAACATGTACTTCTGAAGAAGCTTGTTTGGCAACCATTTTAGCATTCTAGAGCTCCTTTAGATGCCTTTATCATCATGATATAATGATAAGAAAACATCGTGAGCATATGATAAAGACAGATTTATCAGCTCGTGAACAGACAGGTAAACCACTACTTCCTAGTTTTCACGAACGGTATGTTAGACCATCATTTAGAAGCAAATCACCATGACCAATCAACATTTACTTCTAAAGAAGCTTGCTTGACAACCATTTTAGCGTTCTAGATGATTGGGTTGCTCCTTTAGATGCCTTTATTATTGTGCTACAATGATAAAAATGATGTACCTAGCAAGGATCACCTAGAGGGGGGGTGAATAGGTGATCTAAATAAATTCTTTACCAATTTAAAGCGGAAGTAAAAGATCAAGAACAAAGTCTGAACAACAAGTAGATTCTGATCAGACTTTGTGACAAATCTTCTTGTGAGCAGTATAAACAATATAATAAGATATTAGAGATGGAGAAAACTGCACACAAACAATTATAGTGGTTCGGCTTAGATCAAGCCTACGTCCACTCTCCCACGCTGACAGCCTACTGGCTGGATTCCACTAATCAAATCAATGAGAAGTTACAGCAAGTTGTGCCGCTTAAACCCAAGCACTTCTCCCCGAAGTTGGTGCTGCTTATACCAAGCCAATAGATCACACTATCCCACACCTAAGCACACACTTATAACACTGTCTACACCTCTCAAATGATTATACGTTTAAGCTCACGAAAGACAAGAGATTGAATCGGAGTATGCTTAGACTTTGGACTTGTTGATTCTTGATTTCGTTCTTTTCCTTCTGCTCCTCGTTGATCTTCTTTTATACTCCTCCACTTCCAAACTAGCCGTTGGACAGTCTTCAGAGGATCATCTTCCAATATTCACCTTTGGACAGATTTATATAAAATGGATTGAGTAGCCGTTGGTTGATAAAATCTGAATCCCGTTGATTCTGGTCGCCCATACAATCAGAATCTTGGTTTCCATAAGTAGAGCTTTGTCCGTAGTAATGCATACTTGTCATAATGTTTGATTGTCAATCAATTAGACTGAGATTGAGACAATCAAAACTTTCCTTCTATGAAATCCATACCAGATCACTAGCTGTTATGTTTCGTTTTGAGTTCTGCGTCTGCGTCTGAATAATTTCAGCATCTGCGTCTGCGTCTGAATAATTTCAGCGTCTGTGTCTGAAGAACTTCAGCGTCTGCATCTGAATAATTTCGGCTTCTGCGTCTGAAGAACTTCAGCGTCTGCATCTGAATAATTTCAGCATCTGCGTCTGAATAATTTCGGCTTCTGCGTCCGAAGAACTGCAGCGTCTGCATCTGAATAATTTCAGCTTCTGCGTCTGAAGAACTTCTGCGTCTGAGTCTGAACTTTTCGTTCTTTCACAATCTGAACACGAACTAGACCAAGATTGACATATTCTTTTCTTCCAAAAATAACTTCCTGAATCAAAATACTTCAAAGCATTTATCAGACTTACAAAACACTCATGGACAGTTTTGTCAACTTCAAAATCTATTGGGAATTTTCCTTAACAATCTCCCCCTTTTTGATGATGACAAAACTTCCATGCAGATATATAGATTTTGAGATAATTTTGAAAAATATGATCAAGCATATAATGTAACAGATATTCAAGATATCATATATGATCAGAGTAATTTGATATGGGATTTTTTATACTCAGTTTTTGAATAAGACAAGGAGTATGACAAAATCTGAACTGTAAAAGAAATGAATCACAGTTTGTCTCCTTTTATTTGTATCCAATAATCTGCATATCAAACCAAATCATATCTGCGTATTTGAGCATATCAAAGCATATCATATTTGCATCAAAGCATATCATATCTGCATATTTCTCCCCCTTTTTGTCAGCATCACAAAAAGATATATGCGTAAAATTCCTTAATGATCATGACAATATATGGAAGTATAATCAAAACTCAATATTATGCATCAATTAAGTAGAATTATCCACTAAGCACATATGCATATTTACATTCTCTCCCCCTTTTTGTCATAAACAAAAAGTGATAGTAATGAAAAGGGTATCACGTAGAGAATATAAATTTAACTCATCTTCACATACTATCTTCAAAATATATTTGGCATGAAACACAACCTTCAAAGATATCATCTTTCGCGAACATAACATATATTCAATATAGCTCATGTTCAAATATCATATATATCAATGAACACGCATGCACATAATAAATTTCACAATCTTTTTGTCATAATAAACGATTATATAAATAAGAGATTCGTTAATGACAAAAAGTAAGAAATACTAACCCGGATTGTGTAGAACTTAGCAAGTTCTAACATACATTACCTTTTCTTTCATGGTAATCAAGAGTGGGCAGAAATTAAATTGACTTTCATACTTTATTTATGCTCCCCCTCAATTTGATACCATTTTGAGATGATTCTCCCCCTTTCTTTTTCATTTTTCCACTTTTTGTTTTTCTCCCCCTGTCATCAAGACAGCTATCATTGCAGCTTGTGCACTTTGAACAAATTGTTGTTCCTCTATTTTCTTTGCAGCAGCAACATCCGCCACATTTGTTTGCATTTTGAAATTCGAGAAAGAAATTTGTTTTCTTCCATCAAGCTCGTCTCGGATTCAAACTGCATAAACTCAACAAACCTTTTGCACAAATTTGCAGTTAAAGATATAATATCTCACATAATATGTAATGCATTTTCTTTAGCAGTCAAACATTTAAACCTGAAGCAACTTATCCTTTCGTACGACGCATTAAGCATTTGCTCATTGTGTTTTGACGTGCCTCCAACAATTTGTCAGAATATTGCATAAAGGAGAAATTTTCGATCCTTCGAAAATGTTGCAGAATCTCCCCGATTGTGGGATCAAGCTTTCCAAACTTCACAAGGAAATATTCTTTTACATCCTGCAAATACTTGTAAGAGAGATAATAATCTTTGCAAAATATAGAGAATGTCACGTACATACCTTGCTCTGATTTGCGGATCAAACTTGCTATTTAAAAAAATCTTCTAAGAATATAGCAAGTGATTAAAGATTGTAGGAATTTTCCTTAAGCGAGAATCTCATAAGCATAAAGATTATATGACATTAACGAATTTCGCAAAAGAAATGTAGCTATTTCAAGCATTAAATATATGCAATATCTTACACACATGGCAACAAATATCACCAATTTGTATCTCAACAAGCATGTTCAGAATATACCTTTCCTCTTTAGAAAGAATTCATCACTTGAGATCCTTCGTTGATTGCATCATGACTTGCGTAGGTTTGCATTCATGCTTCCTTTGTATAATTGTCTGCAATAAACTCATTTCCTTTCTAGTATCCTTGTATTTGGATCCTTTTTTTTTGTTAGACGCAAAATAGGAAACTTTCATAGAAGCCCAAGGATACTTTCCCAACTCATCTCAGTAGAGTATTTAAGGGAAATATGCATAATAAAACAATATCTCGCAAAAATAAATTCTTTCTTTGTAAGGCATAACAATATCGGAGAACACATAATGAGTCCATAAAAAATATTTCATTTCCAATAAGATATCAAACAATCTCTTTTATAAAATTTCATCTAAAAAATCCATCAAAATAAACTTGACTTTTATTACGACATTTCTAACACAACCAACGATGTAAAATATGCAATTTCAAGTCAAAATAAAGCATAGCATGGAGATAAAAAGTTAAGTCCAAAGAGAATTCATAGATATTTAAAGTACGTATCCAAAGCAAATTTAGAATATGAAAAATATACATTTACTTACCAGATTCTCTTTCCTTATTCTCTGCAAGAAAAGTAATCTCATCTTTTCTTTGATACCCAAATGAAAATGATTTCTATAATGCTAGATTGAAGGCCTGCGCTTTAATTTCTCCTTGACCTTCGGAAAGTCATTCTTGATCTTATTTTCATTTTCGAAACCGAGGCCGGATTTGTTGTAACAGGGGACTTGAATGGATAAAACATGCTCTAATGTCTTTGAGCCAAGAGCAAATTTTTTGCAAATCTTCGGAATTTCTTCCTTATAGGAATCAACTTCTTTTTGCAAAATATCCTTTTCTTCCTTGACAGAGGAATTCTCCTTTTCAAGCTCAATGATCCTTTTCTCATTCGTAATATTTTGTTGCTTCAATTTAGAGACTTCCTTTTTCAATTCGGAGATCTTCTTCAACGCATTCTCATGTTCCGTGCATAACTCTTCAAAAAGATCATCATCATCGAGAATAGGATCTGAACAAATCACCTCATCTTCTTCGGATTCAATGTCCGCCATTAAGCATAGATTTCCCTGCTCAAGGATTTCATCATCGCTGGATTCAGACTCTTCATTGTTGTCTCTATTTTTAAAATATTTTCTTTCTCTGGATTTCTTTGTTGGCTTCTTCTCTTTGGGGTTTCTTCTCTTTCTCACAAGGTATTGAAATCTTTTGATCGGCAACTTCATCTCCTCATCGTCGTCTTCTTCTTCTCCTTCAAAATCTGTTTCATCATAATCAATGTTAGATTTTAAGGCAATTAACTTCTTACCTTCTGGATCTTCTTCATGTATATGTTCTACTTCATATGATTGAAGAGTTCCAATCAGTTCATTCACTGATAGTGGCATGATCCTTTGAGTCTCTTGAAGTGAGGTTTTGATGTTATCCCACTGCTTTGACAGTCCTCTCAAAAGTTTGTTGACTTTCATCGCATCTGAGACTGGTTGTTCTTGATATGTAAGACCGTTTACTATGTCAGCAAATCTGTCATACATATCGGCCACTGATTCTCCTGTCTTCATTCTGAATGATTCATATTGTCCAAGCAACATATTGATCTGTGTTTCCTTCACTCGATCTGTTCCTTCATAAGTAGTGTGGAGAGTATCCCAGATTTCCTTAGCTGATTCACAAGAAGCAATTTTTTTATACTCAACAAGTGATAAAGCACAATAAAATGAATAAATCGCTTTTGAATCTAAAGCTTCTCTTTTTGTTATCTCAGTTTGAGATAATGGAGGATCTGCTGATTTGCTTTCATCTTGCTTCTCTTTTGAAGCAGATACGGAATGTTTTGGATTGACTCCTCTGATGACAACATCCCATTGCATGTGATCAATTGATTTGATGAATGCCTTCATCTTGTTTTTCCAGACGCTATATTCATTGCCATCGAAATACGGTGGCCTGAAATTGCTTTGTCCTTCAATGAGACCTGGAGCACTCATGCTAGCCATATAGATCGTTAGCTCAGAAGTAAAAACACTTCAATAAACGAGCAACCTGCTCTGATACCAATTGATGTAGCTAGCAAGGATCACCTAGAGGGGGGTGAATAGGTGATCTAAATAAATTTTTTACCAATTTAAAGCGGAAGTAAAAGATCAAGAACAAAGTCCGAACAACAAGTAGATTCTGATCAGACTTTGTGACAAATCTTCTTGTGAGCAGTATAAACAATATAATAAGAGGTTAGAGATGGAGAAAACTGCACACAAACAATTATAGTGGTTCGGCTTAGATCAAGCCTACGTCCACTCTCCCACGCTGACAGCCTACTGGCTGGATTCCACTAATCAAATCAATGAGAAGTTACAGCAAGTTGTGCCGCTTAAACCCAAGCACTTCTCCCCGAAGTTGGTGCTGCTTATACCAAGCCAATAGATCACACTATCCCACACCTAAGCACACACTTATAACACTGTCTACACCTCTCAAATGATTACACGTTTAAGCTCACGAAAGACAAGAGATTGAATCGGAGTATGCTCAGACTTTGGACTTGTTGATTCTTGATTTCGTTCTTTTCCTTCTGCTCCTCGTTGATCTTCTTTTATACTCCTCCACTTCCAAACTAGCCGTTGGACAGTCTTCAGAGGATCATCTTCCAATATTCACCTTTGGACAGATTTGTATAAAATGGATTGAGTAGCCGTTGGTTGATAAAATCTGAATCCCGTTGATTCTGGTCGCCCATACAATCAGAATCTTGGTTTCCATAAGTAGAGCTTTGTCCGTAGTAATGCATACTTGTCATAATGTTTGATTGTCAATCAATTAGACTGAGATTGAGACAATCAAAACTTTCCTTCTATGAAATCCATACCAGATCACTAGCTGTTATGTTTCGTTTTGAGTTCTGCGTCTGCGTCTGAATAATTTCAGCATCTGCGTCTGCGTCTGAATAATTTCAGCGTCTGTGTCTGAAGAACTTCAGCGTCTGCATCTGAATAATTTCGGCTTCTGCGTCTGAAGAACTTCAGCGTCTGCATCTGAATAATTTCAGCATCTGCGTCTGAATAATTTCGGCTTCTGCGTCCGAAGAACTGCAGCGTCTGCATCTGAATAATTTCAGCTTCTGCGTCTGAAGAACTTCTGCGTCTGAGTCTGAACTTTTCGTTCTTTCACAATCTGAACACGAACTAGACCAAGATTGACATATTCTTTTCTTCCAAAAATAACTTCCTGAATCAAAATACTTCAAAGCATTTATCAGACTTACAAAACACTCATGGACAGTTTTGTCAACTTCAAAATCTATTGGGAATTTTCCTTAACAAAAAAAACATCGTGAGCATATGATAAAGACTGGTTTATTACCTGGACAACAGAAGAACGCCAAGAAGACTGCAACAAAAATCAGGAGTCTCATTCGATGTCGGCACACACATCAATCAGTGTAGAAACACCACAATGCTACAATAGCGGAATTGACAGATGGATGAAATCCTCACTAGACCTCCCCAAGAATTTACTTTTGACTCCCACTACACCCAATTCGAGACTCTCCATTAGAGAGAGTCATCACACCGATTTCGCTCCTCGGCATGATCTAAATAACACCAGTCAAAAGCAAAGACAGAGAAAGCAGAAGTCAACATTATTCAGAGAACATTTGCAAAGGGCGCACGGTAACGGATAAATAGGAAGATCAGCTGCGCATAATTACAGGAAATTTTCAAATTTTCTTTCTCGTATATGCATAAGCGAAGAATTTGAGCTTGTCCGACACAAAGAGAACAAAACCAAAACAAAAAATGACACCAGTATTGTCCAAAGACATCGAAGCTAAGAATATCCGTGCTTTGGCAATCATGCCCGAGCGCCGAACGAGAAATCCGAGCGCCGAAGGAGAAATCATCTTCGCCACACCAAGTATCATCATCAGAATTGAGAGAGCTCATGAATGCCTGGATAATCAAGAAGCCGACCCTTGTGCACATCCAAACACACGTGAAGAAGAAGAAGAACAAAAGGCTCGATCCAATGCTTCTCTCGTCGGCTCAGTTTGGTTCCTTTAAATAAATTTGAGACGAGCTTAAGAAGGCATATGTATGCATAC
Source organism: Syzygium jambos (assembly GCA_031216235.1). Taxonomy (NCBI): domain Eukaryota; kingdom Viridiplantae; phylum Streptophyta; class Magnoliopsida; order Myrtales; family Myrtaceae; genus Syzygium; species Syzygium jambos. Next base: position 24,206,437 of record CM062223.1, on the reverse strand, counting down.
CATTTTTGGGTCTTGCTTTGCCTGTTAACTTAGTCGGGAGAAAAGAAAATAAGAATCGTCATCGACAGTTTATATTCCACGCTTCCTCGTACCATAAAGATTTTCGCATGATGACTTGGAATTCAACGGGAAACAAACGCTGTTCGACCTCAGTCTAACGTTTCTGAGAATCTAATGTTTTTTAAGGAGCGATGTGCCGCGCAACGCCCCCACTGCACCGAAAAATCAGCATTGCCTTCAGGCAAATGTCGATGTAATCCTTAGTTTTGTGCAATTTGATCAGTCATTCAGTCGTGGCAACAACATCCTCTTTTGATCCGAACGAGAGAGTTCAACCCGTTCACGAACTCTTTTGATCTTGACGCTCGGCCTGTAATTTCTGAAGGTATCTAGGTCACCCAAACCTCCTCGATGTGGAAATGTCGGAGGCATTCATCTCCAAGTCATTCGCAAATTGAGTATATTTCTCAGCAAACAGGTTCTATCTTCTAGTGGTTAGTAAAGCACACGAACCATGGGAACCCACCAAGCAAGACAAGCCAGGCATATTCCGACCAAGTTTGCAAAGAAAGCCAACGTTCAATAAGAGCTTGAAACGAACATGTCTGCGAAGCAATCCCCTCAGGAAACAAGTCGAAAAGACTGGGAAGGCATATATGCTGTGTGATGGGAAAGGAATGTCGTGTGATTTCCTAATGCTACAAAAGGCCTGACCTCCGGACTTGCGCAGCAACTGCCCCCCAACCCCCAAAACCCACCAAGCAGGGCAAAAGGACTGACTGAGAGAGAAGGATGGAGATTTCACATTTCAGCCACCAGCATCCGCTGACCCTCTGTATGACTGAGGACACCGGTGAGCCTTGTAACGGATGCTCGAGACCCATCTTTGATCTCGGCTACGTTTGCTACGACTGCGGCTTCCTCCTCCACAAGAAGTGTGCCAAGTTGCCTCAGAAAGTCCACCACCGTCTTCATCCCAAACACCCTCTTGCCCTCCTCTTTAATTCATCGGAAACCTTCGAGTGCAGTGTCTGCAAGAAAACTGGCTCCGGGTTCGCCTTCCAATGCCACGAGTGCAAATACATCATGGACGTGACCTGTTTCTTAAGGAATCAGCCTTATCTTGATCTCCCTCCTCTAGAAGGGAAAACAAGGAAGCTACAACATTTCAGCCACAATCACACCCTGACACTTTGTTACCTCACACAGCAGAGTAAAAGGAATTGTACAGGATGTGAAGAGCAAATTTTGGGTCCAGCTTATTGCTGCAAGGAATGCAATCAGCTCACACTCCACAAATCCTGTGCTCAATTGCCACAGCAGAGAGAACATCCTTTCCACCCTTCGCACTCCTTCACACTCTTTACAAAATCACCTTACCCTCCCTCACAAGCAATCTGTGATGCCTGTCAGAAGATCGTCCATGGTTTTGTGTACCACTGCGACAAATGTTCCTTTGACCTCGACTTGGTATGTGCTTATCTTACACCATCGCTGAAACATGAGAAGCATAACGACCCCCTTACTTTCTTCGAAGAAATGAAGGGTCAAGTTTCATGTAATTCTTGTGGCAAAACGTGCAGCAACAATCTTTACCGATGCGTTAGCTGCAACTTTAATGTGCACTCCACTTGTCTTCATTTTCCAACCCCCGTTAAGCACAAACACCATCCCCATTCTCTTGCACTCAAAGACTCCGCTCCCAAGGATGATTCAAGTAGGATTCTCTGCGCAGCATGCGAGAAGAAGATAAGCCCAAAGGCCCAGGCTTATTACTGTGCAGAATGCAGCTATGGAGTTCATCCTGAATGTGTGGTCTCCGAGGTAAACTCAGCCTCCCCTATCCCTTATATTTATATAAAACAGAGGATAAGGTGCCGAACCATACAACCTAACTAACACACATCTTTTAAATAATACATCTGTGAGTTTCCATGCTACCCGAAAAAGATCGATTTTTTTTGGTGTGTATAATAATAAAAAATTCAATAGTACTTAACTCTACTAGCAATCATAACAGATTAAATAAAGTAATTAGATTCATGCACATTAGTAATCAATTCCTTTTTTGATATACTAATCTTATAGTTGGCAGCTTATAGTTAGTTTGTTTTGCGAAATTAATGTAAAAGATAGTGGAAGGAAGATTAATGGTGGTAAAGGCATGCGGCTTACCACAAAGGTTCATTCTATCTACTTTGCTAATCCAATGACATATTGTCTCATTACCTGCATTGCTGTTACTTCCCAGATATTACTTCCATCTACACATTATTCTTGATTTCCTCAATTTCTTCCCTTCCTCGCACTCACAACATCTTCCATCCTAGGCAAAGGCAACTAATTGGATAAAGTACTTAACATGGTTAAATTGACTTTTTCCCATGACCAGGACCAGGACCAGCCTGACCTAGGGAAACTTCTTGAAGACATTGCAAGGGTCCGAGAAGAGCTAGATGCAATTGCCACTCAGTTGAAAAGGGGCAGAGAATCAGTATCGATAAAGATACAGCATGAGTAGGAACATATTCCAACAATTGCAACAGTAAACTGAGCTCAAGGATTGGATGAAGAAAGAAAGTTGATCCCAAAACTAAGAAAACAAGTGAAGTTTCTACTAATATGTAACAGTGAGATCCTATATTCTTCACTCTATTGAAACCATCATGCGTGAAACTTAGTGATACTTACTGGAGTTGGTCAGATTTTTAGGACTGAGTACTTGTGCCATGCATCTAGATATATGCTTATAATGTAAAAGCCTATCTTTAGGTGCAAAGGAAAGATCATTATGCTCCTAAATTATCAGTAAATGATGTTACTCATAGATACAAATGCTTACATTGCTCTGTTCTATATAGCGGGGGACTGTTGCCATCACAAAAACTGCAAAAAGTAAGAATTTACAACAGGGTCATTGAAATACAACTGCCATTAAACTAATCATCATCTAGAGATTCTGAAGAGAAAAATCAGCAGCTGGAGGAAAAGAAAAACAGAAAAACTTGAATGCAGAAGGAGATGGATAAGCATTGTAAATAGATTTTAGAAAGTTTGCTTCCAGGAAGTAATATTGTCTTTTATGTACACTAAATCGACAGGTAATCTGGATCTGTGCACCTCTTTATCACGCCCAGCCAAAAATTGATGGTTCCAAACTGCCAATTCCAACAAAAATTTAACAGTACATGTTTAAGAAAAGATGCTCAGAAGAACCATTGGAGGTGCATGATCCAAAATCTTCTTGGACATTTTCCTCATGCACACCCAGAGTTAAAATGGCCTCCCTAAACCATCTGCTCAATCACCTGTATGAGAAGATGGATCGACACATCTTCTCACATTCCTTGTAGCACGGAAAAAGCCACACTTAAACGGTGTAATATGCATTTGTTAATAGCTTCATTGACAAGAGAAATAGGCTAGTCAGATATATGTTTGAGTTCATTGCATAGATAAGACAATAAATATTCCCATCGCCACATGCGAGAATCAACTCCTACTCCTGCCATATATACATACATGACGCAAAAGGAAGTACGAGGTCCACAATTCTAACTTGTCTACACTGATGAGGATGCAGATTTGATAGCTCTTTGGAGTTCACTCTCCAAGCTGCTTGACCGATTCAAAGACTGATTCAATTCTCTACCATTTTCTTCTCTCCCACTCTTCTTACTCTTCCACATTTCGAAATCACCCCTTCTCACTCCCAAATTCATCGAATCTCCATCGCCAAGTCCAACCTTTTCGCCAGGACCCTCCCTCGTCCCCATTCCTAATCTCATCCCCTCCAAACATAGCTTCATCTCACTATTCTCCCTCTGCATCTCTTCCAAATCCTTCCTCATCCATAAAAACATTCCCTTCAACAACTCGGAATCACCGAAAGTACTCTCGTCCTTCCTCTCATTCGCTGCCTTCGCTTCCTCAATGATCTCAAACCCGATTTTACTCACCGTCAGGAATGGCATTCCAGTCCCAGAATCAGCAGCCGGCAAATTCACCCCCCAACGGATATTCACCCTCGCACGCTTCGTTATGGGCAACATCGTCCTTGCCCTCACTCCTATTCCAGAGAACATTTCCCGATAGCCACTCTTACCATCACTTCTACAACTCAGCGGCACAACCCTATCGCCGTTAATAAGATTGCGACCATAATCCACACCTTCAGAGCTTCTAAACAGCTCTTTCCCACTACAAGGCTCCAACTTGAGCTCCTCCCTAGTCGACGAACCCCCCATCGAAAACCCATCCCCAATTCCCAACTCAGAACCTGAACAATCACTTACACCAGCAAGCGTGGCCTCGTTTTTTCCCCGATTGGGCTCAACAAATCTCTTCACGTCCAAATCCCGGCCACAACTGGGGTTTGAGGAGGTGGACTTGCCGAGAGAGAAGTGGCCGAGCTGAGGCCGGAAGTGGAGAGAGAAGACGGGAGCACTCGGGGCAGGGCTCGAGAGCGAGAGGGGGAAATGAGCCGAGAAGACGAGAGGCGAGTCGTTGGGCGAGCCGAAGAGGCCGATGCCGGATTTGAGGGTGAGGGCGAAGGGGGAGCCGGCGGGCGGCGCGGCGGCGGGAGAGCAGGAGAGCTCGAGGGAAGGGAAGGAAGGGAAGCTGGTGGAGAGAGAGAAGGTGAAGTGTGGCGAAGGTGTGGCGGCCGCGGCGGCGATGGTGGAGGTGAATGGGCGGTTCAGGATAGTGAGAGGCAGCTTGGCCTTGAGGATTGGGCGGTGGTGGTTGTGGGGGTGGTTGGAGGTTGTGTCGCCGCCTGGGCGGCGGCGGCGGTCGTCGCCGGGGAGTTCGAGGGAGAACTTCATGGCTTCGTCTACGACCTCCGACGTGGGGCTTGGGGGGTAAACGACGGTGCGTACCTGAGTGGCTACTGTGCCTCCGCCGGAGAGCTCGTTTTGATGGAAATACAATAATATAAAACACTGTCTTTTGAAAGCGACACCTAATTGAAATTCTAATATAAATGCAAAGAAATTTTCCAATTTTTTTTTTCATTTTTCATGGTTATTTTATTAGTTTATCTCTTTATCTAAAACAACCGTGACGCAAAAAAAAATTCAACTTTATTCCAAGAAACATGAAATGTAACTCCCTAAACTAGAGAGACTTGAATTTTCCTGCCATTTTTCATGTTTTATTTTCGTTTTTTTAATTTTATATATATGTTTCTACCATTCTTTTCCACATCCCTTTTTAAATTTTATTTTTCTGGAACTAAGCCAAAAAATATAAGTAAAAAACCCATCATCAAGCATAAAACACTGGTCTTCCCCGTGGCAAAAATCTCCGATACAAGAGGCCGAGCTACGCGCGAGAACTCCCCACTACAAACTCTGGAGAAGCAGGTCCATTCACTCCCCCTTCCCTTTGCCTATCTTCTTCGACGGGATTGTTTGGCGAATTCTGGGCAACACTCCTGCAACACTCCTCCATCAGCAATGATCGCAGATCAGTCAAGAGCACCTGCACCGGTACTCAGTTTTGTCCATTCCGTGTGGAAAGACCCGGGGCTATCTCCATGTTGTCCGGCAATTCTATCACTTCCGAAAAAAGCACATGGATCGGTATCTCATATTGAGTTGGTGTAGGACACTCCAATTCTACCTTTGGCTTTTCCAAAGGTTGTGGTCGAGATGCTCTTGGTCTCCATCAACGCATAGAAATTCGCTTGTCCCAATTGAATTATGATCACATCCATGCTAGGAAAGTCTCTAACCTGTTTTAGCTTGTCAAGGCAGTGTAGGTTACTCTGCACATAAAAATTCCGAAGGTATAAGATAAATATAATCATCTGGACAACATAACATATGGTTGCATCATGCGTTCCTCATGTAAATCAAACATAATGGGCTGCATCCTCGAGAACATCACATGATTTTACTCGGTCATTCACTTCATCACATCTACATCCTGATAACTCGCTCTCCTATCCACGCAGTTTAAATGATAGCATGACAAAAAGGTTACTCTAGGCTTGGTGACAAAACTCGAGAAGTTCTTTCTCAGCAGTTCATCAAATCTTGAATGTAAAAACATCCGTGTTCCGCATCACAAGATACAACGTATTTATTGCATATACAAATAACATTATCATGCTTCTCAAACTGGACTAATGTACACTTCTTAGGTTTGTACTAATCAGCAGGGTCATATCAGCATGCAAAGACTCAAAATTTGAAATACAAAATTGTTTGTGTTGGCACCGCCTTTTCGAGAGGGAGAGGGAAGACGCAACCAACAGAATCCATTATCAACTCAAACGGCATGGACATTGCGCTGCACTGTCAGCACTCAATTCGAACAGCTCCACTCTCCGATGAAATGAACTTAGGCTTCCGTACAACTTGTTCCAAGCACTGGATGATGTCCCCAACCTGGAAATCAGCCCAATCTCGGATTACAAGCCCACATTCATTCCCTTTTCCCACCGTCTCAACATCCTGCTTCTCTCTCTTGAGGGACGCGCATGACCCTTCGAACATGACTTCTCCGCTCCTCAGAAGCCTCATTGTTGATGATCTCGTGACTTGCCCATCAACAACGCGGCAACCGGCAATCTTCACATCATCTCCCTTGGATTTGCTCCTCCCTTTGAGCTCGAATATGTTCAAGACCTGAGCTTCCCCAGCTACCTGAGTCTCTGCAGTCCCCGGAGCCTTGTGAACTATCAAACTGCCCATATCCTCCAAAAGGTGATAGATCACACGGTGTGTTTTTATCTGAAACCATATACAAAACCAGGGATTAAATAAACAGAACATGGCCATCTCAAGCTCCAAAACGAGGTATTTCAGGTTCTTTACAAGGTAAGTGCATATATCTATCTTTACAATGCATGAAAGTGAGGTTTTAAGTGAGCATAGAGTGATAATTGTCACGTCATTAGAACGCTTTTGCTCTCATGATATTAATCCCGTGCACCGAGCATTTGTTTCACTGACACCACATTAAAAGCCGCTATTAACAAAAAGTCAGAAGATTGACAGAGAAGAAATAAGTTCTATACCTGAATACTGGCTCTAGTTGCTGCCTGAGTTACAGAACTAGGAGGATTCTTCACATTGAACCCAACTATACATGCACCACAGGCCTGTGCTAGGTCGATGTCAGACTGAGAAACCGGCCCAACACCAACATGCACTACGTTGACAAAAACCTGAGCACATGAATAGAAGAGAATATATGTCAACAGGAATGACTTACAAAAGCTCTGATAGAAGCAGGATGATGCAATGGCACACAAGGGGCACGAAACTTGAATGTACTGCAAACAGCAGAATTTTCTTCATGCAAAGTAGCAGCAAAGGGGTGTCACATCAGAGCAAGGCATTTGTTCATGAAATTTGATGTTCAAACAGAAAAAACATCGATAAGAAAAGAAGCATCTCATTCATGGAGGTGCAGGTATGTGACAACTAATGAACCTTATCACTTACGCATTACCTGAGGGCTATTCAAACTTTTTAAAGCATCTGTAACAGCTTGGACTGTTCCTTGCACATCTGCTTTCACAATTATCGGCATTTCAACTCTCTCCACTTCTTGTTCTTCTGATGACTCTTCAGCATCTGTCCTTCCCTCGCTTATTTTCCGAAGTCTGTCTTTCTCAGATTTTCTTTTTCTTCCCGTACTAAGCATTCTAGCACGTTCCTCAGAATCCACAACAACAATATCATCACCAGCCATTGGGAGACCCTTCAACCCTTCAATCTCAACAGGCATAGCCGGAGTTGCTCGATCAGTCATCTTACCCACCATGTCCCTAAGAACCCTTATTCTCCCCCACTCAGAACCCACAACCACATATTGCCCACAAACCAATTTCCCTGCCTTCACAATCGCTGTGGCCAACGGACCACGCCCCCTATCAAGCCTTGCCTCCACTACATAAGCTTGTGCAGGCCCATCAATCCGTGCTTTCAGATCCATAAGCTCAGCCTGGAGAAGCAACGCCTCCTCCAACCTATCCAAGCCTGTTTTCTTTACTGCTGAAACTTCAACTACCTGAACGTCCCCACCCATTTCTTCCAAAAGTAACCCCTCCGATGCGAGCTGCAGTTTTACTCGTTCAGGGTCAGCAGCTGGTTTATCGCATTTACTAATAGCAACAACAACTGGCACATTGGCCGATGTTGCATGGGACATAGCTTCTCGAGTTTGGGGCATGACTCCATCATCTGCAGCTACCACTAGCACAACAATATCAGTGACTGCCGCACCTCTGGCCCGCATTGCACTGAATGCAGCATGACCAGGAGTGTCGAGGAATGTTATTGATGAACCCGAAGGCATGCTCACAACAAATGCTCCAAGATGCTGAGTTATCCCTCCAGCTTCCTTTTCCACCAAAGATGTTTGACGCAGAGCATCCAAAAGAGAAGTTTTCCCATGGTCAACATGACCCATGACCGTGACAACGGGTGGCCGAGCTGAAAGCTTTGCACCTTCATCGGAGTGACGCCTTCTAACATTGATGCCGAGTTCCTAAGATGTATAGGTCCAAAGTAAGTCCCTGCAACTATATTCAGACAAAGATACATGCACTATGTTCAGTTCTATCAAGTGCTAATGGCAGTGAGCAGATAAGGATTTTCATACTGAAGGCATTTTCATGTACTTTGCTGGCCAACACAAACTTTGTCCACCAAAGTAAATACGCTGATTAAGCAAGTCTCTCACAAGGCAGAAGATGGTAATTTACCCTTTGAACAAGGTTTTTTCATATAATTAAATCAGCAGTCTCAGCACATATTGTGTTTCAGCTAACATCTGCATTCTCAGCTATTTATGAAGAATGAAAATGACACTCGCAACCTTTTTATTTCTCTTTTGCATTTCAAGCATGGAAAAGAATTACTACGACAGCCAAGCAAACATACCATTGCAACAAGCTCCACAATGTCGATGCTGAGAGGATCAAACTCTGATTCGACCTTCTCCCCAACATTCAGAAGGATATCTTGCAGTGAAGATAATGACTCACCAGTACGCTTGGCGAGTTCGACTATTGTCATGCCTTCGAAAATGTCAATTGTTTTATCCACAGAGGACTTTGTCACTGTTTTCACTTTAGGTGGCACATATGGAGCTTCAACGGGTGGTTGGGCTCTATTCTCTCTTCTAACATACTTTTCTCTCTTGGGAGTCCTCAAACCAAATTGCCCATCACCTCTAGCCAAAAGTGTTGGACTTGAATGAAAGCACCTAAAAAAAAGAAAAAAATTCTCAACCGTTTCCAATTAAGAGGAAGTGTCCCAAGTCAAGAACTCATCACCTATCTATTACCCTCAAAAAGAAGAAGACAAGGCCCATGAGAGCTAGACTTAACTATGTAGTAAACACCGTTTCCAAAATATCTTATTAAAATATGCTAACACTAACATACGTAGGAGGGCTGAAAAACTTAGCACCAATCTCAAAATCACTCAAATACTGAGAAGAACCAAACAGATGATGAACTTCATTTACCTTAATGAAGTCTGGTCAGACAGATGCTTCCTATAGCTAGCCTCCTGCCATAGTGACATGTTAGAGAAATCTGCAATATCACAATTAAGAACTGAATGATCAGGATTTGCACTTACCATTCATAACATTCAGAAGAGAAAAGTCAACAAGGAAGTGCAAGTGAAAAGATAGGAAATATTGAGCTATATTCAAATGTTTCCTTAATCAAAGGTCATATATGTCAATGTTTCATGGAGACATGAGCAAATGCATCTTCCATTTTTTCAATATAATTCCACTTGCCATCGAATAGGTGAACTTAGACATGGTAAAATTGATAGTTTGATGAGCACACTTTACTCAAACATTTCTTGAAGTGGGCAATTCAAATAACTGGAAGTGTTAGACAATAATTAAAGAAGGAGGCATTATTTAGCCTGGAGATTGCACCAAAACAATTAAATCAGAAATGAGTTGTGACATGAAATAACTTGCTTAAAATATAAAATGCATTATGATTATAAAATGTGACTTCTCCACTGGACCTGAAAAGCATCTGAACAGAGCAGAAACCGATATCACAGCATCTTCAAGGCGAGAAACAGAAGCCGAACCCAATGCATGTCCTTGTGATATTTTATGACTAACTCGAAGACCCTGCAGAAAGAAGATTGAAATAAACAAATTTTTCCATTAACTGCAATGTTGTGATTGCAATTTAAATTGTTAATTCAAAAGAATAGCTAACATGGCCATGAAATCAATCTGTTTCCCTGATTCTTTGCTTCCCCCACCCCAAACCCCGACAAACCTTTTGCAATTCCCCCCCCCCCATAACATACACACAAACACCCCGGGGAACTATTGACCACTAGATCTTGATTCTCAACAAAAGCGAAACACGACAACATCAAGGCCCACCAACTAAAAGAATTAAAGAAAGTAAAAGGATAATCTTTTCAAAGATACTCAAATCAGGCGATCCAACTCCTTCACATATATTAGGCCAAAAAAACTGCTTAAAATCTAACTATACAGTTCCAGCAATGTGAACCATTTGACTTCTTCAAACTCCTACCAACATTGTCTATACTCGAGTTCATGAACATTCCAACAAACAACCCCCGCCCCCCACAAAAATAACACCACCAACATAGACACACAGATCTTTGAGATTAAATCAACATGTACTTGAGATCCTTGACCACATCACTAACCAAAATATCATCATACAAAAGCTGTTGCCTGTTCTATCAGCCATGTGAGCTCGCAACACAATTATTCAACATCAATGCTGAAGTATAGGTACGGTTATACAACACAGAGACAAAAATGTGAAACATAACACCTAATAGAAGCATGAAAGAGTTCTATTTAGGACACTTTACCTTGTTTCCTAAGGCTCTCCAAGCCATTCATAAGAATGTCAAAGCCCTGCAATTTAAAGGCACAAGCTAAATCTTAAGGTCTGGATCAATAAATAACTAACAATTACCAAAACAGAGCCAATAGATGCTTTCAAGAATCAGAGGCTTATCGCCGAAGATCCTAACTTTGTGTGAAATCTCCCCTGTAGTAAATCAACCAATAAAGTCGAATGGTTCTATTTAACAATGATTCCACCTCCCAGCTCAGATCCCGTATGGTTTGCCATGATAAAACAGAAGTACCTAAATTAACTAAAGTCTCCAGAAAAAACCATCGTTTCAGAACCCAAAAAGTTTATATATTTTGGATTACACTCGTGTAAGAACTGGAAACATAGTTAAAAGGAACAAGATTTACAGAAGAAAAAAGAACAGATACCAAAAGAGAGGGATGCAGTTCTCATTCAGTAACGATGGAATGTGGCAGTAATGACGCTCAAAAGTTAACGACAAGTCTCGATCATGTAAGACGTGCTGAAACACAGGAGACAAGTTTATACAAATCTGGTTTCGGCATTTCATCGAACATGTTGTGCGCGGTTTGGTCATACGGTCTACACGCAAGGTCTAAAGCAGCAACTCGTTTCAAACTATCACGGCTAATGTCAAAAACAACCTAACGTTAAATCGTCAGCTCAGTCTTAACGACAGCAGATTCCAAACCAACACCACTCAGAACCTCGACTTCGGTTCTGACTCGAAAAGGGACCGAGAACAAGTCGTGTAGTTCTTACCTCTGCAAAGCTGGACCTCTAACTCCGGTCAGCGAGAGCGTAGATGCTCCAAAAATTGTCACCAGCGAGGATCGGAAGCGTTGCCTAAGGATCGAACACGAGAGAGTCTCCGCGAATCTCTCGGTCTCGAAACAGGGGAAGAACAGAGCTTTGGAGGCGCGGCTCCGGAAAACCGGGGAGCGGCGGCGGCGGCGATGGGTAACGACGTCGGAAAGGCAATGAGAGGTTGTCGCCTCCTCCGCCCTCTGCCGTCTTCGCGTGCTCCTCCCCAGCTCACGTTTCGGACGTGAAAACAAAACCTAGGAAGACTTGAGGTGGGCCCCGAAGTTCCAAAAGATTCAGATGGGCTCCTGGGCTTGATCCGCTGTACCGCTGGCCTCACTTTTTTTCTCTCTCTTTTTACTATCGATTCAGGGCGCGAATGACAACATTTCTCGTCCTCGGCTCTATTTCTGGCTAGAAATAAAAAAAAATCTATTTCTCTTGTCCGAACGAATTTCTAAGCAAAAAGTAGCACCTGATAACAATACAAAATTTCTGTTCTCGGAATAGAAATTCATTTGATAAGTTGTTCTTAAATTTCTATTTCCGGCGGCTGGTCGGTAGGAGGGGGCGGATGGTGGCAGACCGGCGGCGAATGGTGGCAGATGGCTGGCGAACGCTGGCCAACAACGGCGGTCGGGCGACAAGCGATAGCGGACGACAGGCAAACGATGGCGGGCAACGGCGAACGGCCGACGATCGACACGGCGGGCGAGCGGTGAGCGAACGGGCGCAGGCGAGCGGTGAGCAAATAGGCGCAGGCGAGCGGCAAGTGGCCAGTAAAGGTGAGCGATAAGAGAGAGTTGTTATTTCTATTTTTATTCCAGAAACAGAAAAGTAGAAAATTTTAACTTCTCATCTTTATTCCAAATTTATTTTTGGACCAAAATTTGTCCCATAAATTGAAAAAAATGAAATTATTTTACCAAACGGATTTCTACTCCGAACCGGTTTCACGAAATAAAAAAATAGAAAAATAGGGAAACAGAATATTTATCATTCGCACACTTATCGACTAAAAATTCAAGTGTCGACAGCATGGTCCGATCTCTGAGGCGTGTAGGAGGTTAGGGAATGAATGAAAGCCGCATGGTGATGGTGCCGGGAGGGTTTGAGTTTGGAAAAAGTTCACTTTTAGTCCCTGTATCGTCATGCTCTTTTCAATCGGGTCTCTGTAATTTCAATTTATCTAATCATGTCCTTCTACTTTCACAAATTTTCTGATCAGGTATATCCGGCACTAAATTTTTTCAAATCCAGCCAGCGTAACCGTTTGATGATGCCATGGTATCATACGGATAAAAACCTGCGGATATACATGTGGATGTGTACGTAAAAAAATTTAGCCAATATTAACAATGTTAGAGTATGAAGTTGATATCGAAATGGTCAAAGATTGAGAAGGAAACTCAAATACGAGAAGGTATATGTCCACACGGTCCAAGGAATCGACTCTGGGATACAAGGCATATAGCTAACCACTTAATAGCATACACCGAGGAGATACAGAGCTTTAGAGGGGCATATAAAGACTCAACTTGGAACAACCCTCTAAGTTAGGCACATTCCAAGACACGTTCTCTTTTATTCTCCAAGACAAGACCAACATTTCCTAAATCATAGGAATTGTAAAAGACTCATTCTTTGTAAAAAGCGATCCGTCCTTAGTAATTTATCCATAACTTTCTCTAGAAGACAACGAACAGCATAAAGCTTATTGCATTAGAACTTAGACAAATTGGGCTTCCCAATTGTACATAATCAGACTACGTTGGACTAGAAATCATCATCAATACTCAGAAGAAAATGACCCTTCAAATTCTGCCCATAAAAATGAACTTCACCTCCAAGCAATTGTGCATTAGGTATTGGACAAAGAGTTGACGTGCGTTTGGGAAAGGCTCCAAAGCACCTGGAGCCAAAATGTGGGTGTTTGGAAATGATTTTGAAAACTCCGTTCAACAAAAGTCAACTTTGTGAAGGCTGAAAGCCCGAGGCAACCCAAGGCAAGTCCTGGGCGGTATTGGGCTTTTAGCTTTCTCGGTATGCAAAACCCTTGGGTAAGTAAAAAATATTTCTTTCAAAAGTACCCTCATCTATTTTTTGATTTTTCGATTTTGCCCTCATTTATCACTATTCATCATCTTCTCCAATTAGCTCGGCCGCCATGGTCGCGCATGGTTGTGAGGGGACAACGACGGGCTGGAGAGGGGCCGGTGTGGTTGCGCGACCCAGCGACCGTCGCTTGGGGTCACACGACTGTCGCGAGGGGCCACTCTACCCAAGTGAAGGCTACCTGAGGTCGTGCGACCTAGACGGCCCTCGCTAGGAACTCATGCGACCTCGGAGAGGCATATTGTGATTCAATCGAGAGCCGCCTGAGGTCGCGCTACCCAAACGACCCTCGAGGGTCGTGCGACCTCCGCGAGGGATCGTGAGGGCCGTGCAACCTCGGCGAGGGGCCGCCAGGGGTCACACGACCTAGACAGCCCTCACTACGGTCTAGCGACCTCCTTAAGGGGTTGTGAGGGTTGTGCGACCCCAGGCAGCTCTCGCCTAGGTTTTGCAACCTTCGTCAACGGTCGCTCAACCCCAGGCGGCCCTTGTCGGTGGTCGCCGGGGGCTGTCTAAGATCGTTCAACCTCAGATGACAACCGCCAATGCTAGATCTAGGTTGATGTCGACCCTCGTCTGGGTTTCGTGACCCTCGTCGATGGTCACCGGGGGTTGCTTGAGGTCGTTCGATATTAGACGACGGCCGCCGATGCTAAATCTGGGTTGTCAACGTCCCTCACCTGGGTTTCGCTATTCTCGTCGAGGAGCGCTCGACTCCGGGCAACCCTATTCGATGGTCGCTGGGGGCTGCCTGAGGTCATTTGACCTCTCAGATGACGACAACCGGCACCAGATTTGGGTCGCCGACAGTCGCTTGCCGGCGAAGGATTTGAACTTTTTTTTATTAAAAAACAAGAAAAGTACTTATAAGAATGACTTTTCCAAATAATATTTTATCAAAGTTGCTTTGCAATGGACTTTTAATTGTAAACACAATTTACATTTTAAAAAACTTAATTATCTTAAAGTCCTATAAGGTGTTTGCAGACGCAGCCTACGTTAAAGGAGTTTTTCCAAATGCGAGACGCCTTGGGCTTTCTTTTCCCTTGTGGGCCCTCACGATGGACCTCGGACACGTGTCTCCAATCGAGAGCCCACCTGATCGCGACCGCCGCCGATCCCCGAACCCCACCTGATTCCATCACATGGCCTGCCGTACTTCGATGCGCGCGATGCACGTGTGTTCGTCTGTGGGCCCGCCGATGCGCACAATGCGCACGTGCCCAGGTGATATCCTGCAATGACCGTTTTGGCCCGTGCGTCGAGCAATGGGAGAAATCCTCGCCCGCTAACGGGGCCCCACGCGTACCGATGTCGTTGATTCCCCCGGTACCAAACCGACGTCGTTCGGCGTCAACTTTACGGGGCCAAAAAATAAATAAAGCAAGATCGAGGGACGTATGTGCAAAGATCTTTGGAGCGATATTTTCTATGGTCCAAATCGATAGGCACGCCTCGATGGAAATAGAAGCTGGTGATGATTCTAACGGTCCGCGATATCTTAACAATGTGGGCTTTCTTACACAAGCAAAAGTGCCCCACTCGCCTCATTGGGTTTGTACACCACCATCCGAAAAAAAAGGCATTTTATCGAGAGTTAATACCACGAAAAATTTTAAATTAATATTTCTATGACAATTTTATCTCAAATTAATTTTTTGATAATAAAAAACTCTAAACTGATATATCTATGATAAAATTACTCCGAATTATTTTTTGACCACTAAAAACTCTACACTAGTGCATCTGTGATAAATATATCTTGAACTAATTTTTTGATCACAAAAAATTTCAAACTGATATACCTGTGACAATTTTACAAAAAATTAATTTTTTTACCATTAAAACCTAAAACTGATACATTTGTAATAAATTTACTTTCCGGTAGTATCCGTTAAATTGGATTAATATCACGAAAAACTATAAATTGGTAAACTTGTGACAAACAGAAGGATAAAACCCCAAAATGGTATACCCGTCAACTATCATGTATCATCAAACTTAGCAATTTGACAGTAAAATTAACGGAGGTCAAATTTATCATAGGTTTATTAGTTTGGGGTTTTTAGTGATCAAAAAATTAGTTTGGAATAAAATTGTCACAAGCATATCAATATAGGGTTTTTGGTGATCAAAAAAATAGTTTGGGATAAAATTGTCACAGGTGTACCAGTTTGGGGTTTTTTGTGGTAAAAAAAATAGTTTTGAGTAAATTTATCGCAGTTGTACCAGTTTTAGATTTTTCGTGATATTAACCCTTTTATCAATCCAACCCGCACGGGTTTTATTGCGAGGATCTCGTTGTCTCGACGACGCTCGTTCACGAGGGCTTCCTCTTTTTACGCGGAGCGTATCTCCTTCGTATTAAGAATGATGAACCAATAAATAAAGAAAGTCGATCATTTTCGATACGCTCGTCTTCCTCGTGCTATGCGTGGAAAATATAAGCATTCCCGTTTGGTTAGCCAGTGTCTCGACGACACTTGTTGATGAGGGCTTCGCTCGTTTTATGTTGAGCGTAAATTTTTTCTTTTGTTGAGAATGACGGGCCAAATAACGGAATTGTCAAATTTTTTTTATTAAGGCAAGAGTCCTTGGTCTTTCCAATCGATGGTTGGACTTGAGATGCGTCACTACATCAATCAATCCATTTATGTGAATGACTAGGCTTTTATGCAATGATCCCGTACCTTATTAGCCTGTATGCTAGCACTCTACACGACAAAGGCACTCGTCTTATATATTGTAACTACCATATTTTCGGCCAAACTGCTCACGCAATTGGTTTTTCCACTCCGTCGTGTCGCGATCCAATGCTCATCATATTAAAAAAAAAAACAGAAGTTAGCAACCGATGATTTGCCTAATAATTAGTAATTTTTAAAGTTATCGAAAGTAAGGATGTGCAAAAAAACTGAGAATTGCCCGAAACCGGACCGGTGGTTTCTAAGAGAATCGATCCGGTTTCCGCCGGTGGGTATCGGTACCGGATGTGGAACTGTCCATTTGGATCGGACCGGTAATATAATGTAATATATTTATGTAATTTTTAATTAGAAAAAAAAATCCTAAATCCCTAAACGCGACTTGCTCAATACTCTCGCTCTCTCGGACTCTCATAGCTCGTTGAAGTTTGAAATGATTCAGCTCATTTTGTTGAAGTTCACAGGCTGCTTTTGTCCATTCATAGCAGTTTAGTGTTATATGGCTTCCTTCACATGAAAAAGGAGTGGAAAGTTAGGACGCTCCTAAATGTAGCTATAACCTATTGAGATGTCTCTAAGTGGCCGGCGAACGTTTCCGGTCCTTGGCTCTGGCTTGTTAGGAAGGTCCTAACTTTAAAAGCAATGTCTTAGCTTGAACAGCAGGTGAAGTCGTATTTTTGTGTAATTTTTTGTTACATATCAGTATACCGACGTGTGAAACTTAATGGGACCGGTTCCGTACACCCATCCAAGAACCAGACCACCAGCGTGGTCCACGGCGCCGTTTTCCCGAGGTGGAGAAAGGGGCAAAGGAGAAAAAGTGAAGATGAAGAAAACCGAATTGAGGAGCCTGATGGGCGGAGCGTGGCGGCGCGGCGCTCTGTCCGCGAGTGAAAAAAGCCCTAAACATCTCTCGCATCTCTTTACCCCCTCTTCCAAGGAAAACGCCGGGTCCCAACTGTCCTCAAGCTTCCCCTCTTCCTGTCAATTTGCCAACGAAGCTCTCTCTCGTCCTTGTGTTTTCCCTCTCCCTCTCGTAATATATAACTATACCCCACGCGCACGCGGCACTCTGTCTCTGTCTCTCTCTCTCTCTCTCTCCAAGCTTCCGCCTTGCTCTGTTCCTCCCTCAGGGCCTCCGCTGCTTCTTCAAATGGCGACGATCAACCTCACCTCCAGAATGTCCCTCCTCAGCCCCGCCGCCGCCGCCGCCTCCGCCTCCTGGGCCTCCGATCGCCTCTCCTCCGCCAGGAACCTCTGCGACCTCCTCCTCCTCGAGCCGAGGGGCCGGGGCGGGAGGCGGAGCCGCCTCGCCGCCGCCGCCGCCGCCGCCGCTCCCGAAAGCCGGAACCGCCGCCCTCTCGCCGTGCACAACGGGCCTCTGACCGTCGTGAGTCCGTCTTGCCTTCTCTGTTCCCGCGTGATCGGCGTAGCTAGGTTTGGTTTCTGCTTTGATTGGCTGGATGTTGAGGCGCTAGCGGGGAGTGCTTGGAAGTGGAAATGGGGAGAGTGAGTGGGCGAGCGTTGTGATTTTTTTTTTCCTTTTTGTTGTTTGTTGAGCGCGCGGGTCGCTTTCTCTTGCGATCGGTCGGTCGATTCGTTCCCCTGCAGGAGTGCTCTGCTTGAATAAGAGGTAAAGGTGGCGATGGCGACCTGTTGATTAAGTCTTTCGTTGGGAGGAAATGGACCGTACAACGAGTGATGGATGGGCGTTCGCTGCGTTGTTTATGACTTAAAGGGTACGGATTCGCTCCTACGTATCTGAAATGGAGATGAGCTATCAATACGTGCTTACTCGTAGGAAATGGAGAAAATAATCAGTGATCAGTTATGCTTTCCAATTTTTATGAACTTGGAAGCACGGGTCGCGCCTTTATGGCCCCATGGAGTCCTCTATCAGTCTAGAGTGTTGTGTTTAAGCACCGTATAATAAGTATACTGTTTTGCTGCAAGGGCTGCAAAGCTTATGAAGACATTGGAGAGCTTGAGCTTGGGCTGTTATTAAATATTTAAGTCTGTCGCGTGAAGCATTTAGAGTTGATTAAATGTTTGGAATAATGAGGGACGATAGGTGGCAAAGGATCCTTGGATTTAATGAACCTCTCCGGCATACTTTTACTCGATTTTGTTGTTGAAGAAAGCAATCCATTGCGTGAATTTTGTTCCCCTTTTTCGAAATAAGGTGGAGAAGAGACGAGACAATGAGAATCAGACTTTGTAGCGCATGAAAAAGAGTGGATTTTATTAACTGAGCCAACCTCGATCCCGAGTGAAAGATCTTACTCACGAATAATTAATTGCAACTGAAAGCATTAATGGACTAAACTGTCATTATCTATTCTTGTCATTTACATGATTTAAGCCTGCATTTTTATTAAATTCACAGACTATACTTAGCTTTCAGATTTTTTTCTGTTTATTATAAGTAGATTCTTGGTTTGTTTCTCCGAAATAGGCGCATGACAAGCTTTCCTCAGGAAAAATTCTTCTGCCTCAATTAACGTTAATGCTTGCATTTCATTATTCGAAGTTGATAATTCCCATTTTAATGTGTCATTTTGTGGTCCTCTGTGTCATAGTCTCCCTTCCATAAAATTTCCCTAGTATTATGTTATGGGGCATGATGTTGTTGGAGTCTTTGTAGATTTAAAGGTTTAGCAGTCGACAGCTTGCTCTTTCTTCATTCCTTTAAAGTTCTCTTCATTTGCTTGGATCCTTTGGAAAATGAAATCTCTTGGCTTCAAAAGCCAAAAGGGTAGCTGGTAACCTGGCAAAGTTCAAAATCATACTTTCTATTTCCTACAGGACAGAGGCACATGGAGAAGTAATTTAGGACCGATCATCTTGTGAATATTCACTTTCCTTTGGTTACCAATAAAAGGATCACTCATAAACATTTATTGCTCAAGAGATGACTGTGCAACCGACTGAGGAACTAATTTACTAAAGTTGGAATTGCTTGTGCACTTTTAGTAGCTCTTATTAGAACTTCTGAAGACATGAACTTTGTTGCAGGGTCAGAAGCTTTTTGCCTAATGAAACTTCAATATTGTCTAGTTTGTAGGGTACTGTAGTTTTATAGTCTTGGAAGGGAGATGCTGGATGATTGACAATATATCTGTAACTCATTGTACCTTCTTATCCTGCACTGTCCAAATGTTCATCTTCTTAAATGGCAGGTAATTTGAGTATTTTTTGTCAGGATACGTCAAACTCTCCTTTTGAGGTTCAATCTGATGAATATGAAGTAAGCAAGGCTAGAGTAAGTTTGAATGGATTGAGAAAGACGAAGATAGTCTGTACCATTGGTCCATCCACCAGCAGTCGTGAAATGATATGGAAACTTGCTGAAAGTGGAATGAATGTGGCCCGTCTTAATATGTCACATGGTGATCATGCCTCACATCAGAAAACTATAGACCTGGTCAAAGAATACAACGCTCAATTTCAAGACAAGGTGGTCGCCATTATGTTGGACACCAAGGTATGAACATTTTCTTAAAAGTAGTTTGTTTCTTCTCCAATTAGAGACACAGTAATAGTGTGAGTCGGTACTATTACTTTTACTGCATTGAGTTTGTTCTACTGCCATTAAACTAGATTTTGATTCTCCAATTTATTGTTTTAAATTTCCCTTTCATTTACTTTGGGGTTACAATTGGCATTATATACCCATCATCTTAATGATTGCAGGGGCCTGAAGTGAGAAGTGGCGATGTGCCTCAGCCAATAATGCTTAAAGAAGGACAAGAATTTAATTTTACTATCAAACGAGGAGTCAGCACAGAGGATACTGTTAGTGTTAATTATGATGACTTCATTAATGACGTTGAAGTAGGTGACACACTGTTGGTAGACGGTATGTATGGCATCATCTCAATTCTCTCAAGAGTGCTTTGATCAAGTTCACTTACTTTTTGATTGTAATGTTGGAATCATATGCTATAAATGTGGAAAAATTGTGATTGATGCTTCAACAGGTAGGATTTACTCAATCTTTTTGTTTAGAATAGATTTTGGCTTCATGGATGGAATTTTAGTTCTGCAGGATTTTACTTTTTCCGCTTTTTGGTATGAGTTTTTTTTTATCCTTTTTCTGGATCTTTTTGCAAAGCAATTGGGCTTTTAGATTGGCTAGGTGATCTTATCTGTCCATGTCTCTACCCTGGTTCACAGATAAAATTGTTCATCATTGTGAAAAAAAACAATATTGGTATAGTGTTCTTTCCATAGAGCTGATTTAATGTTAGAAGATGAGAATAGTTCTACCAAATTCCTTTCAGTTACTTTCCAAGTGGACGTCAAATTTCTCGTTTAAATTTGCGCAGACAGCTTCTCCTGCAGAGGTTTTTATTTTGTTACTGTTGTATTCCTCCCTTCAGTACAACAAAAACAAAGAAACCTAAGGAAACGCGTGTTGGGACATCAGGATTGCAGTTTTAGATATTTCTTCTTAGTTTTGGGTCTTTTGAATCACTGAGACAAGCCTATTATAACAAGCTAATTCTGTATCACATGGACATGAGGTTAAAACAAATTCCAACCCTTGATCACGTTCTTATAAGGTACTCATCATTTGTTGTTGTCTTGCCAGGTGGAATGATGTCATTGGCTGTGAAGTCAAAGACAAAGGATTTAGTAAAATGTGTCGTAGTCGATGGTGGCGAATTAAAGTCAAGGCGTCATTTGAATGTGCGCGGCAAGAGTGCTACTCTTCCTTCAATAACAGGTCATATGTCGTGATCATTTTGCTCCCTTGCTTTTGTTCATATCAGAACAGAAGAAACTAATATTGGTTGCCAATTATATATTGTGACTGAAATACTGAAAGTGGCATCTGCTTGATCTTGCAGATAAAGACTGGGAAGATATTAAGTTTGGGGTGGACAACCAAGTTGATTTTTATGCTGTCTCATTTGTTAAGGATGCTAAGGTGGTCCATGAGCTGAAAGAGTATCTCAAAAGTAATTTTTGTTTTCCTTCTCTTATCAGTTGATTGTTCTACAGCTCTATTGCTCTTTACATTACCTTTCTGTTTCCCTTACATGGTTAATGGCCATTATCCTTCTGCAGGTTGCAATGCAGACATTCATGTGATTGTCAAAATCGAAAGTGCCGATTCTATCCCAAATCTCCATTCGATTATTTCCGCTTCTGATGGGGTTAGTTCTTATTTGTTGGATCTTTCTTTATGCTTTTACCATCAACGTTTATAAGATGTAAAGACTAATATTGAAGTGTTTGGTAACATTATTGATTAGACTGCAATGCTTGGCTTTAATCTTTCGAAGTTTCTCAGTGCTTGTTGCTTTTCAGGCAATGGTTGCTCGTGGAGACCTTGGAGCTGAACTTCCAATCGAAGAAGTTCCTCTATTGCAGGTAAGTTGCTTAGAAGTGTCATTGGTTGATTATGTAAATTATCGAGCAGTCTTCCGTCTCAACGTTGACAGTTTTCATAAACCTTGAAAAATCTCAGAAATCCTGATGTCAATCAAGGGATTCGGGAGAATGATAGCAATCGTTTCTATTTCACTGTATTTACTCAAATTTTGCAACTAATAAATGGGAAGGAAGTAGGTATATTTTTCATATAATCGAGTTTACCTTGTCTATCTGTATTTTCGAAAAGTGTATTGATTTATATGTATTGTGTTAGCTTGAAAGGAAATAGTTTAAGTATATGCAGCAGGAAATCTATCTTGCTCATTAGAAGCAAATAAAAGACACTGTTGGATGTGGGAACCTCACTTCCGTGAAATGTTTGAGAAGATACATTTGCCAATTGGTTTTCTGGTGCTTTGAGAGAAATTTGTAGATGTGACAATTCTGATACATGTCTTAGGTGAAATATTTATGAAAGGGTAGTCCTTTCCTATGGTGCTGCTGCATCTGTGATCTTTCTGGTTTAACACTATTGTGACGTCTTTATTTCTTTCATATGGTCCTGTGAGTAGGTTCTGAAACAATACAACAATTATCTTTTGAACAGGAAGACATCATCAGAAAGTGTCACAGTATGCAGAAACCAGTAATTGTTGCTACAAACATGCTAGAAAGCATGATTGATCATCCTACACCAACAAGGGCAGAGGTTTCTGATATTGCAATTGCAGTACGTGAGGGTGCTGATGCAGTAATGCTTTCTGGAGAAACTGCCCATGGAAAGTAAGTTGAGGTGACCCTGTTTTGGTTTATGGGAATTTATGTTGTCTTTCCCCTTTGCTTTTACTCATGCTCAAGCCTCTCTTAACAGTCCTTTTTCTAATAGTAGTTTGATGATCTCACATTGTTAGTCCATCTCTGCAAATCATTCATCGAATGAATTCTATGATCATATTTGCGTTCAATGAATAGTTTTTCCATGATTCATCTATTGCATCTAGAATACCAAAGCTGAATGCAGCAACAGATAACATTTCTTCAATTGTCTATCGAATTAGGAGATTGACTTTGTAAAATTTGAGAATTCCAGCAGACAGTTGTACAATCACATCAAGCGAAGATAGTTCCTCTTTAAATATCTTATTGTGAAATCAATCCATTACTTTCTTGGATATACGCCCATTAGGTCTCTACTAAGAGTGATGCTACAACTGGTTTAGTGTCCTTTTGGCTTATTGTAAGGCACTTGCACATTTCCTAACGTGTATGCAATGGTGTTTTTCCAAAGGATTTAATTTATGTACCATTTCTCAATTTCTATAAATATGGTTAATTCTTCAGTGCTGATTGTTTCGAAATGATTATGCATATGAAAAGGTACCCATTGAAAGCTGTTAAGGTGATGCACACCGTAGCTTTGAGAACCGAATCAAGTCTTAAGACATCCACCGCACCTCCAGTTCAGTTTGGTGCCTTTAAGGTATTTTCTTAAACGCTTGATGTTGCGGCACACGCTGATGCACTCTTACTTGGCTCTGGCTTTGTTTACTATCCTTTTAAGATTCATATCCAAGCATCATGGTTAAAAAATTTTACTTTAATTACATACAAAATAATGTTTCTGGGCATTTGACAGAGTCACATGGGCGACATGTTTGCTTTCCATGCCACTACTATGGCCAATACGCTTAATACGCCAATCATTGTATTTACAAGAACTGGATCCATGTCTATTCTTCTGAGCCACTATCAGCCTTTATCAACCATCTTTGCCTTCACAAATGAGTAAGTCTAAGCAGCATACTCTTTTGTGGCATTTCGTTTTTCCTTATCTTTGATGCGTGCTAACATTAAGAAGCTGTGATTATGCTTGAAGACAGGTATGGATATTTTTTCAATTTTTTATGAGCCAAGTAAAGTAAGGATTAAGTGCCAAATTGCTCCATAGATTGGATTGAGAAACTGTGTTTTTTACTGAACTTTTCTGAATGTTTGTTCTTCTATTTCTGCGGTCGGGAAATAATTGAAATAGCTCTTCCATAAAAAAACAGGTTGAGATCTTGTGCTGCGTCTG
>CM062223.1:18886616-19094928 GCA_031216235.1 Syzygium jambos | reverse complement strand
AGAAAATCCCTTGACCACGAGTCTTGCCTTGTATTTGATATTACCATATGCTTCATTTTTTATCCTGTACAACCACTTGTTTAACAAAACCTTTTTATCAGTGGGCAATTCGGTCAACTCCCAATCTTTGTTATGAAATGACGAGCCAATTTCGTCTTTCATAGCAAATACAAGGCAAGGTCAAGTCCCTAAACCCAAATTGCCAATTCATATAAGTAAAGCGTACTCTCACATTTTACTTGACTTCTAACCGGCCTTTAATAAGTTAGTGTTGGTTTCTAAAATAAAAAAAAAATTATCATAATAAACCGAGAAACCATGTTGCAATCGGTTGGAATAATCCAAGGCAAGAATCAACGCCACCTTACAAGAGAGACCATTTGCACCCGCTTGGTAATATGTTAATTCTACTCGAGGTAACATATCTATTCTGTTCCGCCTCGGGAGGATCGCGGCGCAAAGAAACAAGAGAAAGAGCAAAAGGAATGTCCATACACATGGAGTTAATTCCGATAGGATTAGCGCTACTATTTTACTTACCTTCTGCTGATAGTCCTGTGTTAGTGTTAGCAGCTTTATTGGATAAAAGAAGATAGGAGAGATTTTAGAGATCAGCTGCTATTACGAGCACAGGCAAAGTAAGTTCATCGACCCGTCTAGTTCATAGAATGAAGTCGCCAGACTAAATATTTGGCGTATCATATCAGGATAATTTACAGGTTGGTTAACACAACAAACCCTGGAGTGAGGAACATCTCTAGACTAGTTAGAAGAATTTTTACAAACTATAGACAGTTCCAAGTGCGAGAAATCAATCCTTTATATCTAAAATGGCCTAGGAATTGGACAATGGAAGAACCTACAAGACTATCTAGGGCGATCAATACATCTCGAGTTTATCTAAGGGTAAGAAGAATTACCCTAATGCTAGGTGAACCATCAATATCCGCTAGACTCAAAAGATCACAATCCACTAGGGAATGTAGCATTCCTGAACCTCTTATAGCATCTGATAGCGCCTCGACAAACAGCACGAGAAAACCAAGAAGGGGTAGCATCTCGAAGATTCAGACTGGAGAACCTAAGAAAGGAGGATTTTGGGATATAGACAGAAATCCTACCTGTTTGTGAGGTGGAGGAAGTAAAATTAAGTTGCAAGAAACCGAGATCGGCATGCATACAACGTCCCTCAGTCTTAATTAAATCGTGCCATTCGTGCGGACTTGCTCATTCTTTCTCACCCATAGACTTTTGAGCGTGATTATGACCGGCAACAATATCGAGAGACCAACGAAGAAGTAGTTGAAGAAAGTATTGGGCGTGAGGGAGCCCATCGCAGTGTCGTAATCAGGGTAAACAGCGCTACTTGCAGCTCCATTTGGATTGGGAATCCCAACGCCAGGATGTAGATCATCCGGATGGAGGCAAAGAATCCGACCGAGTTGAGGATGAGGAAGAGGATGTATAAATCCGGGTTCTTTGTCCCCAAAACCACCTGGCCAGCATTGTGCGATGGGTTCCTGTTGTTCACGGTGCTGGTGCTGCTGCTTGAGGATCCTGAATCGTCCAGCCAAAGTCGGTAGTGATCAGAGCAGCAACAACGAGCAAGGCGTTCCGCACGTCCCCAGGGGAGTCCCTTTCTTTCTTGTACTTGAAGCACTCTAACCATTGGGTACTCTCATCCTTGACCTTCAAGAAACTTATGCAACGGTCGGTCCAAGTTCTAAGTGATTGGTGATGTCTGTTTGATTGGTCTGTTGGGGGTTCTGGGTCTTCAGTCGCCACCACTACAGAAAGCAATCCCCTTGCCCTCGTGGCTCCCAATCGTGTGAGGAATTTGGCGATTTCCGCATCACCAGCTTCATTGTTAATGAGCAATAGGATGTCTAGAGGCGTTACACCAGCCTCGTTTCTGGCATTCACTTCAATCAGATCTTTGTCAATTGCATCACCTGAGAGCAGGAACTCGACTAACGGGCGGCTGTTTAGGGGTTACGCGTATCGACCTAGGGTTACTCGAGTCGTGACGGTCTCGATTACCGGGAGAACGCGAGGAATTATCACTAGTTCCGGAGGTCGTGATCGTTCGGTTTAAGTTCGGGATTTGTTCGCCACGCATACTCTCGGTCATGCGGAATCACCCGCGATCCTATCGTACGTCATTGGCCAAATTAAATCCATCGCCTTCCTAGGATCCGCCCACATTGGCCCAAAATATTTTCTTGTCGTTTCTTGAAATCGATGCCCAATTCTCGATCGGGTCCCCGGTCCACGTACCATCTTCCTGATTAGCCATTCCCTTTTGGTTAGTGTCCCGCGAGTGATCAATTTCGGGCTAGACTTACTAAAATTAAACGAGAATAATATCAATATTATTGATTCCGAAAATGGATCGAAATTCAGGATGTTACACCCTAAAACCATAAAGCTTATATATTAACAATAACAGCATGTATTCTATCGTATTTCCATTACAGCTAGCATCGTGACAACCTAAATTCATATTTAAACAGGCATTATGATGGCCTACTATATGCATAATTTCTAATAACATTGATAGTACAACGACATATCATATAACTTGAGATATTACTTCCATATTAAAATGGCCTAAGGACTTTAATTGTGGTTAGCATAACTATATATCCTAGACTTTCGACTTTCCTTTTCAGTATCACGGTGGCCTAAGAATGTGCATTTTTTGACTATTTAAACGCTTATTTTTTTGACTATCTAAATGGGCAGCATAATTTCAACTAAAAGAAAAAGAAAGGGCAGCATAATGAAAGGGGAAAATTCCAAAGAGGGGTCTAAAGTAGAGTCATTTTCTCAAACAAGGGCCTGAAATAGATGTTGTCTCAAATAAAAGCCTGAAATGCTCTTATTTTCTCAAATAAGAGACTGAAGTGAATCTTGTCTCAAATAAAAACCTGAAGTGGTCATGTCAGTTTCAAATAAGGACCTAACCTTACCGGCCAACGGGTATTTTCGTCTTTTACTTTTTTGAATTCTTCGTTTTCTTTCTTTTTTCTTTTCTATTTTTTTTTCTTTTCCTTTTCCTTTTCTTTTCCTCCCTTCCCTTCGCCGGCCATCGCCGGGCCGGCGGAGGCCACCCTAGCTTGGGCAACCCTTGCGCCGGTGAGGGCAACCCTTGCCCTCGCCTAGGTTGCCCTCTTTGGCGTCGAGTGAGGGTCGCCTAGCATAGGCTAAGCGGGCGAAGGCGACCCTCATCAAATCCGGCATAGGCAACCCTTGCCCTCACCATTGTCGGGCAAAGGCCAGCCTCACCTGGGATGGGCGAACAAAGGTGACTGTGACATTCGAAAATTTCGTAATAATAAGTATGTGATGTTAGAAGTTTTCTATGTTCGATAATGATACTTAGATTATAAGCTAAGTAGTATCTAGCTTAGTATTTGTGCGAACACGAAAAAATCGTTGTTGGATCATAAATTGTGAAGCGCAAATTCAGGAACGTAATTATTCTGAGCTCAATGTTTTTAGAATTTTAAACATTGTTGTGTACGTTAATGGTAGTGCCGTATTAATTAAATTACCGTCGTCTTAATAATTAATGGGCAATATTATTATATTAAACTTTAGTTAATTAGTGATAATCATTATTTTCTAATTGCCGTTAAGGGGGGAAGATATTCTATTATTCTCACAAAATTCCCTGAAGACACCTTACTCTCATGTGGCCTATGAAGGATTAAACATGTTCACATGCCACAAGCCCTCTCAGGATAAATTTTTTGTGCTAGCTTGACACCTAGCCATAAGCCATCATTTTCTTTAGCCATTACTCGTCTCTAATAAACTTTGATTTCTTACACCTGGCCGTGGATGGAAAGAGGAAGTGCCACCTGTGAGTGCATGCACTTATCCATCGCACAATCTACTCCTCTGTTTCATTTTTATCTAGGTAACATCAAACGGTATTTTCACCCCTAGATGGTAACTCTTTTTCACCATCAGTCTTTAAGAGAATTTACTTCATCAACACCCGATCCAAAATCTACAAGCTGGTTTTGGACTTTTAGATTTTAGGCGAGGTAAATGAAGACTTTAGACTTAAGCTAGTTAAATCTACATGACACTTTTTAAGTTTGTTGCTTGAGAAATGATATTTTAATGTGCGAAAATAATGAAGATATGGTGGTGGTTGGATATGTTTTGTTGGTTTCGTACATGTTAAAATGGGTGTGATTTGTTTCATTAAAGTGTGTTGAAAATCGGCAAGTGCAATGGTTAAATCTGAACGTGTAAATGTCATCTTTGAGGTGATGGAGGAAATTATCTTGCTGGTTTTATGTATATTTAAAAGGGTAGAAAATCGTTTTACTTAAAGTGGAGTATATTAGGTGAGTGCAAATGATAAATCAGAACTTGGAAGAATCATATTTATAGGTCCAGACTTAAACCTCTTTTGTAAAATCTATTGACTTCTTATTCGAGAAAAATTTTATTCTCTGAATCTGAAAATATTGATTTACAAACCTGAGTAGATTTTAGCCTCAAATTCTAATTCTGTTTACTTATGAACTGAGCAGATTTTAACCTCAAATTATGATTCTGGTTACTTTTAAACTAAACAGACTTTACTGTGCTAGTTTTATGTATATTCAAAAGGTAGAAAACCATTTTACTTAAAGTGGAGTATATTAGGCGAGTGCAAATGATAAATCAAATCTTGGAAAAATCATATTTATAGGTCCAGACTTAAACCACTAACTTCTTATTCGAGAAAAATTTTATTTTCTGAATATTGTTGACACCTAAATTTTGCTAAATCATTTAGGGTTTTACTGCATAAAAATTAGGGTTTAATTTTTAACCCCTAAACCAAAAATATTTTCATTAAAACTGCATGGCACATAGTTATTAGGTGCATTTGCATTAACAGGGCCTATTAGAGCATATTTTCCATTTTTATTTTCAAAAATAAAAAAATAATAATAATTAAATTTAAAAAAAAAAAAGAAAGGGGGAAGAAAGGCCAGCGTTGAATCAGTCAACGCTGGCCTACCCCTCTGCCGCTGCTTGCATAGAAAAGGAAAATGAGGACAGGGACGCAGAAAAAGGGGGAGCAGAAAGAGAAGCGAGGAACAGAGGCCAGAGGGGCGGGAGGCCGGCCGCGACAGGCTGGCGGTGGCAGGCGCCATGCGCGCCTGCCGGCCATGCCTCGCGTGACCGGCCCCTTTAAAGCCGAAGGAAAGACAGAGAGGGGCGAGGGAGACGGAGAGAGCAGAGAGAGAGGGAGAAGAACAGAGCAGAGAGAGACGGAGAAAAACAGAGAGGGGAGAGCGGGAGACCAAAGAGAGAGGAGCGAGAGAGACGGAGCGACAGAGAGGGAGAGCGAGAGAGAGAACCGAGGCTGAGCGCCTCCCGTTCACGGCCGTTGCGCCTCAACCGCAACTGGTGGAGCTCCGACGCCTCGCGGTAGGTTTTTCTTCATTTGGTTTGAGTTAGGGTCGATTTCCCGAGGATTCCGGCTCGGAGGCGCGCGGGACTACCGGACGAAGTCCGATCTGTCGCCCCCATGCGCCGCCCCCGAGCCGGGTAGGGAACGCCGCAGCGGTGACCCCACTCCCCTATTTTCTGCTGGTCGGTGTCCCCTGTGGGTTCACTGGCCGGAGCTCGCGGCCGTCAGGCTAGCGCGAGTTCCGGCCTGTGACGCCTCGTATTTGCCCCCGCTTCTTCGTGTGTTCTGCGTTGAGATTCTCGGTCCGTTTTGAGCTCCGATCGAGCCCAAAATCTCTTATTCTCGCCGTGCACGCCAACTGCTTGACGTTTTGCCCGAACCATTTCCTTGTTTGTCTCGGTTCTAGCTGTGGTTTTGGGGACGCCGGTCGGTCCTGGTGCATTGTTGGTCGTCGTCACGGCCCGGGTATGGCCGTGGGGGAAGCGAATAGCCAGTCCCGTGTCGGGATCTGGGCTGGTTCGCGTCCGACGAAGCCCCGACCGCGGAGGTCGGGTGCGTCGCCCGACGGCCGAGCAAGGGCTCGGCCGCCGGGCCGAAAACCCCCAGCCACAGAGGCTGGGGCGCAGAGGAGCCGACGCCCACACCGGCCGGAAATTCTCGGTCGCGAAGGCCGAGCACACATCCCACGATGGAACGCCGGACAGCGTTCAGGCGAGCCCTCCCCAGGCGCAGTGCGGCGGCGAGTCGGGTCGACGGCTGGCAATCGGGTCCCGAACCGGGTCGGGCGCTCGAGTGAACCGGGTAGGTTTTCCGGTGAGTCGGGTCGTGGGTCTGATCGGATGGGCTTTCCTTAGTGTGTGGGCTTTAGAGTTATTAGGTTTTGGGCCTTTTTTTATTTTTAGTTAGAATAGCCTTTTTAGGGTTTTGGGCCATCTCGCGGATGGGCCGGCGATTTTATAACTTTGGACTTTTGCTTATTTTAAAAAAATTGGACCGGGCTCAACAAATGAGCCCGGTCCGTTTGCGGACCCGGTCCGTCTGCGGACCCGGTCCGTCTGCGGACCCGGGCCAGCGTGCCCGGGTCGGTTCCGGTCCGGGTCGGATGTGGAGATCCGACCCGGATCCGACCCCCTTATTTTATTGTAATATTGTATTATTTTAATATTTCAAAAAAAAATTTTAAAAAAAATTTTTAAAAAAAAATTTTTTTTGTTAAAAAAAGAGGAAACCCGAATTTCATTTTATTTTATTTTATTATTTTTTTTAAAAAAATTCCGAAAAAAAAGAATTTCAAAAAATAAATTAATAGTTTAATTTTTTTTATAAAAAAAAATCAAAAAAAAATCAATCAAAAAAATTTCAAAAATCAGAAAATTCATTTGGGTTCTGAAATTAGCTTTTCTTGCCCTTTTCGCATGTTTAGTGCTAGATTTAATCGCACGTCGCTTGGCTCACACACTTTGAATTGCATATTTAATTTAGCCTCGCATGTAGTTAGTTATGCATGTTTTGGTTTAGATATT
This sequence comes from Syzygium jambos, assembly GCA_031216235.1. NCBI lineage: Eukaryota > Viridiplantae > Streptophyta > Magnoliopsida > Myrtales > Myrtaceae > Syzygium > Syzygium jambos. The sequence goes on along the minus strand of CM062223.1, from coordinate 19,087,980 downwards.
AATTGTTGCTTCCATTACCTTGATTAGAAATGGAGTTTTGAGACTCCCGATTAGTGAGAACACGTTAGGTGGTGAATTGAACAAGATTAGGTACCGAAAGGGCACTAATTAGTCGATTAGTGTAATCAAGTCTCCGTACCCGTTGAATCTCTGGTTCGTAGAAGTGAAGCTTTTCTCCCGTGCTTTACTTAGGTGTCTAATCGACCTACCAAAAATTGATTAGTGGCGACTCCTAATTGAAATCGATTTGCATGTTAACAACTTAAACTTAAGTCGCGAATTGGTATGGGCTTGGGAGAGCTCGAGCTAGGTTCAGCCTAGTAATCCATTAGCCAAACCCCTTTAGGCCTCGGGGCCGGTTCGGGGAGGTCGTGACAGCTTGGCGACTCCACTGGGGAAATTTTGTGGACTTAGGCCATTTTTCTTGTTCATATACATCCTTAACGTAAATGTTCTTGCCATCGATCTCTTGTTTTGCAGGTTTGAGATTTGGGGAATGAATGTTTTTCTCTTTCAAACTCTTGAAGTGCTTTGTGTATAAACTGTTGTGCATGCTTTAAATGTCTTAGCATTACATTGTTGCACACACAACCATGCTGCTGGACCTGGGCTGCGCTAGGAATGTTTAGGATGGTGTTGAGTTAGATACGACTTCGACCGCGAGGCCGCGTAGTAGAGGTTGCCCAACTCAATCCCGAAAGCTTCTTTCTTGGTGTCAAAAATTCTTACCTTTGCCCGCAAGGCCGCGTCGCATCGAGGTATCATTCTTGACTGAGCCGGAGTTACGAGGACTTGGCTTAGCGCGCGAGGCAGCGACTAGTCATCCCACCCTCGTAACGCCAATTTGTTAAGCCATCTAGAGTAGAAATTAGCCGCACGTTACATTCGTATGTTTGTGCGATTAAAAGTTTGTCATCCAGTGTCATCCACTGTAGGTATGGTTTCTCTCTTTACTTGTTCACTTTTGGTTGAAACTTTCATTTTTGAAATTCGTGGAAATCAATCGAATGCCCTAGGTGACCTAAGCTTATAATTGAAAATTTCAGGTAATCACTCTTGACAGTGAACCTTAAGCGTAAATTTCAAACACCTTTGATTTGGCCCTACCAAAACAGATGGTTTTGCTTAAATTTTCAATAATAGGCTTAGAATCACATTTTTTGGGCGGAAATTCTTTCTAGTCAAGATTGCATCGTGGGGCATAAAATTGAAATCACATTTTCAATAAAATTCCTTTTTGTTCACATTTCGGAATCAAAATTCAAATCACTTTTTGTGTATTAATTTTTTAAAATAGGAATCACCTCTTTTTGGCAAAAATGAAATCACAAATCAGTCTTTCGAATTTGATGCCGCATTTTGCGATGAAACTTTTGGAATAAAAAGGGCGCTCGATTGATAGCCGCGATTTGATCTTTTAATGATGTCTCCACTTACGATGAAATCTTGGTGAAATACTAAACGCCCACAAATAGGAATCATGGGGGCACGTATTATTGCCTCGCGTTCGTCATAAGAGACGGCATCAGTAAAAGACCGCTTTTTCATTCACATACTAACGTTGCCTTCCTTTTGCAGGTTATGCGTAACAGTCATCCCTTGGAATTCTCCTGCTTAATCATGCAAGGAAGTGTACTTTAGAGTTAGAACGGGAATTGTTTGTTTGCACTCCTCTATTCAAGAGTTTTTCAAACTTTATCCTTGGAAACCAATGTTTTCTTGCACTCCTCTATTCAAGAGTCTTTCAAACTTTATCCAATGTTTTCTGATTTGGGTTTTAATTGTGAACCCAATCAATATTTTTGTAAATCACGCAACTCACGTCTTTGAGTAATGATGTTCTAATTTAGATCATTGTCCTTTGGAAGTAATTGATGTATTTCCAATTGAGTCATAAAGTTAGGCTTTTATGCCTTACCTTCAAAATGTTCTGAAATTGAGTTTCAAGAATGACTTGCGCAAAATTGTATCTCTTCACCTGGCCAATTTTGCAGGATGATTTGCAAAGAGGCATTGTGAGATGGTAACTCTGTAATCGTTCCAATTAGAACTCCTTGTACAACAATTGACTTGTTCATTCATTTTTGTCAAAACAGGTAAAGGGGCGAAAGAATGTGTTTGACCAAAGCAATAATACTTCCAGTTAGAAAGACATGACGAGGCCAATCCGTCCATCCCATGGTGACAAATGAAAGGTTGCGTCATAATGGGGCAAAATAGTGCATGCGAAGGACTTTTGTCCATCAAACTAAGGACATGTGAAAATAGTCAGGGGCACGAATAGTCAAGATGATCAAAAGTGGAAGACCCAAGCAAAGAACAATGAAAATCAAACAAGTGTCTGCAAGAAGGCATGAAAGAGTATTGAACATACTGAAGTCTCCGGAAGAGAAAGCATCTGACTGGGGCGAGTGTCATCTAGCTAGGGCAAATAGCTTTAGTATAATCAAGTCTGTGAGGCAGGTCAGGTTGTGGACGGTGCCTCCGAACACTTAAGAGGGAATATCAAGCAACTTTGAGGAAGGAGTTGCAAAGGAAAAGCTCAAGCGACGAGATTGCACGAAGAGGACAACTTAGTCCAGAATTGAGCTATCCCCAAAACAAAATGGTGTATATCGTTCCTGAATTAGCTCAACCAAGAATGGAAATGACTTGGGTCATCTCTCATTTTGCAGATAGAGGAATGTATCGGGGAAAGCATCCATGAAGTAATGCCCTCAAACGTCGAAGCAGGGAGTATCCCTCTCTTTCAGTCTCTAACGTTCACTGGGACTTAGTGAATTCGATGGCATTAGAAAGGCCAAGGTGGAAGAAAGCGGATAAAGGGAGTTGCCAAACATCCAAGAAAGCAAATTCAAATGAAGGGTAAATCGTATCGTTTCCAATTGTCCATTTTAATACAATTTTTGACATGATTCTTTTTTCCTTTGATAGGAAGCATCAAAGACTTGAAGGACAAATGCAAACGAGGGGTAATGTTGTATCGTTCCCAATTTTTCAATCCTTAAAGGATCCTTAACTAACACATTCTTTTTTATTCTTTATAGGTTTACCAAGTCGCCATGACGCAGGTAAGTACCCTTCTCCCGAAATTCAAATGGAAATCAAATGGATAATTTCCATCACAAAGAAAAAGTCTTTGATGGTTTTGAAAAAAAAAAACAAGCACTAAAGTGGAGCTGTGAAAGCAAACTTTTCACAAAAATTTTGAATGTCATCCTTATTAAAAAATTGTCTTTGTGCTTGACGGATCATTCATTGTGAATCAAAATTCCCTGTGGAGATTGATCAATTCATGATGATCTCAACAAAATGAAAGGGAGATGTTAATGATGCCAAGTGAGAAATACTTAGAATGAGGAAAGGCAAGCCATTCCCAAACACGTCCCACAAACACTTTGAGAGTTGAGTGGAAGAGAAAATTAGTGTTGTTTAAGAACAAGAGATTCATTCGCAAGTAGTACATGGATCGAAATGAAAGGAGGCATTTCCTTCTTCTATCCTTTACACTACAGGTGATCATAGCTAGCCTATTTGAGCCATTAAATGTGAAGAGTTTGCGAAATACCCCTGTCAAGAACCACCCTACAACGGGGCAAATTTGGAGATTTTGGTTGACATGCTTTGGAGGAAAAGATGAAAAAGACTTCTTTGCCCTTACTTGCATTAATCTTTTGTGGTAACTTCAGGTGAGTCCTTGTGGAAGCTTGAAACATCCCAAAATGAAGAAGAGCATTTCTTTCTCTATCCAAACACTCATACCCTTTGTTCAGCCAAGTTGAGCATGAATATTTATTTCTAAAGCCCAAATGGTGATTATCTCCCTACACTGGGGCAAAGCACGTGATTTATCAAGACAATTGGTACTCATGAGACAGTGTGAAAAACATCTCGAAAGTTTTGAAAGCTCAAAAAAAATGAAAAGAGCAAAAGTCAAATGAAAACTAGGGGGCATGAAAAAGCAGTGTGCCTGGTAAAAGCAAGGCCAATGCCCAGAGCAAAAGTTGCATCAAGAGAAAAATTCTCATGAAAAAAAAGGGGAATGTCAAAAGCAAAATGCTTGAAAAAAAAAATCATTGCAAAAGCAAAAGTCATTAGAGAAAAGAGCAAAGCTCTTTCATTGAAATGACTAGTCAATGGACTTTCGAGACAAGTTGGATTTCAAAAGTCGAGTGCCTTCAAAAGATTGGATGATATGGTAATGATGCTATGATAATCACCAACTCCTAAACCCCTTTTGAAAATTTCTGAGCCTTTCGAGCCTTTACCCAAACCAATGTTATAACCTTCTCCAAAGTCTCTTCGGATTGAGATGGTCTAAGCAGAAATTTGGATTCCCAAACAAGTTATCGCTTGAAGAAGTTTGGGCAAAGTTGTCTTATCTTATCCTAAGGTTTCTTGACTTAAAACCTGGCGAAAATGATTATCAATAATTATTTCACCTCTTAGCCATCAATGAATATCCGTTGTTGAAACCATGACTAAACCCACATTACAGTCCTTTAAAAGACCTCTTGGATTGGTCAACGTGTACTTATTGCGAATGATTCTCAAAACCTTCGACACTAGTAGCGTGAGGTATATAGAGAGATCATGTTTACTTCCCACATCAATGGATGGGATCAAACAGCCTTTTTGAGAGTGTGAGAAGTCCTTTCAGACTAAGGAATTCTTGTTTGGCATGCTTAATAGGCTCTCTTTGGAAGTTAACATCACTTTGATAAAAGACTTTCTCCTAAGGGAATTTGATTATTAATGACGTCCTTCGTGCATTAAGGCAATTTTGCAATATTGAAGGATATTGAATGCTTTCCAAATAATTGAGTTTATCCTAAATTGCTCGTGCAATCAATGCTTTTTCATTGATAATACCATTTCGATATGGCTTATTGTGATGTTATCTTGCCTAGTACGCACTCGCTACTAGAGCACTTGTTATAACGCGTGCCTGTTATTACTAATCCCGTAGGACAGGTGACGTTTCCTCGAACACCAACCTTTAAGCTGATTTCAGAAGTGTTAAGATACATCCAAGAATTCATGAATTCCCAAGACCCTGCTGGGGAGGACACGATAGGCGATCTATCGAATCCTCGGACAAGAGCCCCTAAGTGTCCAGGTCTTTTAAGCCTCGCTGACAGAAGGCTTTTAAGCAATCCGATCTGACCTACAGGTATGTACACCCAGGTACTCTTTCAAAGGTTCCGGGTCAATCCTTAAACCCCGATTTCAAAGGTTCCGGGTCAATCCTTAAACCCTGATTTCAAAGGTTCCGGGTCAATCCTTAAACCCCAATTTCAAAAGGTTCCGGGTCAATCCTTAAACCCCGATTTCAAAAGGTTCCGGGTCAATCCTTAAACCCCGATTTCAAAGGTTCCGGGTCAATCCTTAAACCCCGATTTCAAAGGTTCCGGGTCAATCCTTAAACCCCGATTTCAAAAGGTTCCGGGTCAATCCTTAAACCCCGATTTCAAAGGTTCCGAGTCAATCCTTAAACCCCGATTTCAAAAGGTTCCGGGTCAATCCTTAAACCCCGATTTCAAAGGTTCCGGATCAATCCTTAAACCCCGATTTCAAAAGGTTCCGGGTCAATCCTTAAACCCCGATTTCAAAGGTTCCGGGTCAATCCTTAAACCCTGATTTCTAAAGGTTCCGGGTCAATCCTTAAACCCCGATTTCAAAAGGTTTGTGGTCCAACCTTAAACCACGCATTTCAAAGGTTTGTGGTCCAACCTTAAACCACGCTTTTCAAAAAGTTTGTGGTCCAACCTTAAACCACGCTTTTCAAAAGGTTTGTGGTCCAACCTTAAACCGCGCATCAAAGGTTTGTGGTCCAACCTTAAACCGCGCATCAAAGGTTTGTGGTCCAACCTTAAACCGCGCTTCAAAGGTTTGTGGTCCAACCTTAAACCGTGCGCTTCAAAGGTTTGTGGTCCAACCTTAAACCGCGCATCAACGGTTTGTGGTCCAACCTTAAACCACGCTTCAAAGGTTTGTGGTCCAACCTTAAACCACTTTTTCAAAAGGTTCCGGGTCTATCCTTAAACCCTGATTTCAAAAGGTTCCGGGTCTATCCTTAAACCCCGATTTCAAAAGGTTCCGGGTCTCTTCTTAAAACCCCGAAAATCTTGAGTGCGATTTAAAATCCTAAGTGGAAATCTTGAGCATTTTAAAATCCTGAGTGAAAAACCAGTATTTCAAAATCTTGAGTGTAATTTGCCGTTCATAGGGTTTTAGCCCCTAGGCGGGATCTTAGCTGCTCATAAGGTTTTAATCCCTAGGTGGAATTTCTGATGTTTACCGGATTTTAGTCCCTAAATGTCAGCCCAGAGTCTCTTTCTTTACATAATAGGACTTCATGTAGCCAAAAGCCCGTTCTTACACGGTATGGCTCTCTTTTCATTCAGGCACATGGCCGTTAATCATTTCTCATGCATCTTCTCATGCCCTTCATGGACAAAATTTAAGTGTCTCTTATCTTTGAATGGAACCTCTCCGAGCTCCCCTTCAAAGAGGGGCAGCTGTTGACACCTAAATTTTGCTAAATCATTTAGGGTTTTACTGCATAAAAATTAGGGTTTAATTTTTAACCCCTAAACCAAAAATATTTTCATTAAAACTGCATGGCACATAGTTATTAGGTGCATTTGCATTAACAGGGCCTATTAGAGCATATTTTCCATTTTTATTTTCAAAAATAAAAAAATAATAATAATTAAATTTAAAAAAAAAAAAGAAAGGGGGAAGAAAGGCCAGCGTTGAATCAGTCAACGCTGGCCTACCCCTCTGCCGCTGCTTGCATAGAAAAGGAAAATGAGGACAGGGACGCAGAAAAAGGGGGAGCAGAAAGAGAAGCGAGGAACAGAGGCCAGAGGGGCGGGAGGCCGGCCGCGACAGGCTGGCGGTGGCAGGCGCCATGCGCGCCTGCCGGCCATGCCTCGCGTGACCGGCCCCTTTAAAGCCGAAGGAAAGACAGAGAGGGGCGAGGGAGACGGAGAGAGCAGAGAGAGAGGGAGAAGAACAGAGCAGAGAGAGACGGAGAAAAACAGAGAGGGGAGAGCGGGAGACCAAAGAGAGAGGAGCGAGAGAGACGGAGCGACAGAGAGGGAGAGCGAGAGAGAGAACCGAGGCTGAGCGCCTCCCGTTCACGGCCGTTGCGCCTCAACCGCAACTGGTGGAGCTCCGACGCCTCGCGGTAGGTTTTTCTTCATTTGGTTTGAGTTAGGGTCGATTTCCCGAGGATTCCGGCTCGGAGGCGCGCGGGACTACCGGACGAAGTCCGATCTGTCGCCCCCATGCGCCGCCCTCGAGCCGGGTAGGGAACGCCGCAGCGGTGACCCCACTCCCCTATTTTCTGCTGGTCGGTGTCCCCTGTGGGTTCACTGGCCGGAGCTCGCGGCCGTCAGGCTAGCGCGAGTTCCGGCCTGTGACGCCTCGTATTTGCCCCCGCTTCTTCGTGTGTTCTGCGTTGAGATTCTCGGTCCGTTTTGAGCTCCGATCGAGCCCAAAATCTCTTATTCTCGCCGTGCACGCCAACTGCTTGACGTTTTGCCCGAACCATTTCCTTGTTTGTCTCGGTTCTGGCTGTGGTTTTGGGGACGCCGGTCGGTCCTGGTGCATTGTTGGTCGTCGTCACGGCCCGGGTATGGCCGTGGGGGAAGCGAACAGCCAGTCCCGTGTCGGGATCTGGGCTGGTTCGCGTCCGACGAAGCCCCGACCGCGGAGGTCGGGTGCATCGCCCGACGGCCGAGCAAGGGCTCGGCCGCCGGGCCAGAAACCCCCAGCCACAAAGGCTGGGGTGCAGAGGAGCCGACGCCCACACCGGCCGGAAATTCTCGATCGCGAAGGCCGAGCACACATCCCACGATGGAACGCCGGACGGCGTTCAGGCGAGCCCTCCCCAGGCGCAGTGCGGCGGCGAGTCGGGTCGACGGCTGGCAATCGGGTCCCGAACCGGGTCGGGCGCTCGAGTGAACCGGGTAGGTTTTCCGGTGAGTCGGGTCGTGGGTCTGATCGGATGGGCTTTCCTTAGTGTGTGGGCTTTAGAGTTATTAGGTTTTGGGCCTTTTTTTATTTTTAGTTAGAATAGCCTTTTTAGGGTTTTGGGCCATCTCGCGGATGGGCCGGCGATTTTAAAACTTTGGACTTTTGCTTATTTTAAAAAAATTGAACCGAGCTCAACAAATGAGCCCGGTCCGTCTGCGGACCCGGTCCGTCTGCGGACCCGGTCCGTTTGCGAACCCGGGCCGGCGTGCCCGGGTCGGTTCCGGTCCGGGTCGGATGTGGAGATCCCCGGATCCGACCCCCTTATTTTATTGTAATATTGTATTATTTTAATATTTCAAAAAAAATTAATTTAAAAAAATTTTAAAAAAAAAAATTTTTTTGTTAAAAAAAGAGGAAACCCGAATTTCATTTTATTTTATTTTATTATTTTTTTAAAAAAAATTCCGAAAAAAAAGAATTTCAAAAAATAAATTAATAGTTTAATTTTTTTTATAAAAAAAAATCAAAAAAAAATCAATCAAAAAAATTTCAAAAATCAGAAAATTCATTTGGGTTCTGAAATTAGCTTTTCTTGCCCTTTTCGCATGTTTAGTGCTAGATTTAATCGCACGTCGCTTGGTTCACACACTTTGAATTGCATATTTAATTTAGCCTCGCATGTAGTTGGTTATGCATGTTTAGGTTTAGATATTAATTGTTGCTTCCATTACCTTGATTAGAAATGGAGTTTTGAGACTCCCGATTAGTGAGAACACGTTAGGTGGTGAATTGAACAAGATTAGGTATCGAAAGGGCACTAATTAGTCGATTAGTGTAATCAAGTCTCCGTACCCGTTGAATCTCTGGTTCGTAGAAGTGAAGCTTTTCTCCCGTGCTTTACTTAGGTGTCTAATCGACCTACCAAAAATTGATTAGTGGCGACTCCTAATTGAAATCGATTTGCATGTTAACAACTTAAACTTAAGTCGCGAATTGGTATGGGCTTGGGAGAGCCCGAGCTAGGTTCAGCCTAGTAATCCATTAGCCAAACCCCTTTAGGCCTCGGGGCCGGTTCGGGGAGGTCGTGACAAATATGGAGATATTAATTTACAAACCTGAGTAGATTTTAGCCCCAAATTCTAATTCTGTTTACTCCTAAACTGAGCAAATTTTAGCCTCAAATTCTTATTCTTGTTACTTTTAAACTGAACAAACTTTATTGTCAGAATCTAAAGAAGTCTATTTTTGAGAATAAACAAATTTTCTGTCAAAGTCTGGACATGTCTACTTTTAAAATCCAATAGATTTTACTATTAAAATCTGGACATGTCTATTTTGAAATCAAACAGAATTAATTTCCAAAGTCTGGACATATGTATTTTGAAACGGAGTAGACTTTACATTCAAAGTCTGGACATATGTATTTTAAACCCGAGTAGACTTTATTTCCAAAGTCTAGACATTTGTATTTTGAACCCAAGTAGACTTTTTGTCCATACTTTATTTCCAAAGTCTGGACATATGTATTTTGAAATGGAGTAGACTTTATTTTCAAAGTCTGAATATATGTATTTTGAACTTGAGTAGACTTTAGCATTTTGAGTCTGAACCCATATTGCTTCGTACTTATTTGCTTGAATGATGCATTTTATTACTTTAAAGGACATGCGATGTAAAAAAGGTGAGTATATGCATGCAAATACTTGGTTGTCATGGCTTGCATGAGAATAATATAAATTCCGTTACTCATAATTCAACAGTGACGATGCCCTATGTGTTGGAATGTCCATTGGTTGGGATGCCTCGAAGGGTGTACCGAGATGCCTCGGGAGTCAAGATGCCCCATTGGTTAGGATGCCTCGAAAGGTGTACCGGGATGCCTCAGAGTCGAGATGTCCCATTGGTCGGGATACCCCGAGAGTGTTCGGGAAAAAGAAATAATGAACCTAACGCATGAGCATGAATGTTTTACATCATATGCTTGCGTCTGAGTAAAAGTATTATAAAATGTTGACTTGCTCAGATTTTGTGGCATATCTAGATAGAAAAGGTATAACATTCATTCAAGATCTATGCATACTGTTTGTTATGCATGTATGTTATTTGTGCCAAGTGAAGTGGTAAGCTGATTTTCCTAACTTAAAACTAGAGATTTTATTTACTGGCCTTGGCTCATTCCTTTATTTTTCAGACATGTACGATGGATGTTCCACAGCCTCTGCATTTTGGAGTTCCCGTATATTATGAAGCTGTCTATGAAAATGTGTGTGCCTGAGTTTGAAGCAATATATACTAAATGTAGCTTTACTGTCTAGATTGACGTGGGTTTGGCAGAATGGGTTCCTTATCTTTTTGTTGCATGGTACTTTAACCTTGACGACGAGTTAGTTAGCCCATTGAGGAGCTTCGACTTAGATGATGGTGGTTCCGCAACGGAGGGTGAAGTCATCGATCCATGACGTTACCAGACTATTGTTTAGATAAACTTTTGGGGTAAAATCTAGCATGGAGATAGGCAATCTCGACCTATCCAGACTTTTATTTTTTGTACTTATATGATGTATGTCTGGACTTGTAAATCTGATAAGTGATGTTAATAAGAAGCATAAGTATTTTGACTAAACTTGTGTAATTTTCATGTTTAAAACTTGTTCAGACTTTGACTTCCGTTGGCCAAATTATTAATAACTATTAGTAATATTAAAAGACACGTGTCGCGCGTAGCATTATAGGTCGTCACAGCGACCCTCACCCGACGCCGGCAAGGGCGACCCTTGCCTGACGCGGGCTGGGCGGCCCTCGCCCCACGCCGGCAAGAGCAACCCTCACCTGAGAACGGCAGAGGTCACTGGCTAAGCACAGTGAAGATGGGAAGGGGAGAAGAAAAAAGGAAAAGAAAACGAAAGTAAAAAAAATAAAAATATATACTTATAATTGTTTGACTAAAATACCCCTTCTCCGACGACGGAATAGTCACTGGCCGACCAAAGGTCCTTATTTGAAATGATTTGGCCACTTCAGGCCCTTATTCGAGACGATTTGGCTACTTCATGCTCTTATTTGAGAAAATAATTCCACTTCGGGTCCATTTTTAGAATTTTGCCCAATGAAAGAGTTAAATTCTATGACTCTAAATAGGCATTAACTTGTACTAGCAGGCATTTCTATTGGAAATTAAAAAGAAGGGACTAGGGACTTACGGTGAAAGCGCGGGAGCTTCGGTACTCACACAAACAAAAAAACCGAACTTAATTTGAGAGAATTTCGAGATCAAAAGGTTAAGGGAAAGACTAACCGTGAGATTAAATTAAATGAGAAAGGGGGTAATGAAGGTGAGGTCAGCCACCTCGAGAAGAGGCGCTCGCGCCTCAAATTGAGGCTTTGCTCTTTTCGGGCCAATAACTCCTACATCCAACATTTGATGCAAGCGATTTTTGCATTGTCAGAAAAAGCTCATGTCGAATGCTTTTGAACATTCCCTATATTAATAGGTGAAATCGCGAAATCACGGATCTAAGATTTCAAGCCCTATTAAGGTCAGAGAGTTGGGTCTATGAAACTGAGCGTCGTTTTGGTTACTTATTATTTTCAAAAATCATCATTTATCCTAGCATATGATTTTCGAAAGTTGTTCAATTCCGAGACCTTGATATGATTTTAGGCTCTGGAACCTTTTTATAGTATGAAAGGTTTGAGCAAAATTTGACCGGCGATTTTTTCCTCATTCGCATCTGATTGACCCGGTTTTATCACATTAAAATGATTGCTATCCCTAGTTTTGGGTTGTGCAATCAAAATGAGAAATCATAATTTCCCAACAATACAAAAAACTAGTAAACCGGTTCCAAAGGGTAAAAAATTGACTATTGGAATCGGATGGCTTTTTGGCTGTCAAAAGGCTAGTTATGACGAATAGAACCCATTTTTTTGGTTTACAAAGCAATTTGGATGTTGTATTCTGCTGGTCCATCTTTGGTCAATCCCAGGTTAAACATGATTACCATTTTATACAAAAGAAAAAAAAAACATAGCGACAAAATTTGAGGTGTCAACACTTTGCATGTTTAAATTATGTATAGTTTTGACCCATTAACTTCGAGGCCTTGACCCTACTAGATTTTAAAGGCCACAAATTTTGACCCATAGAATTAGAAAAGCCCAAGTTGTCAAAATAACTAAAAATATTTTAACTCAAAAGAACTCATATTAGCCCACAATCTCCGAAAACCAAATAATGCAAGTAAAAAGAACATATCGACAACCAATTTGAAATGAATATAAAGTGTTTTAAGTGGTAGTGATACTCACATTGAAAGGAAACACTAAATAGTGCTATAACGATTGCGTTCTTCGACATTTAAATTGTAGATATCCAATGAGTAGTCATTGATATTTTTATTGTTAGCAATGACAGGTCATTCTTTGTAATCAATGTGAATAAAATTGTCTATACAATAGAATGACATGTCAATTCGTGAATCATTTTTTAGTCAGTTACTTAAAAAAAGGATTAATTAATATCATAGTCAGCGAAACAATTATTTGACGCTTTCAAGACACGATAGTATAGAGCCTATAATACAAGTTGCAATTATTTTATCAATAATAGAGTTATCTTATTTTCTACAACTTAAATTTTTGAACTACTTCGGGTGCAATTGAGTCGAGTAGAACCAAAACAATACCAGCTTGACTCAATTCATAAACTCAAAGCTCAAAACTCGAGTCCAATACCTTTATCCTTAGTGAACTTGACTTAGCATGAAATATCGCCACTCGCCATTTTTGTTATGTCTAAAATTTCTATAAGAGGATGAAAGTGCGATTACTTAATGAAAAGTAATATCATAAAATGCTTTTAAGTATCTATCCCAGAAACAAAAGAAATTCATATAAAAATATCATATACTCAATTTGGCTCAACATGCTCGAACTCGACTCGGCACGGAAGTACTTGATTTTTCTCCAACTCAATTGAACTCGGCTCAACTTGAAATACCGCCACTCGCTATTTTTGTTATGTCTAAAATTTCTATAATAGGATGAAAATGCGATTACGTAATAAAAAGTAATATCATAAAATGTTTTTAAGTATCTATCCCGGAAACAAAAGAAATCTATATAAAAATATCATATACTCGATTTGGCTCGGTCAAGTCGGGTTTCTTGAGACTTGAACTTAACACAACAGGCAACTCGACCTACTCGAACTCAACTCAAGCTCAAAGAAAATAAGTCAATCTCGAGTAGGTGATCAGTCGAGCACGAGTAGTGCACGAGTAGCTTAACTCGCACCTCTAACCATGAATCTCATACTATTTATGTGTGAAGTCGTTTATGTCATTTCTTCACGCCCCCACTGAGAAAATAGGCAAGCTCCGTCCGTGTACCGCGATCGACCTACACTTTAACCCATTTATGCATTTGCCAAAAGCGTCAATTGCCTCACTTTTTTCAATTTTCCTCACTATTTTCGACCAAAAAAAAAAATTTCCTCACTACCCCTGCATTAAATAACTGCGAATAATAATAAGAAACATCTTAAAACTACTAACTTCCTTCGCTTCAAAAATAAATACCAATTTCCTTAGTAATCCATCGCGTGCTGTCACAGTAGTATTAATTGATGGAAAAGGCTAATGTAGTTACACTTTGATCAACTAAAGAAAACATGTGAATGAGGAAACACGAGAGTGCAAATCCATATGTCAAAAGTGATGGTCCGGACGTTTTTAAGGCAAAATGTTACGAGAAATTATCCGAAATAATTGGTAGAGCGTTGAAGTTCCTGAGGACCTTTCTTAAGTACTCTACGATATTCTTGAGAGAATTTTAGAGTTTTCTTACGGAGTAACATGGGAAATGTACTTTTGTATTCTAGAGACTTGTCATCAATCTCCGCCATTAGGTTGGGTTGTAGACCAACGGTTATAATCACAGGGATTCTTATATAAATAGGGGCCCTTTCCTCTCATTTATACTCACTCAAAAACACAATCACAAATTCAGAGTTTCTCTCTCTAATTTATAGAGGTGTGCATCGATCCCAAGTTGGAAGGGCTTGAGTCTTCACCTCCCTCGGTTCATCCCTCTTTGTTTAGTTACTTGGTCAGCCTCTTGCAACTCAAGATGCCCTTAGTTCATCTCTCTCATGCTCACCACTCAACGCTCCGTCCCTGCAATTGTCTCCCTTGCTCGTTGCCATGGTCACACGAGGAAGCCCTTATTCTTTGCATTGGAAAAGGAGGTGAATTTCTTGTTTCTTTTTTTTTTGTGTTGATCTTTTCTTTTGTTTTTTCTTACATTGGCAAATCTCTTCTTTTCGAAAGTTGAATTGAATTGGGGAGCGAGTGTCTAGGCTAGGGTTAGGCTATCGTCGAGATCGGAGGGCTCATGAGTGTTAGGCTTCGGGTTAGCAAAATCTCTTCCAACTAGAGAGGAGAGAGGAGGGAGATCGGAGGACTTGCAAGAAGTTATTCATCCAGTCCCAGTTCAACTCAGAATCGGATCGGACTAATCTTGTTCCCGAGTGGATAGGCAGGGAACTGACCCACTTCGGCTAGGTTCCTAATTACAAAGTGGAAACCGACCTATCATAAAATCTATCACTCCTACTAGTTTCTCTCTCTAGAGATTTTGTATATATTGTGAGCAAGGCTGAATTTGGAAGAAATTTCTAAAGCCACACGGATAAGGGAATGCTACATTAATCAGTCGGCAACACAAGCATGTGGGTCCAATGATTGAAGGTGGTTATTTCGACAAAGTGGGAATACTCAATAGGCACTTGCAACATTTAATCATGGTATAAAACAATTATCAAGAAAAATTTCAAGCGGCAAGTAAGGAGATATCATTAGGGGTGATTGATTCCTAGGCAGTTTGATTCCCACCCAGGAATCGAGAGCCGAACCAGAGGGACCGGTTTCCATTTTTGACATCGAGATCCTCCCAGCTGGGGCAATAAAACCGATAGCCTTTTCAGCTTTTTTTTGGGAAAATATTTTTCCTTGTATTTCGAACTAGTCATTGTACAGTCTATATTAGGATGAAGCAATGGATATGTGAATGTAACTTGACTCTCTTTTTCTACCCTTTTTGTCGTGTCTTGATATGTGGAGAAAGGGAGCTCTACTGTATTTTGTAGAAATTCAAAGGTCAAATAACCCAAATTTAATCTGTTCCGGTTCGGGCGGGCAGTTCTATATATGGAACCGGACTGAAAATCACTGATTCCAAAAATTTATAATCGGAAATCGAACCGATGCTCTCGGGAATCACCACCGGTCAGTTCTCGATTCAAGCGACTCCTTTTGTTTACCCCTAAAGATTATGGAATTCATCCAAAAGGAGACGCGCGAACCCCACTCAACTCTCCAAGAAGTTATCCTTTCATAGTTATTGTACCATTCATTTTCTTGCACCTTTCAGTGCCGCGTGCATTCCTATCCAACGTATTTCAGTTTAATGCATCCAATTCCACACTGTAAATGGAGTAGAGTGTGAATTTGTTTTTGGTTTTTTCTTTTTTTTTGCTTTTAGATAATCAAATAGGGTCTTATCAAGAGCCTTATTGATAGGGATTACAATTGTTCGATGCACAGCTGCGCATCGAATCACTTCGAATATCCAAAATGCATTCTCCTCTCAACATGTCACCACAATACAACCACAAAAAAAAAAAAGGAGCCATACGAATTAAAAAGAACCTTAAATTCGCGCATTGACCCTTGACTTCGATTCGGATTCCATCCCACGAAACCCCCCGTCCCCTTCTCCACGCACACGTGTGAAACCACGACCAACGCTAATACACTTCGACGAAACCCCCGTAGAAATTCACTTCCACCGTATAAAATCCGCAGCTAGGGTTTCACCTTCCCTTCTTCTTCTACTTCTTCTTCTCTCTGTCTTGTCCTCATCTGCATCCATTTCCCTCCTCGATTGGACCCAATTCGTGCTCCCTTGGCGGAGCTCTCGAACCCCAGCGCTCCGAAGCGATCGCCTTTGAGCTCAATTTTGGGGTTCTCGTTCCGCTGTCCCTGAAGCTTCCGATCCCACGGAAAAACCCCCCGAAGGCGAGATAGATGCCTCCTCGGACGGTGAAGCGGGGCGCGGCGGCGTCGGGGCAGAAGCGGACGCCGAGGTCCTCCAGGAAGGCGCAGCAGAGCCAGCAGGATGCTCCGGCGGAGGAGCCGGCGAGGGTTGAGGAAGTGAAGGAGGAGGAAGTCGTGATGGTGGTGGTGGAAGAGGACCGCTTGGCCCTCGAGAGGAAGAGGCCCGAGGTCGAGGAGAAGCCGGTCGTCGTCGAGGAAAGGAGGGAGCTGGAGGTTGCTCGGGCGAATGGCTCGGTTCCGCTGATGAGTATGTGGATTCTCGCGCTTTGATTTTGTCTAGTTTGATGCGGATCAGATTCGGATTCCGGTTTTTTTTTTTTCCGATGAGAATTTGCTTTGTTCTTGCGAAGTTGGGGGTGGCTGTTCTCAGGGTTTGCCGTTGCTTAGTTGGACTTTGCTCGTATGGTTTCTTCCTTTTGTGGATTTTGGTGTTTATCGCTTTCCCTTGTCATTCGAGTATTTTTTTTTTTCGGCTCTTTTTGCGGCAGAACACGATTGTTTGCTTTTCCACTGTTTGTTGAAATAACGCATGTGGAGTAACTAGACTAGTGGGTCTGATGCTAGGTTGACCATAAAGATATAGTTTTTGTACAAGCATAGATTTGGGTGAACTTTACTGTTTAGATGTTGTGCCTGGGAAGTTTTGTGGGTCACTTAGTTCTTGGTAATTGTCAGTTTTTATATGAGATGGAGAGGCAGGCACGAAACGTGCCGATGTCGTGCAAAAAAAATATGATGTCAATTGATGAGAAAAGAAGCTGGAGCTTAAAAAGTAATTCTTATTTTGTGACAGAAGAAGATGAGGTGAAGGAGTCGGTTGATGAGTATGGGAAAGATGAACGGTTGGATCTGGAGGATAATGATCCTGAATATGAGCCAGAAGAATATGATGATAAAGAGATGGAACAGGATGATGTTCATGATATGGCAGTTGAAGGGGAGGAAGAACATGAGGAGGAGCATCTTGTCGAAGAGGAAGAAGGAGATATGATGGAGGATGAACTGGAGGATGTTCACGAAGAACTTGAGGGTGAAGAAGATGAAGATCATCCAGATGATGGGCCGGAACATCCGGAGACACTTGATGTGGAGGAGGATGATCACCATGAAGTTTTCAAAGAGAGGCGCAAACGCAAAGAGTTTGAAGTATTTGTCGGAGGACTAGACAAGGATGCTACTGAGGATGATCTGAGGAAAGTCTTCAGTGCAGTTGGTGAGGTAACAGAAGTCAGGCTGATGATGAATCCTCAGACTAGGAAGAACAAGGGATTTGCTTTCCTACGCTTTGCGACTGTTGAACAAGCAAGACGAGCTGTCACAGATCTTAGAAATCCAGTGGTAACTTTTGGTTCCTGTAGTTTTTGAACTGGTGTTTCACTCAACTAATGTTGAATTCTATTCTTAACTTATGATAAGTGCTATTCCAGATTAAGGGAAAACAATGTGGGGTTACTCCAAGTCAAGACAGTGATACCCTATTTCTTGGTAATATATGTAAAACCTGGACAAAGGAAGCTGTAAGTGCAACTTTTGGGTCAACTTTATTTTTGTTGAGCAAGATTTTTTAGTAGTGGTTCGAAGATCTTATGCATTCCTCTCTTTCTCGTGACAACTTTGTCTTCAGTTGAAAGAGAAGTTGAAACATTACGGTGTGGAGAACGTTGAGGACGTGACATTAGTCGAAGATGGTAACAATGAAGGGATGAACCGAGGCTTTGCCTTTCTGGAATTTTCATCTCGTTCTGAAGCCATGGAGGCATTTAAAAGGCTTCAGAAAAGAGATGTTCTATTTGGAGTTGATAGGCCTGCGAAGGTCTCTTTTGCTGATTCATTTATTGATCCTGGGGATGAAATAATGGCACAGGTAATGTGATCAACTTAAATTTTAGCAGTGCCATGAAATTGTTTAACTTTGGGATGGAAAAGCCCCGCATTGCTTAGTCTCTAGATTCTGAATGCGAAATGTGATGGCACTAAGCAAGCACCAGTGCCTGAAAATGTTCCTATTGATGGAAAAAGTAGCATTTCAATTGTGTGCATTTGCTAATGCAACTTCCTTTTTTATGTGAAGAATTCTCTGAAATATCATTTCTGGCCCTGACTACTCTTTAGATTAGGCTCTTTTCTTTTCTACTTCAGTTGGCAACATGGGCTTCTGATTTGCTGTCATGATGAAATTTACTTATAATCCATTGAACCTTCTTTCGGTTCAGATTTTTATATTTCTTTCTTGGTCTCTGTTTATGGTTAAGAGGGCTGATCGATTGACCAATGTCACCAACTACTCCATTCAGGTTAAGACTGTATTTGTGGATGGTCTACCAGCTTCATGGGATGAGGATCGTGTGCGGGAGCTCTTGAAGAAGTATGGTGAGGTTGAAAAGGTTGAACTTGCTAGGAATATGCCATCTGCCAAAAGACGGGACTTCGGTTTTGTTACCTTTGACACTCATGATGCGGCAGTGACATGTGCTAAAAGCATCAATAATTCTGAGTTGGGTGAAGGTGATAGTAAGGTCCGTTTAATTATCACTCTGTCTATTTTCATCTAATCAGCCAATTCTCATTGATTGTGTATATTGAATCACTCAAGGGAAAAATGCTCTGGGAACTTGCAAGTGTGCCGGGTGTGCGCGCACGCGCGCGTGCGCGTGCGTGTGTGTGCGTGTGTGTAGAGGGAGGGAGGGAGGGAGAGATGCTTTTATTCATGTTGTCTATGGGCGTGAGAGGTGAGGAGGGAGTGAGAGAATGACTTCCATCGAGAAATAATCTGGTTTGGTCAGAGAGCTTCTGCCCATAAGGGGCTCTAAGAATTAATAAGACTGGATAATATGGAAAAAGGTTACTAATTATATCCCATTAGGATTAGTTGCCATTATCTTCTCCCGGCATGCATCGTTCCATCTTATTGTGTTGTATTTAGTTTAGGCTATGACCTTGTGATTTTGTTAGTAGTTTGTTTCTCTTAATGGAAGGCTTACCTGTGTATTTCAGGCCAAAGTTAGGGCCAGATTGTCGAGACCACTTCAGAGAGGCAAAGGAAAATATTCAAGTCGTGGGGATATGCGTTCTGCACGTGTGGCTGGTCGATCTTCCAGAGGTTCGTGGAGTCGTCCAGCTGTACGCAGCTTCCCTGCACGTGGTATAAGGGGCACTGGAGGTCGGATTCCGCCAGCCAGCTTGAAGAGGCCTCTTGCTATAAGAGAGAGACGTCCTGTGATGGCCATGCCACCAAGAGAAAGGCCGTTGCCTCCTCCAACTAGGTCTTATGATAGGAGGCCCCCTGGTATGAGTTAGTCAAGATACATATTATGTAGCTGCAAGGGGAGCAGAGTGAATCTTCATTGTAAACCTCTTTTGTTTTGACAGTTCCTTCATATTCAAGAAGTAGCGTGAAGAGGGAGTACAGTCGAAGAGAGGAGCTTCCTCCTCCAAGGAGCAGAGTACCTGCAGATTATGGTTCCAGAATTGTGCCCGAGAGACGTGTGGCATACAGAGATGATTATCCTGTACGTGAATCTGGTTACACTGACCTGCATAGAAGTACATCCCGCCCTGCTGCTAGGAGGGATTATCCTGATGAGAGCTATGGACAAAGGTTCGAAAGACATCCAAGCTATCGGGAAGCACGTGCACGTGATTATGAATCTATCTCAGGGTCAAAACGTCCTTATTCTGCAGTGGTAACAATCTCATCAACTAATTTTGAAGTGGAATTGCATATCTTTTTCCTTATTGTACTTGAGACTGTTATAATTTGCTACATGTCATTAAAATGAAGGATGATGTGCCTCCGCGTTATGCTGATCCGGGTGTCCGTCCATCCAGAGCAAGGCTGGACTATGAACTTGGTGGCATTAGTAGCCACTACGGCGATGCTTACGGTGACAGGTTAGTATTCTGTAAATTTGAATAGGGAAGCAATTACTCGAATATAATGTCTGTATTGCTGCTGCTGGTGATGATCACATATGGATTTTGTTTTAGACATGGGAGATCTAGTATGGGTTATGGTGGCAGTAGGAGCTCTATGTCCAGTATGTCCAGTCAAGATTCGCATGGGTACTATGGGAGTCGTCATCAAAGTATGGGTTATGGCGGTATGCAATTAGTCATCTAAGTGTGACCTCACTGATAATTTATGCCTTTCTTTTGTCATGACATGAATTTTTTGGTCTCTATGGTTTCAGGTTCTTATGGCAGCAGTGATGCTGGAGGAGTGTACTCATCAAGCTATAGTGAGTACATGCCTCGAGGAAATAATGTAATTCTCTAATTATCTGTGATAGATATCTAAGCAATATGCTTCGCCTGCTCTCATTTAGTCCATTGATTGCAATGCAGGGCGGTGGCAGCTCTTACTCTTCGATGTACTCAAGCCGCAGTGGAGGTGGAGGAGGTAACAATTACATGGGACCGGGTAGTTCTGGGTCATACTACTGAGGTAAGTCTTCTTTATTTATCTATTTATTAGTTTTTAAGTGTTTCTGAAGCATTTGGGGATTGGATAGTCTACATTGGAGACTAACAGTTTCTCGGGACATGCCATCACTCTGCTGTTTCATCCAAAGGTACTAGTGAATTTTCAAGAGTGAGGTTACTAGTGAATTTATCTATGGAACAGATTTGACCTTTCAAAGAGGCTGGTCTAGTGTGGATCTTTGGAAGCTAGCATAATGATGGCTATATATGTGGAAGAGAATTCAGGCCTCGTCATTATTGGGATGCTAGCTTGATGTTCGTGCTTCAGTATTTCAAACAGGCCATGGTGGACCTTCCTAGAGGCCAATGCCATGCTTATTCTACAGTGGAGGAAATTTGAGTTATTTAGGACAACATCAAGATAGTTTCTTATTTGTATTATTACGTCTTTCGTGTTCTCTCTGAAAGTATTCCCTTTGGAGGAGACTGTTGGGGATGTTGTGCATCAGCTTTTCTATTGGACGGAGCGTAGAAGGAGTTGTACTCCTTTTTAAAGGTTCAGAATGTGATGGTTACCTTTTGGTGATGCCTGAAGAAAATTAATGAGCATAATTAATGCAGTCAAATATATCATAAGCTATGGCTCATGGCCCATCACCATTTCCCTGTTTACCTAATAAGAACAATATAACCCTTGGCCTGAAAGTTAAGAGATGACTGAGGCTTCAGAAGAAAACTGCCAAACTGCCTCAGTGTGTAGGTATTCGAATGCGTTTTCTTGGTAGTGGTAAAGATCGCAAGAAGAAATGCGACCTAACAGGAGAATCCCTTGATGATACATTCTTTTTGTGCCATTGCCGGCCTTAAGATTTATGGTATTTCTCTTAGGAGGGTAGCTCCTGTCAACTATACACCGGAAGAAAGCTCTGATTGCACTTGAATCTTCTTTATAAGCTGAAAGTCAGACTCAAATTCATGGACATGTTGTTGCTGCTGTGGTGTAACTTTGTGAGAGCAAAAGGTATCATGGGGTTCACATCTTTCCTGCATTGTTTGATTGCTGCTGGTGGAAAAGTCCTATACGGCAGATTTGTTTTAGGAACAACATAACTGTTGGGTGTGTTATTGCTAGCTGGCTTGTTTACTCAGTGACTGAGAAACTTGTTGGAAAAGTGAAACTGCAATTAGAATGTGTTACAGATTTGATGCTGACATTTGGATGCAGAACATAGGCCATCATTTGAATGATTGCTTTATACCAAAAGTGGTTCCTTGGCCGAAAGCCCAGGTGGCTAAAAAAGTGATTGGACCAATTTCCCAAAAAATGCACTCTTCTAGTTGACCGGATATCTAGCAATATTCAAGATCGTACAAATGGCTATAGTTGTTTGTTTTTTTTTTGGGAAACATTGGACAACTAATACCCCTTTCAGATTATGAGACAAAAAAACCATGGAAACTCTCGAGTCCTCACATATTATGTCTAATAATTTGGGCATTTTGTCACACTTTGGCATGTGCCCTTTCGTGAAGTTGCAGCAGCAAGTCGTGGTCACTAACCCTCCAAGGAGCTATATTGGTTTTTTTATTGGGAGTTCTAACCATTGTGCCATAAGATTGGTCGTGTCAAGAATGCGCTACCCAAACCTATTGTTTACTGAACTTGGAGAAGTTTATATATAACTACTGCTTGATTCCTAAATCTGAAAAATTAAAACTTTCACTCCAGAACTTGGTATTTCAGAATGAGAGTTTTGTTCCCAGCTAGGAAATGGGTTTGGAGATGAGATATTGGATCGTCTATTGTTGCTGCCCTGATTCCATTGGTTTCGTTGTACATTGCTTGTGACATGCATTATAACCGCTCAAACCACGGTAAGGGCATTGTGAAATATTTATGGTGAGGCTTTGATTTGTCTGATGTTTGTGCTTTTCTAATTCTTTTATTTTTGGCTGTGGAGAGTTGTGCATAGCTTGGCATTCTTCCTCACAGGTTTGCGGCTAGTTTCCTTGTGAGTTGGAATGGGTGTGACTTGTGGAGAAACCTGTGTGGAATTAATCTTTTTTAGGAGTGAAAATGAATGGTTCTCTCTCCATGTTTTGTATGTCACTTTTGTGATTCGTTATAGTCTTACGGACCGAAGGTTGACTCTCTCTAGCAATTATTATTGATTATTCGATGTTTAAACTGTCGTCCAACGAAGGATCATCTTTTTGGACTGATGTTATTGCCTATGGTTGGGCAATAAAGAAAAGGAAAAACCTAAAAGGCGAATTGCAGCCATTCTTTTAAATTCCATTGTTCAGCGTAAAATTAATGATTCCGTCTTGTATAATCAGTTGGCTGTATCTCTAGATCCAACTGAGAATTGTTAGCTCCAGAAGTTTTAGCATTTAAAAAGAAAAAGAACGTTTGTTTTTCGAAATTTACAATGTCATGATGCTTCGTGCAAAATGTTGTATCAAAACTATGAGCCAAATTCATTAGAAAAGCAATCTAAAGAAAAGAAAGATTCGAATTATTAATGTTGTGAATCATGGAAGAAGAGATCTGCAAGTGCGAATTGATCAATGTTTGATCTTCCTTTAAACCTCATTTCTGTACGTAGGCAGACCTCATTTCTGTCTTATAGAAAAACCACGTGCGTAGAGAACAACGCGATACGTTGGTTCGGCTTTGTTTATTATTTGAGATATTTAGCTCATTAGTTTCCATTAACTGTCAAAACCAAAAATACTAATGCGGATTAAGTAAATAATTTGTCATTTTTTTTAATTATTACTATGTAGAAGATAATATATCTTTAGGAAAAAACCTGAAAACTTATTTATGTAAACGATCAATTATGTGAAATATCAATAGATCGGATGAGCAGAAGGGAAATCAAGAAATGTGGGAAATAAAGTAAAGTGAGCGGGAATTATCGAGTCTTCGAATATGCTTAGATGTCGCCAAGTCATCTCACTTCTATAGGAATTTGGAGAGATTAAAAATTCTAAGAAATTATTTAAATTAGCTCGAGTGGAGAAACTACGTGTCTCTTTTAAGTCCCTTTTTTTTTCCTATAATTTAAAAGGACGGGCGTGGAGATCTGGTTGCATAGATGCCCATGAAACGCCTAGAAACTCCATAGACCACTTGAGTTCATGTCATTAGTCTGTGTAGTAGTTGGCATGCAATCGATAGATCTTGAACGGGTGATCTTTAATTTTTAAGTTAAGCCAAAAATCCTTGGACGCTTTCGATGAGTCATCGGCAACTTTGAGGGTCGTCTAAGTCGTCCATTTAAATCAAAACCAAACAAAGGTTTGGCACTCTAATTTAGTGTTACCGGTCAAACGACAAAACACTTAAATCTGTCTACCGATAGGCACACGAACTAGGGCTGTCGAAATTAGCCAGAAACTGGAACTTGCCTGAATCGAATTGGAAACGTTAAGATTTGTCGGGTTCAATTTCTTCGTTTGTTTGAGTTTTTCTGATGAAAAAACACGGCTTTGACTCGAAACATTAGAAATAAAACACATTGATTCGTTTGAAAAAAGAGTTAAATCGAGTCGTGACTATTTGACTCTTGAAGACATGGACCTCTCGTTCCCTCCTCCTAGCCTCATTAGCGCCTCTTTGACAGCCATTGCATTCTCAACACGTCACCCTTGCCGCTGGATCGGTTCGGGTTTCAATGAAAACCTAACCCGATCAATTGACACCCCTAACAAGAAGATTTCCGAAGGAAATTAATGCGTTATAAACGAACTCTAAAAGATTGAGATTCATTTACCAACAAGAACAACGATGAGAGACATATATTATTTTTCTTATAGTTGTCATCTTTATTACATTCTAAATTCCATGAATGCTCGATGATCTAATGGCATTGCTTGTACCAAAAGAAAATTAAAACAGAAAGGATGGCCAACAAAACAGAAGTGAGAACCATCTTAATTATTTCTCTTGCCTCGCACTCGCCAAGCTCGCCAACACCCCATATGGTTCGTCCATTTCCAGCTCGCTGCTGTGGTTCCGTTAACGGCCGCCATCTTCTTCCTCGACCAATTGAACCTCTTCCAATCTCGAAGCACCACGGTCAGGTCGAAAACCTTGCCCTTTATGCTACGGCAGCAGTTCGCGTGGACCGTCGCGACTTCTCTGAAATCCTTACTATCCTCACAGAATCCGCTGAAGAAGAGCGTGTCCAAGAACCGCACGCTGAGATTGAGTCTCTTGAATGCGCCCTCGTGGATTAGGTCTAACAGGACGTCCTGCTCTTTCTTGCCCGTGGCGTTCTCTCGCCTTGAGTACCACTCATCGAACAGCGCGACCGTCTTGTTGTTCGACCGGACGAAGTAGAATCCGGTGTTGATGAAGTTGTCCTCCGACCACGGGTCGCCGTTGAAGACGTCGGTGCTGATCTGGAGGTCCTCGCTTTCGTTCTTGCTCAGCTTTTTGAACGGATTCCTCAGCCACATCACGTCAGTGTCCTGCGACAAAAATTTAGATTAAAGGATGGATGAGGTTACATGGTCGAATTCTTCATAATCAACTACTTAATCGAGATTGAGCGACATATATTTGTGAATAAATTTCATAACTAATTCAAAAGGAGTACACCAAAGGAAGTCTCATGGTACGATAGCAGCACTGATGTCATGATTAAAAAAAATAGCATTTCTGCCCTCGACTCTTCTGATAATTACGGGAAAATTACCAAAAAAAAAAAGTCTCAAATCTAGTGCACTTGTGCTAATTCAGTTCTAAATTTTTGACAATTGATCAAAGTAGCACAAGGGTAGGTCATTCTGAAGACTATCGGATGCAAATTGGGACTTTTCTTTTAAACCCAATTGACGCATTATTAGTGGTGAGCCCATGTGGGACACTAAGAAGTGGACTAACAATTATTTATTCGAAATTTACGAAATCGAAGGTCCTACCTATTTGTCTGCTCTGTTTAAACTATGCATTAAGCAGCTTCCACTACTTCAATTTCTCTGGGAAACCGGACACTTATGCATCAAGAGTCAACACCTTGGAAGAAGCAAATTAATAATAATCTCCTTGAATAATTTAAATCTCGAGTAAAAATCCCCTATGGTTCCCGTGAAGCAAAGCAAGATTGGCCTCAGTAAAAACCCCTGTCTCAAGCATGCGGCGCCAGTCAACGTCCACCACCCATTCCGTGATGATATTATTAAATTCCATAATTTCTAGCCAACAAAAAATACTGTTCATATCAATTCTTTCATAGGAAATCAAGTGATCCGTGGCCTAGATCATGCATGCACCGCTCTATCATATCAAAATGTGCGGGGCAATTTTTGCCGGCAAGTAGAAAGAAAGCCAATAGCAAACATTTGTGGAAAACGAAGGAGGTCTTCGACCAACAAAAAAAAAAAAGGAGGTCCGAAACAAAAATGTCCAAATCAAGCAACATGTTTAATAGGTGTCGGTAGCAAAATGTCCTACGACATTTCCTTAGTACTAATTGATTGAGACCGTTTTACGATTTTCAATGTGATTAATCGTTTTATTAATTGAACTGTATTTTTAAATACGGTACATGCTGAACAACAGTCCTAAGAGCACTCGAACATATTTGTCTCTTATTGAGTCTATACTTGGTGAAAGAAACTAATTTAGAAAACCCCAATAAAGTTTAGAGACTCGTGTAGATTCAATCTTACTTGACACATGATTTATATGATTCTGCAAGTTTCTAGTTACACCCATCCGATTATTAGCATCCTCCAAGAACATTATTTCATCTCTGATGATGAATACAGTCGAAATAAAAAAGAAGAAAATACCCTTTTTGGGTATATAATAAGACAATATAAATGGAGTGGTGCGAGGACAATTTTTCACGATGTTCATGCGTCGACTCTTCTCATATTCCGTGCCTGTCCAACAATAATGGAGCTCTGTCTTCTATGCTTGTCAATCGAACACTTCGATTTTTCCTCTTCTATGCTTTTCAATGTCCCCTTCTCATAAGATATACCATAGCCTCATAAGAAAAAGCTGCTATGGGATTTCCCTATTGGAGACTGTACATGCTTGATTCGAGAGATGTTATTGAAAGTGAGTTCATCTATGTCGACCACTACATCCATCTATTTCTCTATTGTGCGTGTGCGCGCCTATTCCTTTTTAAAGATTCTTTTCATATTACGTATGATGCACGTCTTCAAAATGGCAGAAAAGACAAATAGTGACATATTGCCACTCAAACTTTCATTGGCACCACAACATAGAGTTCACACTATATAACAAGCGCTAAATTCATTGGATTTGCAAAATGTTTTCTGAACTTTCGTATCGTTAGATTTTTACATTAATGTCCCTGGATTATAAAAAAAAAAAAAAAACTCTCGTGCCCACCTCAAAACACAGTTAAAAGAAAAAGAGTTATCAATGTCAATCATAGGGGCGGTACGAAACCCCAACTCCACTTTGGGATATCTTTACTTCCCTTATAAAGTGAGATTAATGTGAAGGATACCCTAAAATTCAGGAGACAAATCAGGAAGCTCTCGTCTAAGGGATGGAGGGCTTCGAACGAGAGGTTTCCCACACATCACACGCCAAATGAATTGACAAGTCAATCGAAAGTTGTTTCCCACGAACTTCCCCAACTTTAGGGGAGCGAAAAAACCCCATCTCTCTGTCCACGTGGCATCCTTCCACGTCAGCCCAAATTTGTATTTTCTATGATTGCCAACCGTGCCCACTTCATCATTTCTTCATTTTCAACTGTACCTTGGAGACATTTTCCACCGTCCCTTTATTCCTACCTAAATTTCCTAACAAGGACCGCCCAGTAACCTTTTTGCTCCATGATTGGGGTTCGAATCACTACCTCGTCATTACTATTCTTTATGTAAATCACCTACCCTAAGCATATTTATCTCCGAATCTATTGTCGGTGTTATCACGGCTCAATATGCGAGTCAGGTATTCGATGTAATTGGTCAACCAATTATAGATCTCCGTCACATAATTTTCTAGAAGGTGGATGGGCAGACAACAAACAGAAAAACAATAAAACATACGTCTGCAATGCATTTATGTTTATTGACCAATGACCCCATTCTTGATCAACAAGAGCGTCTTTGGTATATGTCTCTGCCTTTGTTCGCCGTTCATGGTTTTAAAAAAGTGTCGATCTTTGCTCTTCGATCTTTAACATTGAAGTACGAATGTACCTGACTGCCTCTCTCGATTGAATTCTCATATAAATTTGCTTATTTTTGTAGATCAATTTGGATTTCACATGGCAATTTTTTTCCTGCCCTCACGTGGCAAAGACTAGTCTGCGAGGTTACTTGTAAAACGTGGGTTTCTGTTCTGTCGGCCATCGTACGAAAATGAAACCAAAAAATCAGGAATAAAAGAAAACAATTAACGATTTCCTTTTCTTCTTTTCAGAAAGCTTAGCCCCTTACCGTGAAGACGAAGTTGTAACCACGCCTGAGAACGTCGCCGAGAAAGGCCGTCCGCCTCCACATCATCCTGATGAAGTCCTCCGACATGTACACCTTCTCTCCCCTGAAATCCACGCCGTCCGTCTCCAACCGGTAGCAGTTCAGCCGCCGGAACCGGCACATCCGGTACGCCGCCCGGTCCATCGCCACCACCAGCACGTGGTCCAGCAGCCCCCTCGTCCCCTCCCCGAGCCACAGGCTCCGGATGAACAGGTCCAGCATCGTCGCGCCCGAGTCCACCTCCGCACCGGGGTCAGCGTAGGCCCGGTTCACCATCGCGATGATCACCGTCCTGTTCGGCATCGATGCCTTGCTCAGCGCGAGCTCAAGGTCGTCCCTTGGGACGGCAATAGCAGCGGTGGGGGCGGCAGCGACCGCGGTCTCCTGGAAGAAGCGTCGAAGTTAGTGTACTTAGACTCTTTTAACGACAAATACAAGGCATACAAGTTTCTTATATCGAGCGATCACGAAAACCGGGGACACTGGCGCTTACATTTCGTGGTAAGCAGTTGCGTTGGGAGTGAATAGGGAACAAAGGGTTTGAGGCGGAAGACGAAGTGGTGATCCAGAGGTAGAGAAAGCTGGCAAAGAGAAGGGAGAGGAGAGTGAGGTACGAGAGGGAGCTCCTTGGGTAGTAATCCATCTTCATTTCTAGGGTTAGAGACAGAGAAAGAGAGGGAGAGTGTTCATATGATGGGGAAGCTTGTAGGTATTGCAGCCTTGTAGGTCCTGCCCAGTATGAGGGCACAATAGTAAAGAAAACCATTTCTCCGCCATAAAAAATTGCGACTTTTGTCGGTTTCGCTCGATAATCTATTATTGACAACTTCTTTCCGGCCAGTTTTTCCACCGTAAAGGAGAGAAAAACTGAGTAGGACCGGCCGGCGTTTGAGGCTGATAGAATGGGTCGAAATGGTGGCCGTGGAGGAGAAGTCTTTTTAGGTAGAGTTGAGAAGTCCGCGTCACACGGTGTTTGTAGATTAGGTCTGTATGGTCGAAGTCATGGGGGCTATAATAATTGAAAGAAAGGACTATTATGATCATTCAAGTGCTTGGGTGGATTTCAGATCTTAAAAGAGTGGGAAAGTGTTGTGATCCAAAGTGGAGCGTGTCGCATTAACAGCACTCGGTTTGGTTGAACGGTCTACGATGAAGTATGCACAGCCTGAAACCCTTGATCTCTCGGACAGGCTGTTTTCGGGGTTCTTTGTCTGCTGATCTTACGTCAGATTTTTCCTATTCCGCGGTGAGTGGCGACATTTTTGTGTTCCTGCTGAAATGAAAAAAAATTAGAGAAAATCGATCGGCTCTCTGCGCAGTGCATGGCATGGGGTAGATGTCCTCGAACGTTGTACTTGAACAATTTAAACTGATTAAGGGGGAGGAAAATTACCAAAAAAAATTCTAAATTTATTATACGAATGCCAAATCAGCGCTAAATTTTTTTGATTTGGTCAATTAAGTCTTAAACCTTTTTACAATTTATCAATTTAGTCCTCCCAAAAAATTTTGTCAAGAAATCGCTAGCGTAGACGCTGGTCCTCCTACATGTCATAATCGGCGTTGATGTGAAATATTTATGTAATTTTTCTAAAAAAATTGAATTTTTTAATATTTTATTTCTTTTCTTATCTTTCTTTTATTTTCCCTTCTTCGTCCGCCGGTCGCTTTGTTCACGGACTAGCTAGTTGTACCTACTGGTTTTTTTAGTGTCAATATTAGTAATGCAATTCATCCAACTATAAACCTAATACAAATTGTAGAGCTACGATGCAATCAAACCCGAATGAACAAAATGTTGAATTGAATTGTACCAATCTCTATAGGTGGTTATTACTCACTTTTGTACTTGCCATTTTATTTTTCAATTATATCTTCAATTAAGAAATGGCAGGCAAAGTCACATCGCCAGAAGCTCGCAAGGTCAACCCTCGCCTATGGTCGGTTATCGGCCATCGCCAAGGCCTTGCAACAGGTGAAGGAAGAAAGGAAAATAAAAAGAAAGTGAAAAAAGAGAAAAAATTTTAAAAAAAGTACAAAAAATTGCAAAAAGTGTCCACGTAGGACGATTGACGCGATTTCCAACCAGAATAACTAAATTAACAAATTATCAAAAGGTTTAGACTCAATTGACCATATTAAAAAGTTTATGACTGAATTGACATCCGTATAATAAGTTTATGACTTTTTTGATAATTTTCTAAATTAAGAGGATAAAATCTTGATCTCAAAACCCTAAAAATTACATGCATAACGAGAGTTTGCTAGTTCTTTGAAGACTGCGTGTTGAAAGGTCATGCGCTTATTCCTATTTAGGAAGGGGTTTCGGCTAGTTTGATTGTCCATATTTGAATTGAAATAGGATAGGATAAAGGGGATTTGAAATTCTCCACATATCCCTGGATTCTAAAAATATTCTATCAAATATTTGGTGCAACATAAAATAGGATTTAGAATCATTGAAAATCTTCGAAAATCCACAACCTAAGATAAAATTGCAAATTTTTTAAAATTTTCTCATTTGAAAATCTTTAATTTTTTTTGAAAATCCCATCTCTAACTTTGCTGCTCTTGTACGTGAAACTCAAACCCTCTTGGCCACGTCTTTGGGAAGTCAACCTCGAGAGCATGACGACTCTCAACTGACAAACACGAATTCACATAATTTTGGAGTGGCCTTATGAATAGGGGGAGGCACTTCATGTGGGTCGTATGGCCGGACTCCATTGCCGAAGAAAGCGGCTAAGAGAGGCAATAGCAAAGAGGGTGTGCGTCGTGGGACGGGCCCGTAGAAGGAGGTTCTACCCACAGTGCCGTTGCAGCATTCTTGATGCACAGTAAGTGAAACTCGATGCTCGAGAGCATGATCACCAAGAAGTTGATGATGTGCTGGTGGTTCTTCATCAACTAGCAGGTAAACGGTCGGCTCGTGAGTCATGCGTGAAAGGTCGGGCTCAATGTGAAGGACGTATGCAATTGGAGTGGAAAGGATTATCTATGCAAACTCGGCACGACAATCGTCTTATGGCCCCCTTTTCACTCTCACTTGTCTAAACACGGTCACCGACCGATAGTGATAATTGGCGTGGTCGAAGGTGACGTCCATCGTAAGGTGGTCGAAAGTGACAATGATCGGTAATTTTGGTGGTGGTCCTTGGGCGAAGCAATATCTAATGCGTCACTTTATCACTCCATTGAAAGATAAATATGAATTTTTTTAAATTAATTTTTAAATTTTATGTCAAATCCGGGTTTATCCCACCCCTTAGGTCGGATTTCTTATCCGGCATTTTATCCAGGTTTATCTGGTCTAAAGAATGTCACCAAACACTGGGCAAGTGTTATCCTCTCCAAACACAAATCCGGGCTACCAAATGCAACAATAGAGTTTTACCACAACCTATGAGAAACGACATTGACTTCCACAAATCCAAAAAGGTAGATCCCATCAAGAGTGTTCATGACCATATGTCCACAAATCCAACCATGGATGTGAGTTGGGTCTAAATAAGTTGTTAACCTATTTATGATCCATTTAACACCGATATTATGTTTAAACCCATATATGACCTATTTACTAAATATAATTTAATTCATGCAATAACCTAGCCCATTATATATGGGTTGAGAAGTGGGTATACGACCCATTTTGATAGGCCTACTTTTTTTTAAAGGAAATAAGGAAAAATTGTTCAAAAATTCTTAAATATATTGTACTTTTACTAATTTAATTATAAACTTTTCAATTTTACCAATAGAGTCCTAAACATTTTCACATTTTGCCAATTAAGTGATTCCAGCCAATTTTGGCCATAAATCATTGACGTGAACATCAGCTATACTACGTGGCACCATTAGTGCTGACGTGGATTATTTTTAATGATATATTTATTTATTATTTGTTATTTATAATTTCCTTTTTTTCTTTTCTCTTCTTATTTTTTTTCTTCTTCTTCCTTCGTAGTCGCTACCATCGAGGAGGCCGGCGACCAGCCACAGGAGAGAGTTGGTGAAGGCCGACCTTGCTAGCCGAGCAAGGCTGGCCTCACTGGGGCGAGGTTGCTGAGGTAGGTGAGGTCCCCCCGTCAGTATCTATGAGGGCCAACCTCACTAGCCTTGAGCGAGGCTCGCCCTAGCCAGAGGTCGGTGAGGGTTGGCCTTGCCAGCTTCAATTGAGCCTCAACAGACTTGAGGCTAAAGAGGTCGGCCCTTGCCTGCCTCAACAACCTCATCGATGTGAGGCGAGCCTTACTCAGTTGGCGAGGTCGGCCATCGTCGGCTCTCCGCTGTGGCCAGTTGCTGACCATGAGGAGGCCGATGACCTGAGGAAGAAGAAGAAAAAAAAACAAAGAAAAGGAAAGAAAAGGAAATTATAAAATTAATAAAAAAATATTATTAAAATTTTCACGTTAGCAATATTCAGCCAAAATTGGCCGAATGGACTTAATTGGCAAAAGGTAAAAATATTTAGGACTCGATTGATAAAATTAAAAGGTTTAGGACTCAATTGACAAAACTACAGTAGGTTTAGGACCTTTTGGACAAATTTTCCAAGGAAATTATCCCGGCTAGCTCCAAAGTCACATGTAGAAAAAGTGTAACCTTAACGTTAACATTTCATTAGATCTCGCACAACTTCTGTAACAAGTGACAGAGTAAGCGAAACCCGATGGAAATGCATTTTATAAATTAGGTTTGCATGGTCGAAGTCATGAGGCCTATAATAATTGAAAGAAAGGACTATGATCATTCGAGTACTTGGGTGGATTTCAGATCTTGAAAGGGCTATTGGACTGAGAGGGGAGTGTTGTGATCGAAAGTGGAGCGTGTTGCAAAAACAGCAATCGGTTTGATTGAACGGTCTAAGATGATGTATGCACAGCCTAAAACCCTTGATTTCTTGGAGAGGCTGTTTTCGGGGCTCTTTGTCTGGGGACCTTATGTTAGATTTTCTGTACCATAGTGAGTGGCTACTAGGAAAAATAAATAAAGAAAACAAAAGAAAAGAAAAGAATTAAAAAATTGCAAAACTTTTTCACGTCAGCGCCGGCCGTGACATGTAAAATGACCGGCATCCACATCAATAATTTCTAGAAAAAAATTTTAGGA
This sequence comes from Syzygium jambos, assembly GCA_031216235.1. Classification (NCBI taxonomy): domain Eukaryota; kingdom Viridiplantae; phylum Streptophyta; class Magnoliopsida; order Myrtales; family Myrtaceae; genus Syzygium; species Syzygium jambos. The sequence goes on along the minus strand of CM062223.1, from coordinate 19,054,861 downwards.
CTAAATTGGCAAATTGTCAAAAGGTTTAGGACTCACTTGGTCAAATCAAAAGATTCAACACTAATTTGACATTCGTACAATAGTTTTATATATTTGCACAATAGGTTTATAACTTTTTTTTGATAATTTTGCCCCTCTTAATTAGTTTAAATTGTTCAAGTATAACGTTTGAGGACATCTACCTCATACCATGCACTGTGTAGAGAGCCGATCAATTTTCTTTAATTTTAAGTTAAAGTTAATCTTCCATTAGAGAATTGTGTGGTGTTAAGCAGTTAATAATCATAATTGATCCATAACTCATAAGCTTAAACTTTTGAATGAAAATGAGTCCGATTAGAAATGTTTGTGGGCTTTAACTTGGGCTTTTATTTGGCGACCTCTCTAGATGAAGGTATTAGATTTTTGCTTCTTCCCCAGTTTATTTCTCATGTAGCTCCCCATTTGCCGACATTAAAGTACCTGACAATGCTTGTCCATGGAGTTTCAATGTGCCTTATATTCATGAAGTCTCTGTTCATCTATAAGTTTTACCCTTTGATTTGGACTTTTGAATAATAACATTTGTAGTGATTTGCGGAAGATGTGCTTTGGAAGTCTCTGTTTCTGAGTTGAATTGCCATACTGTAGATAAGAATAATGCAGGAAAGATAATTATGTAATTTCTATGTATTTTCATGTGTTTTAATAAAGAATATATGAACCTATTTATCATATGACTATCTAGGGAATATATTAATTAGGGATATGCACAAACAAAAGAATATATGATGAATATCCTATATATGCACCATTACGAGAGATTTGGAAAATCAAGAGAAATATCCTAAATAATTTCAACATCCCCTTAACGTGACACAGAAGAAGTCAACTTAAATTTGGATAAAAGATCTGAAAATCTGGGTGGATCACCAAAGCGGTTCGGTGTGATGAAGAAAGAACTAGCTGACATTGACGTGTCTATTTATTTATGTGGCTAGTGTGTGTTGTTATGACTGTTGTGCAGGCTATGCTATAGGAGGTTGGTGTTGCAACAAAGGTTGCAATCGCACAGGAGGCAATCATGGCGACAACACAACAAGGTGACGTGGTTACCAAGCGACGGACAATGGTGAGAATCGTTGTTGAAAGACGAATATTAGTTTTTTGAAAAAATGAAAGATAGAAAAAGGACACGAGATAAGAGGTGTGCTACGGGTGTGCACTCAAGAATCCATTGGGTGCGATGTGCATTATTGTGCATCGATGCCAAGATAAGAATACCGCAGAAAATAGAGTTGTGCAATTTCTTTATATTTTGATAAAGAGTACACAAGCTTATTTATAGGCTTTATTTGATATCGATGAAAGATATACACAACTAAAAGAATATATAGAGAAATTTTCTAGATATGTATAGTCACAAAAGATATGAAAAATTAAGAAAAATATCATAAATATCCGTAACAGCTGCAAAGGAAATGAATGCAAGTAGCTCTGAAGACATGGGGAAATGATTGCGGTGGCTTTACAAAATTGTCCTTTCAATTAATGAGAGTCTTTTTCACCACCTGGTGCGTTAGATGTTGGGCAAAAATCAAGATCATACTTGGAAAACAAACATGAACAACATGTGAGGAAAGGATCAGACTTTTTTTTTTTCATTTAACTTACAAACAAAAAATTTAGGGATTAAAAAAACACTTAACGCGCGTGTCGACTGATCCTAGAATTGCGTTTTGAGTTACAAGCTACACTAAAAGGAGGGGAACTCCGATGTAAGACAAGAAACCCGCCTTCGGAGGGTCGGGGTCCCTTCACGGCAGCAGCCACCACGTATCAGGAGGGGAAACCCCGCAAATTCTTTTTGTTTTTTGTACCACATAACATATTAATAGATATCGTGGGTTAGAAAACCTAACGCGAGTGTCGACTAATTTCAATACCGTGTTATAGTTATGAGCTATTATTAGGAGAGGGGGAGCCCCCAGAAAAAAATTGTGACTTGAGGTGTCAGGGAAGATGTTCTTGGTGACAGCATATATAAAAGAAGTTGAGGCCTTTTCATTCACCATCTGTCGGTGCATTCTGAACCAAAAATGATTTGTTTCCTCAAGAACGCGAATGAGGTATGTGTCACCTAACATTTTCTCCCTAAACAAAGAAAGGTGGCGACTTTATCATTCATACCATCAGAAGAGCACTATGGATGGTGTCTCTCCTTGGTTTCAAAAGTTGTAATATAACATAGAGAAGGAGGGTTTTGCTTATCATCCATGAAGATGATGGAAAAAAATCCAAAAAGTGGGAAAATAATCAAAATGTTGCATCTAACTTCCCAAAGAAAACGTTAGATCTGAGTCCTGCGTTTTTTTATACACAATTATGCAAAAAGTCAAGAGAGTACTTATAGTTTTAAGCGGTGGAATTGTCTCATATTCCCTTGTTATTTTAGTTCTCATTGGTTCTTTCCTGCTTCTTTGGACGGTCAATCTGTAGAGAGGGTACTTGCAGATTTAAGAAGTTATTTTGTACTTTAGGTTTGGTTTGGAAGGAGACAGCAATTGATGGATGGGACAGAGTGAAGCAGATTCTGAAGATGTATACGGAATTTGCATGTGGTGTCGGGTTTTCAGCAGTAGTAGTTTTTACAGGATTTCCACCATGCTGATTCATAATCTTGCCTCGATAACGCTATTCCCTTGCCTATGATAACACTACTCCTTTGGGAAAAATCCAAAATAATTCCTTCAGAAGATACCGAGAAACGGTCCCCGAAGACTTGAGTCATGGATCCGTGGATCTTGGCACAGGTGAAACGTTTATTTGCATTACGCCAGAGTCTGGCCATTGAGTCATTGGCATTGCATGGCTGCTACGGACATGGAGCCTGAACTCGATAGTAGTTTCTCTTGATGACCGACGAAGTTGGAGATTGGTAGTTGTTAAACCCATTTCTTATTTTTGTTGCGAAATTAGTTCTAGGTTTGGATTAGACTGGTGGACCATGTCATGTGCTTTCCCAAGTTTTTTCTGAACCAGGAAAAGCAAGAGCTCAGACAGGGAATCAAGTCGTTCTTTCCCCTAATTTTGTAGCTGAGGACAGAGTAGTTCGTAATGCATCTGCTTCTGGGATTCTGGACTCTGTCGCTACTTGGGATTTTGTGAGGAACAAGGGGCCTTGGGTGGATCGGCATAGGCTAAGTTGGTTCTCTCCAAATGCACCGAAGTTTGCCTTGATTACTTAAACGGCTTTTTCAAATGAACTTCCTACTATTGACAGAACAGCTCGATGGTTTTCTCCTCCATTTTCAACATTATGCTTGTGATGTAAGTAGGGCGAAGAATTACGGGTCACCTGTTTGTTCAATGTGCTTTCTCTTCCCATGTTTAGGAGGACGGCTATGCTGTTATTCTTCTCTGATAGATTTCCTGGTGATTGGAATTCTGAGTTCTTATGGATCAAGCAGCAGGCTAAAGGGGGAAGAGTTTGTCTGTTTTCTTGTTGAAATTAACTTGGCACGGCTGCATTTACCATATCTGTTGCACTAAGAATGATGTATTGCATAATCAGGAGACTCCTACCGTTGATCAGGTGTTAAGAGTAGTATCTTTCGCTGTTAGACACAGCATTGAAAACCATAAGAGATTGAGGCTCAGAGTTTTTTATCCTGGATTTGGGTCGAGACAATCAAGGGTGGCTATGCAGTTTTAGGGGAAAAAAAAGGAAAATCGATAACCAGGCCCGATTTGAACCGTTCTTTTATCGGTTTTTTGGGTTGGTGTTTCATGCAGGTCGGGTCTTGGGGGAAGTCAAAAAAAGAAGAAAAAGAAATCATGTCTGGGTCGGGTTGGGTCCGGTATCAGTGGGGACCTGAACCATACTGGTCCATTCACACCCTATTGGTACATAATGGGAAACTTTTTAACATTTTTTGTTTGTAACTTTTCTACCTCCTTTTTGATGAGATGTTAGTCGTTTCTGTTTTTTTTTTGACACTGATGTTAGTCGTTTCACTTACTATCGTTTATCGTGTTTTTTCTTCTTTACCAGTCTCCCTATATCATTAGGTGGAGAAAGTGCATAACACTCCTTTGTCTAAAGCTGGAATGAGTTGACATGTTCGTGGAAATAGATTAACTTTGCAAAGTTTTAAGCTTAATTTGACCAAGAATTGGCTCCAAGAAGAAGGGTAAATCGTCCTACGTAGTCCCCTTTTTACATGGGGTTTCAATCCAATAAGCAATAACCTGTCCACTTAATTTCTGTTGGGCAACATAAGCCCCAAATTTTCGGGCATCGATACGAACATCTCCTCCACCCACTGAATTTGAGTTGAAAAATGGGCTTATGACCCATTTTGCCATCTCTAATGTCTTCATAGGATCGCTAGAGGAAAACCCAAATACGATCGCTAGATGAAAAACCAAACCCGAGGTGGTTCAAACAATCAATCCACTTCCTACTCAGGAAGCACCAATTGATGTGTAGGTGTAGCAAATAGATCATTTTATGCCCATCACAAAAGGAACAATAAACAAACATAATGCGTATATACATTTACAATCTCAACCAGACTTGACAACCACATAGGCAAACAGAAATTAAAGTTTGCAAAGTCATAGATTATGCATCAGAAAAGAAAGAAGAAAAGGTGCCTTCGCGGCTTCAATTCACTCACAAAAGATTGCACTCTTGCAAAGGTTAAAGGAAGATTGAGGATATCAAATATGCACAGAGATGTGAAAACTGAAACCGTTATTTCAACCGGAGTCAAACACTGGCGCAGCTTTTCAAGGGTAAGTCTAAAGGATCTGGCAAACGCTCAATCGTCTCTGTTGCTTCTTGCGCTTAGGAGGCCGTAGAACCACCTTGATCGCCGCATCAAACACGGCCTTCACATTCTGCATGTTGGCCAGAGAAAAAGATTGTTCATATTTTAGTTTCAACCATGCACTAGGATGGAACGACATATTCATCACCGTGTCTTATGAAAATGGTTGTGCTTCTTCAAAAACTTTTTGGGATGTTTTTCTTCGCATGTTACCTCCACATGAAATTTTCCTAAAAATTGGTTCTATTGCCTTTTAGTCAACAGAGTGAAAGACAAAAGAAACACAAGTGTTTTGAAATAGCTGCTCACACGAACAAGTGTCATTCAAGAGGTTATCTTGGATTTTCACCATTATTCCTTATCGTGCATTCCACTATGGTAAGTCTACAGAATGATGAACTCATTCCTTATCACATGATGAACACAATAATGTGCTTGAGGTTGTAAAGAACTCATTGCGACTCTTTTTGCAACCACTTAATGAGACTGACCTGCTGTGTCTTCGAGCTGCACTCGACATATGCCAAAGCCCCAATTTGCTTCCTTAGTTCTTCACCCTGTTTATCAAGGAAATCATACGAATAGCATAACTGGTAAAAGAAAAAGTGCCTGACCGATCGACCAATGGAGAAATTTATATTGGTTGCTCTAAATATAACGGAGAGGATATGGAAACTAGTTAAATGTACTTATTGGAACACTTGCAAGTTAAGGAAATGCAGGGGCTGAACACAAAGAAGCATTTTTTTTCTTGAAAATGCCCGAATTAATTTTGTTTCTCTATTGCAAGCTAATCTGGTCCTCTGTTTCTGAAATTGCAAGATGCAGGAATATCCATTGCCACATGAACTTGTCCTTGCAATGTCAGTCAATCATTATCAGTTTGCATGTTCTGTTTCCTCAGTACATTGCCTCACTCATGATGAATTGCTTTCGCCGCATTTACAAACATACACGATTTCATGTACTGTTATTCGGTAGAGATGACTGCATTGGCCAACGAAGAAAAAAAAATGGTACTTTACCTGTTCCGTCGAAATAGTGCATGCTCCGGGGTAGTCTAGTTTGAATTGTTTGTCTTCTCTTAGATCTGGTTGTTCAGAGAAGAAAAGGTGCTCTTAGTTTCAATGTCATCTGATTTCTAAGGTAAAACTTTGTTTTTGTACGCATGCACATAATAGTAACGTGCTTCTATTTGTTTAACACTGCCACTCCTAAATAGACAGATATCTTATAATTTTCGAATCTTTTCCAACAACTTCCACAAGTCACTTCAAGTTCATGCTGATATTTGAAAACTGAAATTTCAAAATTCAAGCGAAGAGGTGTCTGATCTAAATAACCTCATATAAAGCTACATATCAAAGAAGAAAAGAAACAACATCTTACCTAGTTTGGTCCCAACAAGAACAATTGGAGTTGTCGGAGCATAATGTCTCAACTCTGGAACCCACTTCTCCGAAATAAAGATGTGCAGAAGGAAAAAGAAGAAGAAAGACAGCAACAAAGAATGAGAAAGTAGGGCAAAAAAATTAGTCAACAGACAAGTCAAAAAAAGTTTCTAAAGAATTGATTAAAGTTAAAGAGAAAAGAAGCATCATTTACTTTCTTGGCAATGTTCTCGAAACTTGGCCTACTGATGAGGGAAAAAGCAAGGATGAAGACATCCGCTCCTCTGTAACTCAAAGGTCTCAGCCTGTTATAGTCTTCTTGACCTGAATAGAAAACTTGAATATTAAGGAACTTTCACACAATCCGGTCGCTTTTGAGAGCAACTTTAACGACATTATTCAAATATATGAGCAACCACTTTGCGCATTAATCAAACTAAGTGTATTTCCTGCAATGATTAACTCTCAAATAAAGCAAGAAAGCTTAGTGAGTCATTATTAAGTGCACATGCAAAATTATCTTCCATCCACTATCTTGGGTTAATTCAACATCATTACAACAAAGTAACATTGACACACAAATTACTCCAAAAAAGACATCATATTGGTTTTGAATACCACCAGCTTCTGAAATGGGATAAAGTTTGAATCTTTAGATTCACCCAGATAATCTAGTTCCATCGAAAAGATAGATAGAATTGTTGGTAAGCTAGTACGCTTTTCAGACACCCCATGAGACAGGGGAAGCATGATCATAAGAAGGATTCTTCGTACCAATAGGCATGTTAAGCAGTTATTTTACTTGAAAAGAAGGCTTTCATTTGAATGATGCACTTAAATTGTTTAGTACTTGTGGGCAAACAGCACATTGCGATAAATAACCTCCCTAAATTCCATGCTCTGGTTAGAAATGATGAAGAGGAGCCACTGGGTAAAGGGTGCCTGAAATCAGCATACTCTTTAATCTTAAATGACAAGTAAAAGTTCATGCACTATCGACGACCATGTCATTTCTAAAACCAAAATCCAACTAAAACATGTTCGAAGTCCTTCGAAAAGGAGCCCAGGTTCAAACCAGAGAATGTCGAATGAATGAAGGGCTCTCACGGAGACCCCCATTGATGAAGTATAGTTGAGTTACAAAGAGCAACAATGACCAAGATTGCAATCACCCATCAGATTTCACAAATAACATAAATATGAGAGAGAGAGAGAGAGAGAGAGAGAGAACCAGCAGTATCCCAGAGACCCAAATTCACAGTCTGCCCATCAACCAGGACATTGGCACTGAAGTTATCAAAAACAGTTGGAACGTAATCCTGCCCACAAAAGGGACGAAAACCCTCAATTATTCTAACTCGTACCTCTCATGAAACAAGAGAGAAGACGAAGTGAAACACAAGCTAAATGCACTTGAACCAGGATTAACAGAAGTCTACTGGACCAAGCTAAAGGAGAGAGAGAGAGAGAGAGAGAGAGAGAGAGAGAGAGAGAGAGAGAGAGAGGTACAGTGGGGAAAGTGTTGCTGGTGTAGGAGATGAGGAGGCAAGTCTTGCCTACAGCACCATCACCAACAGTGACACACTTGATGAACTTGGTCTCTGATGCTGTTGCTCCTGCTTTGCCTGTGACAGTTGCTGCACTGCTCATTGTGTAACCCACAGTGCAGAAGAAGAAGAAGAAGAAGGTGAATTTCACTCTCTCTCTTCGATGTATGATGTGTGGGCTTCTTCAGGGGAGTCAAGATTTTGTGCCGAGTAGAAAAGGCAGAGTAAAAATGAACTGTAGAAAAGAGAGGGACGGCAAGGAACAGAAAGGTGAAATTTTTTGCAGCTTTTTGCCGAGGGTGTGTCATGCACTTTAATTTGAGTTGTCAAGGAGGCAAAAGTTTTGGAAAAGGAGAAAAAGAAGGAGATTAATCATTTCTATAGAAAAGTAAAGAAAGAAAAAAAAAAGTGTCAAAGAAATTCAAAAAAAAATTGGTACATCTTTAAAACTGGATAATTGTATGCGATCTAGAAGCCTTGATATTAACTTATTGAAGATCAACAATTGTTCCCAGCCCTGGCATGTGCTCTCTGGCTTCTATCTTCTACGTGACCAATTTCGTAAGTTTCGACAAACATTTTTATGCAAATTCAAATAATTTGATCTGTATGTGCAATTCTAACTTCAAAATAATCAATGACAATTTGCCATAGGTAATCTTATTCTGGGTCGATCCAAATATTTTGCTTGTATCAAGACCTAGCATAAGTATGCCATTCTATTAAGCTAGCATTACAAAACGAGTTCTGAACAAGAACATAGCTTCACGTCGTCTAGTAAACATGCATAACTCTAGCATAGCAATTCTAAAAGTCGATGACTCTTTTGGAATTGGCATGTTAGGTCATCTGTTCTTCTCCACTTTTTGTCCCATAAATTATGAGGCAATCTCATTGATCCACAGAACTTTAGGTCCTCACGATTGCCTCTTCAGAAAGAAAAATTACAAAACCAATTCTCAGATTTCCATGCTTTTGTTGTTTCTCAGTCACAAACTTCACGTGATGGAGACTATCGACTTATTTATCTTACACTGGTTTCCTTCTTTTTCGCAGCCAATGCGTCAGTTTTTCGAACTGAGTGTGAACAAGATTCACGTGGGAAAGAAAGAACAAGTTTCATTTAAGGCCGTACTGCAGAAGACTTGGGTCAAAATCCTGAGGCCTCCGTCCCGGCAAAGAAGCGTCCCCGAAGGCCCATCATCAGGCAGCAAAGCCAACATCACGGGCCCTCTCGCTCCGTCCTCGACCGGGCAGACTCCATTGTTGCCGTTAATATCGGTCTTCACGAAACCAGGGCACACGCAATTGACGCGGAGCCAGGGATGTTCCTCGGCAAGAAGCCTAGCGTAAGCATTGACCGCGGCTTTAGAGACCGCGTACGCCGATAGATGAGTAGGCCACCCTTCTGCTGCCAACTTGTCTTCCTTGAAATCTCTCAGGAACTCGCTCAACATTTCGTCTAGCCTTTCCTTCTTGAGGGTCTCGATATCGTTCAGCTCCCTTTTCGCCTTCTCGTTCTTGAAATGCTGAACCGGGAAAAAAAAAAAGGCACAGCAAATTGAACAAAATAATACCAAGATTGTATACCAAGAAAGATATCGGACAGCACAAGCTCAATGAATAAGACATTCCAGTGGCCAGACACATCATGCAGACAAATGCACAGTTTTGTATGTGTAAATGACATTAGATAGAATGACCATGTGACAGGTGATTTGACCATTATAAACTCTAGTTAGAACAGTTATACACCTATAAACTTTACGATCTCATCTCAAACTATCATTTGTTTTAGCGACCGAAAGCATCTGCATCAGAACTACCAACAGAGTTTCCTCATGAGTACTTGTACCCTTGGAGGCACTAGGCTGATCATATCATGTTCAACTCTAACCTACAAACAAGAAGTAACCTGGAGCTTCCCAATTGATGCAGATACATTCACAATTCTTCCAGAATTCGACCGAAGAAGCAGCGGAAGGAGTGCCTCTGTAACGTTTTTTGTGCCAAAATAGACTGTTTTTGCACATTCCTCGCCCATCTCATAAGTTTGCGTCGTCAGCTCTGACAACAGCTCGGCGGCGTTGGCTTTGATCTACATTTTTTCGCGAAATTCAGGCACTGAATTCACAACATTGATCTGAAAAAATAACTCTACGTATATTCAGACCATACAAGAAAGAGGGTTCTAATAAGAGGACATACTCTGCCATTCTCGTATGACATGGTATTGAATGTCTCCCAGTCCACAATAACACCTCCGACGCCTGCATTATTTACCTACAGAAGCGAACAGAACCCACGAAAATCATGCGCGAAGACCAGAGAGATCATTCATCGAATACTTCTCAAAGAATTCCATTGGCAAGATAGATCTCTCACCAAAATATCAAGCTTTCCATAGGTAGTCTCGATGAATTCCGCCAAACGGGCAATACTGTCAGCATCAGTCACGTTGAGTCGATGCAAGATTGCAGAAATCGCGGATTCTTCGAGGCTTTTGACGGCTCGAAGGCCCCGTTGCTCGTCTCTAGCTGTTACTATCACCTCGATTCCTTTCGAATCTAATTGCCTACATATCTCCAGTCCAATTCCCTTATTAGCACCTATCACAACTGCATATCTGACAAGCACATCAGCGAAAACCGAGTTATTGGAATTACGAAACGCGTGATGATCGGCAAGTTAAAAGCCAGAAAAATAGTAGATCGAATAACTGAGTTCTGACCTTGTTGAGTTTTTTTCAGCTGTCGCCACTCGTGATGAAGCAGACTCAGTAATCGTAGTTTTCACTCGCTATCATGGGTCTTCGGATGTTTATCAAGATGGCTAATTCGCAGCCGAATTTCGGGATTATTAAGTCGCGAACACGAGCAAAAAAAATTTTATCCTGCCTAGGATGGAGAGATTTAAAACTAGGTGGAACAACCGTGCTACATTGAGGTCGAATTCACAGAAGTCAAACAGGAATTAATTAGTGACAACGGGTCGATTTCACGGAAGTCAAACAGGAGTTAGTTAATGGCACTATGGCTGTCACATTTAGGTTCAATCACAGGTTGCTGGAATTTGCCTTGTTTAGGCTGTAATGAGAGACAAGATTAGACGATAAACCCATTAGATAATCCCAAGAATTTTCCGCTAGTGTAAGCATTCCTAGCCCGCGTGCTCGTTTTATATTGATTCCAGGAGTTTGCTACCGAGTGTTAGGGCGACAACATGAAACTCGGATCACGTTATCAATGACCTTAGGCCAATTGAGGGGGGAAAAGTATGAAAAAAGAAAGTCATAATCCTATTGTATTAGTGCCGATTCATTCATAAATCTTTCAATTTGATCAATTTAATTATAAATATCACTACAAAAAAACATGAATTTTGCCACGAAAATTTGCGACGGGGAAATTTGCGACGAAATAAAAATTCGTCGCAAATTTGCGACGGAATTTTTTTCCGTCGCAAATTAGCGACGAAAATTTCCCCGTCGCAAATTTGCGACGGAATTTGCGACGAAATAAAAATTCGTCGCAAATTTGCGACGGAAAATTAAGTCCGTCGCAAATTTGCGACGGAAAAATAAGTCCGTCGCAAGCAAATTTGCGACGGAAAATTAAGTCCGTCGCAAATTTGCGACGGAAAAATAAGTCCGTCGCAAATTTGCGACGGAAAATAAGTCCGTCGCAAGCAAATTTGCGACGGAAAATTAAGTCCGTCGCAAATTTGCGACGGAAAAATAAGTCCGTCGCAAGCAAATTTGCGACGGAACATAAGTCCGTCGCAAATTTGCGACGGAAAATTAAGTCCGTCGCAAATTTGCGACGGAAAATTAAGTCCGTCGCAAGAAAAATTTGCGACGGAAGAATAAGTCCGTCGCAAATTTGCGACGGATTTTTTTCGTCCGTCGCAAAAAGAATTCCCGCCCATTTGACCAAAAACAAAAAATTCCCGCCTGTCCTTTTACCCCATTTTCTCTCTTTTTTTATTCTTTTTTCTTGTCTTCTTCCTCCTCTTCTTCCTCCTCGCGCGCATATCCTCTACTCCGACCTTCTCAGCTCCTTCTCCCTCTTCTTCCTCTTCCTCTTCTTCTCTCTCTCTCTCTCTCTTTCTTGATCTCTGCAACCTCGGGCCACTCGTGCACAACCAGGTGTGGCATCACGAGGGTATGGACGAGGTTCCCTCAGCCCGTCTGAACTTGACGCCGGCCTCGTGCAGCTCCTTTGCGCGCGCACAGCCCCGATGGCCTCCTCATCCTCTCCATCTTCGTCTTCTTCGTCGAGATCCGGAACTCTCCTGTCGAGGCTCCTGGGCGTTGCCGTCCTGATCCTGCTCCTGGCGAGTTCCTGCTCGGCCACCCGCCTCGGGATGGTGTCCCGGGCGTTGTCCCGGATCGCCATGAATCTGGACCGGCCCCGCCGACAGGAGGGCGTGACGAGCTTCCGGCACCGGGGCCGGGTCTTCAACTTCTTCCCCAAGGGGTCGACGGTGCCTGCTGCTGAATCTGCTGGTGGTGAGAGCTGCTTAAGGAAGCCAAACCCCCAAGCCCTTGAAAAAGTCCATATTGTCGTTGTTATTGCTTGTTGTAGCACCCCCGATGTTGAAGGGCTGGTTCTGGTTGATGGACTGAACAGCAGCCAAAGAGGATAAGAACCCACCTCCCGCATAGAATGAGTAGCCCAGATGCCCCTCCCCACCCGCCGCGGCTGGTGGCGGAGCCAGGTTCCCTGCGGCAACGTCCTTGAGGCTTTGAGGCAGGACCTGCAGGGATGAGTGTGGGGTGAGGCTGTCGCCGGAGGAGGAGGAGGAGGCCTTGGAGCGCTTGGCCTTCCGGCAGCCGCCGCCGACGGGGACGTTCCTGAGGGTTCCGCCGTGGGTCCAGTAGCGTCGGCAGGTCTTGCAGAAGTAGCGGGGCTGGGAGAGGCTGTAGTTGTTGTAGTAGCAGAAATCTTTTTTAGCATTTCTTTGGTTTACTCAACCGAAATCTTTTTTTTTTTGCAAATTATGCTAGGATTTTTTTTATAAGTGCAGAAAAAATAGATTTATCAAGTTTGGTTACAATTCAATGTTATCCGCTCTACCTTCAGCCAGCCATCTGAAAAAAAGAGTTAATATATTATTGTCTGAAGAGGGGGCTACGTAATTTCGGCAGCAAACTAAATGTCCCGATAAAATAAAAAATAGGAAAAAAATTCAAACAATGTTAAAATTCTTACAGACCAAAAAAAAACATTTCGTCACAATTTAGAGATAAAAAAAAATTTTCGTCGCACATTAACGATGAATTTTGAGAAGAATACAATTCGTGGCTAATTTTTGACGAATTTTACGATGGACAATTAGCGACGAATTTTGCGATGGATTTTGCGACGAATTTTGCGACGAAATTTGCGACGGATTTGCGACGGAATTTTGCGACGAATTTTGCGACGGATTGAGTCCGTCGCAAATTTGCGACGGAATTTGCGACGGACTTGCGACGGATTTTGCGACGAATTTTGCGACGAATTGAGTCCGTCGCAAATTTGCGACGGAATTTGCGACGGACTTGCGACGGATTGAGTTCGTCGCAAATTTGCGACGGAATATTTGCGACGAATTTTGCGACGGATCTGGTCCGTCGCAATTTTGCGACGAATTTTTTTCCGTCGCAAATTTGCGACGAATTTTTGAATTTTCCGTCGCAAAAATTTGCGACGCGCTATTAGCGACGGAATTTTTTCCGTCGCAAAATCCGTCGCAAATTCGATTTGCGACGGATTTTTCCGCAATTTCCGTCGCAAATTCCGTCGCAAAAAACAAGTTTTTTTGTAGTGTATTTTCACGTTTTGCTAATTGAGTCCATCTGGTCAATTTTGATTAGAAATCGCTAATGTGGATGCTAACCATCCTATGTGGTATAGCTAGCGCTCACTTGGACAATTTTATAATTTAAAAAAAATTGAATTTTGAATTATTTATTCTTTTTTTTTTCCTTTCATTTTGGCTGGCGAGGGTCACTGATGGGGTTGAGAAGGCCCTGGACAAGGGTCTTTGCGCCCTCACTAGCAGTCGATGAGGCCGCGATGGCCTTGGGCGAGGGCTTGAAGGCCCTCCCCTAGGGCTTTCATAACCTTGTCGGCCACGATGGCCTAGCCTAGGGCCTTCGCGGCCCCGCTAACTAGAGGTGACCAATTTTCGATCCAGTCCAGTTCCAAGGTGGAACTGGGAACCGGGGACCAGACTGGCTCAATGGAATCGATCACTTAGGATTTAGTTTTTTTTTTGGTCAAACACTTAGAGTTTAGTTCACATTTTACTAATTTTTATTATTAAATTTATGTCGATGAAGTTCACTTAAGATTTAGTTCACATTTTACTAGTTTTTAAGAAAAATTAAAATATATATATAGTCGGTCCAATTCCTCCTTGGAACCAGGAACTTGACCGCCTAGATACTGATTCCACTTTTAGGAACCAGGAATCGGGCCGACACTCCCGGAAACCGAATCAAATCGGCCGGTCCTGCCCGGTCCTGGCAGTTCCCGATCGCTAACTCTAGGCTAGGTGGTCCTGACCCAGATCTAGCAAGGGCCGCAAACCTCGTCAGCGGCCAGCCAGCAAGGGCTTGCCAGCAACCCTCACTGGCCAAAATGAAAGGAAAAAAATAATAAAATTATTTAAAATGTTCATGTCGCCATCGTCCACGTCAGCGATTTCTGGACAAAATTAGTCAAATGAATTCAATTGAAAAAATGTGAAAAGGTTTAGGATTAAAATCAATATAATTAAAAGATTTAATTATTAGATATGATATTTTTAAGGAGAAGAATTTAAATGGTCATGACACGACAGCATCTATATTGAAATTTGATTTGCCTTTTTTTACTATTATTTGACTATTATCTTGACTATTTGAACTTGAAGTATGATAAGTTCCATTTATTGTAACTTTTTTTTTGCTAAAATTCCATTTATTATAACTTATCTCAATAGTACGATGCACATCCGCATCCACTTTTTGGATGAAGTTTGAAATCGAAGAGCGTCGAGTCTGCTTTTTGAGTTTACTTTTTTATGCTGGCAAAAGATCTCGTGCACGTGCATGTGAAAAGGACATCAACAAAATTCTAAAGGTTGTAAAAGGAGAAAAATTCGAATTCAATGCTGATATGTTTCGCGGAAAATAAATTAATTAAAAAATATTATGATTACTTCTATGATTTGCAATGGATAATTAATAAAAAAATATTTTTATAATCGATAATAATTTATTTTTAAATATTTTGTGAACGAAGAAAATATTTCTCATTAATTCATTTTTATAAGTTATTCAAGTGATCATTTTTTGAAAAATATTGTTCACTTTATTCATTTTTTGTGAAACAAACAGAGTCCAAATTTGAGACGAGAGATATTTAGGAGATTATATGACGATTATTTTAATAATTTTCAAATTTAAATTTTGTCCATTAAATTATAATATAGTGTTGTCTTTAGAATCTCCTATCATGCTTTGGGTTTCATGGAATTTTCAGGTCAGAATTCGACTTTATGAATTTAGAGACATAAGCGGTCTCTCAATTTTGGCCTAATGTGCAATATGGTCCTTTAACTTTTTATTTATTCAATGCAGTCCATAAACTTTGCTTTAATGTACAACGTCGTTCCTGAACTTTTAATTTGTTCAATATGATCCCTAAGTTTTTGATATATCTTCAATTTAGTCTGTGAATTATATAAAGATATCCATTGTTGTCCCTGAACTTGAACTAACAGAACGACAATACTAAACATTTTTATATAGTTGAGAACTAAATTGAACATGTACAAAAAGTTTAAAAACTATATTGAACAATTTAAAAGTTTAAGGAAAACATTTCATATTGGGCTAAAATTCATGTACTATATCGATCAAGTTTAGAAATCATATTACACATTCGGACAAATTCAAGAAACGGAGAAATGAGTTCAAATAATCTTTGAAAAAAAATTATTATTTCACGAACTTGTTATCAATTCATTTAGGGAATAATGACATAAACAGTTGCTAAACTTTGGCTCAATATGTAATATGATTCATGAACTTTTAATTTATTCAATGTAGTCCCTGAACTTTAACCTAATGTTTGAACTTTTAATTTGTTCAATATAATCCCTGGACTTTTGGTACATATTCAATGTAGTCCCTGAACTATATGAAAATGTTCAATATTTAAGAACTAAATTAAACATGTACTAAAAGTCTAGAAACCTTATTGAACAAATTAAAAGTTTAAAAACCACATAGAACATTAGATTAAAGTCCACAGATCATATTGAATAAATTAAAAGTTCAGGAACCACGTTGTATATTGAATTAAAGTTTCGCACTGTTTATGTCATTTTCCCATTTATTTACGTATGTAGGCAAAACTTTTTTTTTTGTCTGTCTTACTCTAACTCTCAATTCACTCTCAGATTTTTACTTTGCCTCTTGCAGGGCATGAGAGTCGAAACCTACATCTGAAACTATACGTCTCCATCCCTAGCCCCCTGAGGAGGTCCCAAGTAGAAAGGGTGGCCACTAGGGGTGAGCAAGATAGGTTGCCCAAATCGGAATCGGATCGGATCGATTGGTTTGGTCCGATTCTCGGGAATATTGGTACGGTTCCCGGTTCCTCAAAGTGGAACTGATTTCCGAGCAATCCGGTTTTCGGTTCTAAGGTGGGAACCGGACTAGACTGGACCGATAAATATATATATTTATAATTTTTCATATATATATTTATTTACCTTGTAAAATTTTTGAAAAAAATAAAAAACCTAATCTAATTTCCCCAATTCCCAATTACCTTTACCAATAAGTGATTGGTCCCATTGGAACCGGACCAGACCAGACCAGACCAATGGTCCGATCCGGTCCATAGCCTTAAGACTAGCCGGCTCGATCTCAGGACCTAGAAACTGGGAGCTAGTCTTTCCGATCCGGTTCCCAATTATTGAGTTGAATCGGATCGGATCGGGAACCGCTCGCCCTTAGTGGCCATCGGGGCAAAGCCCACCGGTTGTAGGCAAAACTAAAGAGAGAAGGAAAAAGAAAGGCGAAGAGGGAGAGGTCCCAGAGATGGCGTCGCGAGCTTCAACGCCGCCGTACCCAAGCGCCGCGAGGATCGCCGATTCCCCTTGCTACCCTCAATACGCCGCCTCCCTCAAGTGTAAGCTTCCTCCGCTGCCGTGAAACTCCACCCTACCCCTTCTCGCCCGCCTTCCTGAACCATCGGGTCGTGCATTCTCAAGCCCGATCTCCCAATTCAAATCTGCCCGCGAGCTACTTTTTCGTCCGCCGTCTAGAGTTCTGTCGGCGTTTCGGCGTTAGGGTTTGTCTGTGTGGTTGGTTGCTCGGCGAAGCCGGAGAGGGTGGGGGCTCACCGCGTGTGTGGGTCGATTCGGGGTATTGCGAAGAAGGGCCTCGGGATTTAGTTCTGTGATGGCAATGCCATGATGTTTAGGATCAATCCCGAGGGATGATGGTGGGGCGACTATTGAGTTATCGATTAGCTTTCTCTGATTGTTCCGGATTGTGGGTAGGGAGTCAATAAGAGGGTGTTGTGTGTTAGGAAATTTCCATAATGATCAGAGATTTGGGGAAAGGAATTGCTTGTTTAGATTCAGATTACTACGATGATGATCGGTGTAAATTGCTTAAGCCCTTACAAGTACTGCCCCTCCTAGGTATTTGCGGCCTTATTCGAGCAAGGCTGCTGGGTAGTGACCTTTTTAATGATACGGAGAGAAGAACTGATGATATATAGGAACTGCTTTTTTTTACCCTTTTTGAGGAAGTATTGGAAGCGCTTTCGATGCTGGATGTCCTGTAATTGGTCAGGAATAGATCGTTCATGTCAGTGGAGAATGTTGATCAGAGGAGGTTTAAGTGTTTTGGTGGACTTTGATTAGGGTTTAAGCAGCTGCCCAAGTTTAGTAATAGCAGGATCGTTTTTGTGTTTCTTAGACACAAGAGACCTTTGACCTTTGGATAAACTGCAATCCGTTGACTAGAGGGGGGGGGGGAGAGGAGAAGAAAAGCATTGGTTCCTGGTGCATCACCCAGAATGCTTTTGTGCATATCATAAGGTGTACTGCCTGCAACAAATATGCTAAAAAGTTGAGGTTTATGAGGCTTGCATGGAGTTAAGGCAAATTAATGACTGAATAGATGTACAGATGTGTGTGATCCATTACTTATGCTTGTAGATCGAAAGGGCTGACGTGATGTTTGAACTTGATTGCTTTGATTTACAAAAGTAATGTGCACCGACCATCGATCCCTAACAAAGTGTCAGGGCTCTTGTTTTATAATTTACAGTATTTATATGACGGACTTTCATGTTATACACAAATGACTGGCTTTTAGTTGGTTCTTTCATTGCCTTCTCCCGACCTGGAAATGTCCATATGCACATTCCTTTGACTGTCCCTTCTCAGTTGAGACCTATAACATTGCAATATAAACTGTATATGTTGATAATGCAGGTTTAGAAGAGTTCATTCGTGACAAGAGTAAATGCCAGGAACATTTCGATGTTTACAAAGAATGCAAGAAAAAAGAGGTATTGAACCTAAGTGTTTCATTCATATGGACTTCATGCCTATCGACTTCTTTTGTCCCTTTACCTGGATATCGATATTCTATCTGACTGTAATTAAGGAAGTTATCTGGACCAGTAGAAGTATATAAATG
Source organism: Syzygium jambos (assembly GCA_031216235.1). Taxonomy (NCBI): domain Eukaryota; kingdom Viridiplantae; phylum Streptophyta; class Magnoliopsida; order Myrtales; family Myrtaceae; genus Syzygium; species Syzygium jambos. Next base: position 19,036,410 of record CM062223.1, on the reverse strand, counting down.
TAGTGTTGTTGTTCTGCTTGTGTATATATTAATAGTCTTTGGTAACATTGTGTTGTGCCTTTGTTTGCTTTGATAGAGGGAAGCTCGACTTGAACGTAACAAGAACCGGTCCCTCTTCTCTTGAAGACTGTTTTCAAGGATTTCGGTTTTGATAGATGGAGACAAGATGGCTGTTTCAAGGTCGGAAGATTGAGTGTTGTAAATTTGGGCACAATGTTTTAATAAAATCAAGATCTTGAGTTTCTGACAGCTTGATTTGTGCGAATCAAGGTTTGCAACCTTAGGAGCAACCTTGTTGGAGAAAACAAATGGAACACAGTTTCTGATGTTGTCTTGTACATATCTTTAGCATGGCCAGTGAAGAGGTCATGCATTGCGCCTAACTTTTTTGCTAAAGAATTTGCAGAATGTTGAATGCATAGACGTCTATGAACCCACCCACCGATGGGGCGACAAGAAAAGAAAAAGAAGAAAACAAGCGAAGCTTAGAACTTCTTGGTGGAACTGGAAATTTTGGTGCCAATTTCTTTTAATAAGTCAGTAGACTTTGAACAGAACACTGCCTTTACTGAGTGCATCCATATCATCAACCTGTTTCAAAAATTTTGCATGGAATGCTCTTTTATGCAGTCACAAAGAGGGTTCACAGAATTCGTTCATAATTCGAGAATACCATCTATAGGCACAGTTTGAGTTTTTCCAAGGAATTTGTTGGTGAATCGATGTCATCTTTGCAGCTTTTGCCAACTGGAAATATATATTTCATAACATTAAATTTCCAAGAGAGACCAATTCCAGGATATGTTTGCAAGTGATAAAGGATACTGTTTTCGACACAAAAACCAGGCTTTGAAATCTCTCAAACTTTCCTCATATGGAGGATGACCCCATCTCCAGGTTCAACAACCAGCCTAAATGCCGGAGAATGGTGATAACTAGGTGAAAGCGAAAACGAGAACTCGGCGAGAATGAGCGACAGGATCACCTTCAATTCAGCCAGGGCGAAGTGTTGTCCTGCACAGGTCCGAGGTCCCATACCAAAGGGCATGTATGCCTGAACAGATTTACAGGCTCCAGAGATTCCTTGTGCAAATCTCTCTGGCTTAAACTCTGAAGCATCGGTCCCCCATATTTCGGGTAGCTGGTGCAGAATGTGGATTGGAATTTGGATGTTCGAGCCTTGTGGAATCAGAAGTCCCTTAAACTTGATGTCCTCTAAGGCTTCTCTTATGCTGAACACCGCTGGTGGATAGAGTCGCAAAGTCTCATGAACTACCATGGTTAGCTGCCAATAGTTGATAAAGATTGTTAGGAAATTGCAAATGAATTTGAAACGCACATCAGAGGGAAAAAAGAGAAGCTTCAAATGCTTACAGGAATGCCCCCATTCAGAAATGCATCAGGACTATGATTTCATGAAAACCTACTATCCAAATTTCAGGCTTAGACGTTTTCTGGATAATAATCAATTCAGAATAAACCCCTAGCTTAAAAGGTAATTTTGGTACATGTTTGCATGGTATTGTGTGTAAACGATCTCCAAAAGCACGAGCAAGTGAAATAACCAAAGACCCAGAGAATCTCCCAACACCCTGTAGTTTCAGGCAGCAAGTGTAAGATAAACAAATGTGACTCACCGTTTTCATGCCTCGGAGCTTATCAGAATCCAGAATGCCACCGCCAAAAATCTCGAGCACTTCGGCACGAACCCTTGCTTGCCAGTGAGGATGAGCAGCCAAAAGCATCAGGCACCAAGATGCCGTGATAGCAGTGGTCTCGTGGCCAGCAAAGTATATGTTCTTGCAATTATCCACGATGAATTTATCGGCAGAGATATTTGATGGTAGGCCCTCATTGTTGGCACCCTTGAGTATCACTTGCAAGAGGTCCTTCTCATGTGAAGCCTGCGTTCGTGCTTTCACGACCTCTAGTATCATCAACCGAATCTGTTTGTCCAACTGCCAAATTTGTCTGTTGATTTTGGTTGGCAGGTATCTGAGATGTTTAAAGACATAGGGGCTTAGACTGGGTTATGCTATCATATACAGAAGTTGGATGAATACAAACAGAGCCATGTAGATACAAGGTTCCAAAGATAAAACTTGAACATATTTGAGCACATATGCTTGTGAAGTTGATCAAGAAAGTTCCCAAACAAATAAACAATTAGCAAAAATCATCCAATACTTTTTCTTTGAACTGTAGTTAAATCACAGATACTTCAGAACATGAAATTATATGGACCTTTTTAGATATATAAAATTCTAACTTTGATTTCTCACTGATCGAATTCATCATCACCCTTTATATGATATTTCAGTCTCTATTAGATTAGCTCTGATAGATCTCTACCTCATTCCAGCTACTCCAACGCTTCCATGTGACATGACCTGTTGAAGTTCTCTGAGCTTCAAGAAGATTTCCTTCCCTTGGGAGTAACTGCTTCCAAAGCAAGCTCTGGAGATAATGTCTGCAGACAAACTTCTTAAGTCGTCATCGATTCTTATTTCTGCCATGCCTCCACTGCTTTCTATTCGGCTCTCCCAAGACCCTATCAGCAAGTTTGTGGAGTCGACCATGAGGCTCACCATGCCCTTGAAAAGCAATTAGAAAAAAGATTTCAAGGCAAATGAGCGACTACTGATTGATGATTCATTAATCTACAAAGTTCTGTACATTTTAGTTAGGATTTCCATAGAATTCAAAAAGCAACATTTTTGTATCAGCTTCATATATTTCTTTAGAAGTTTTTTCCTAACTATTAACTACAACCGTCTGCCATACTGCGGCACATAACTTCTCCTTCATTACCTTGAATATATTGTCACAGCGAAGCAACAACACATCTAAATAACAATCATGAGCTTTAGTAGTGTAGTTAAAGATCCCACAGATCACCATTAGATGTATGCTATTCCTGTTACTGCTACTTTGAATTGCATTTGCAGAAATAATAGGCGAGTGTATGTACATCTACCATTTCACTCGATCCAAGGTTCATCCGTAAGGATCCAAAAAAAGAGAAATGTACAGGAAGAATCACCTTAACCTTATCGAGATACAGCTCAGGGGCAATTATCTTCCTCTGGTAGGCCCAAGTAGCGCCGCTCGACGAGAGAATGCCCTGTCCAAGCAAAGCTCCCCTGTCCTTCGAGAGATAGGATGGCTTTCCAAGGCCCAGCGATGTGTACGTGGTCAGTTCCTTCACCATCTCCACATCACTTATCGACAAGAACTGTATGTGCCCGGCTGAATACATGAAGATGGGTCCTGCCAACCACACACCAACATAAACTCTTTTGCAATGGGGAACACAGTTCAAGATTGAGTGGTGCAAGAAGGATCTATCATCGCCAATTTAAAAGAAATATTTTCTGTATCTCATTTGCACATATCTCTATTAAGTATGAATTATGGACAACGGGAATTGTTCAATCACATGAGCAACAATGTCGATCACGTGACACTTTTCGAGATTCGGTCACTATAGCTAACTTATGCAGCAAGCATCTGGCAATCAACCACGCTTGCAGAAGAATTTCTCTAATGAGGACAGTCAGTTGGCTAAACTATAAAACCCACTTTGCAGCTGACACTGAGAAAGGGTTCTCCTTCATTTTTCACCATATTAGCTGAGGCAATGCAAGCATATTAGGATGTTCAAGTTCCCTGAATTCCTAAAGGGCCCAAAGAAACATGCATCAACTGTTGCCATTTGAGATTCATTATTTTGTTCATCCAAAATAAAAAGAAAGAAAAAGAAGAGAAAATTGTCCCGCACAAATATAATCACAAAACATGTCCAGTGCTTGAACATTAATCTCTGAAAGTGTCATTGCCTCCTTACGGATCCAAGTCAACGAAATAGTAGGTTGAGAAGGGTCGAGACTGTCAAACTGTCAAATGTCACGATCCTGACCGTTCGTGTTCCACAACGAACCCAAAATCCCAGAGTTCAGCTAGAAGTCCAAACGTTTTCACCAATCGAAAACAGACCCCAAGCAACAATCCTGGAGACAAGTTGATGAATAAAAAACAAACAAGACCCAGAAAAAAAAATTCCAGCAAATTGGGCTCAGGCAAATCACAGAGACGAAGCTAATTGGCCAATGAAGCATGTGAAAAATAATCACTCCCAAACTCTTTTTCTTGGAAAGATCAAGAAAGAAAACAGAGGAAAAGCAGAGTACCGTATTGGGTTCGCCATTTTTGCAAGTGTGGGAACAGAAGCGAAGGCCAGGCGTGAGAGAGGACGCCATCTTTGCGGCACTCTCGAGCTCTCTGCGCTTCTTCAGCTTGGATCTTCTTGATGTCAGGGATGTTTCCGAGAAGAAGATGACAAGGAGGTGGTCCCCCCACTCCTTGCCTCCGAAGCTTTGATCTGAGCGTCCTCGGTCCCCATACGAGCCCTCTGCACGCACGCATCAGGACGAGCCCGAGCATGCCCAGGATCAATGTCGAGGCCATCTTCACCATCGCCATGGAAGCAGACGATGCAGGCTCATCGACTGCCATCGTTCCTTCTCTTCTCTCGTTTCGGTTTGGCGATTCTTCTTCCTCTCGTCGCTTCACAGGGAGGATTATTGTAATCTGGTGAGTTCGTAAGCTTGTAAAAGTGGGAGAATAAAAAAACAGTTGATTTCGAGCGGTAGGTGGTCTTTTTCAATTTTAAGAAAAGGAAAATAATATAATCAGTCCTTGAAACTTTGATTTAATGTGTAATTTGATTCATAAACTTTTAATTTATTTAATATAGTCTCTGAACTTTAACCCAATATTTAATGTGATCTATGAATTTTCAATTTGTTCGATGTGGTTCCTGAACTTTTAGTACGTATTCAATATAATTCATGAGCTTTATAAAAATATTCAATATAATCATTTCATTAATTCAAGTTCAGGAACTAAATTATATATGCATTAGAAGTTCAAGGATCACATTGAATAAATTAAAAGTTGAGGGATCATATTAAATATTGGGCTAAATTTTAAGAAACGATATCTACGGAATACTGACGTCCATAAGTACAATAAATATTTTAATTTTAGGATATGCTTATTCAGGAGAAAATATTAGTTAGTCTGGCCCTACCATGGCGGTGCAACCCCGCCCTACCGATTGGTCAATGCTCGGCGCCACGTCAGCAGATGGGTCCCATTTGGATTTTTACACCCAGTCAAAAACTGGGGTTCTACTCGTCAAATTGTCAGTCTTTTTTAGGCATCCACGTTGCCACCCGAATCCGACGGCCTTTTGGCCTCTCGAGTTCGGTCGCCCGTCTTCCCGGTGTGTGGGAATTCATGATCTCGCAATTTCAATCGCACGTCCCCGAAATTAAGTATCTCAAATATTCCCGACGGAACGAAAATCGAGCCGAATGGATGCCGGACGAGGAAGTGAAGGGCGTTCAAACTTCGATAAAGCCTTCGATTGCTCCGGAAAAACTATACCTGAAGATCTCAAAATCAAACGAAACGTTTCCAAAACTCCTAAGTTAACGATAAGAACTGTCTTCTTCTATTTATTTTTCCTTTTCCCTAAAAGTTTCGTTCGAAACACTAAAGTCTTCCAAAACATCTCCCCGCAGTGCAGTCCAAAGTCTCCTTTGCACTCGCTCTAGGACTGAAATGGCTCAGGATCGTGACCACTCCCTCCTGATTCTATGCACAATGCCAATGGCATCTTAGCTTGGATCTCGGTCACCGGGAAGTTCACCGATCCTTGCGACGAATCTCCAACTGGGGAGCAAGGTGAAGATGGCCGAACCACGGTTCAGATGGAGATCATCGCCGCGGTAGGCACCGCTCCAGGAATGTCTCTGGAAGAAGAAGAAAAGGAGAGGGAGTCGGATGAGAAGCGATCGGTTAAGATGGAGGCGAAACTGAAAGATATTCAGGACGCTGATGAGCTTTGCCAAGATGGGTTTGCTCGAGCTAAAAGTACCTGAGAAGTTCGAGTTCCCCCAGGTTCGCAAAGTACGAGGGGTCTGGATGCCCCTCTCGTTCACCTCAAGTTCTACGGGGGGGCAAAGATGGCTTATTATCGCAAAAACGAGAAGTTAATGGCTCGGACGTCTCGAGAAAGTTTGTGCGGACCGGCTTTGATTTGGCTCATCCAACTAACATCCTCGTAGCCTCAAGACGTGGATCGACCTCGCCAGTGCTTTCCTCAAGTAATGCTGCTTCAACATGAAGATAGCTCCGACCCGTATGAACTTGCAAAGGATAGAAAAGAAAAATCGATGAGAATTTCGGAGAGTTTGCTCAACGCTGGAGGCAGAAGTTGGCTCAAATCCATCCTCCGTTGCCTGACAAAGAATTGGGTCACCATATCTGTCAATACTCTGAAGCCTCCATGCCATTTGCACACAAAAGACGAGCATAGTTTGTGGAGTATTGACAGTGAATTGATGCCAATGCTTAGGTGGATGCTGTGGGATTTTGATAAGATCATTGTCAACTGTCCTAAAAGTTTGGGATAAGTACAGCGCAAGTATTGTAATTTTTGTACGGAGGACACTTAAGTACCAAAACTTTTTTTTAGCTCACTTGAATGCCATAACTTTCAAAAAAACGATCGCTTAAGTGTCACTTACGAGCTGGTCGTGAGGGCCCGAAACCGCGGCTTTTCCGATCAAACGGTGACCTTCCCGGCGAGGCGAGCACCACCGGATTGAAGAAGGGGTGTCAGTGAATCATTCTATGGCCTCAGTTCGTCTTGAAATTTCCGTTTTAGCCACTGTTGACGAAAGTAAAAATGCTTCGTAGTCACACAAATCGGCTCGATAAATGTGTGACTACGAAGCATTTTTACCTTCGTCAACGGAGGCTAAAACAGAAATTTCGAGATGAACGGAGGTCATGGAATGATTCACCGACACCCCCTCTTCAAGCTGGTGGTGCTCGCCTCACCGTGAAGGTCACCGTTTGGCCGGAAAAGCCACAGTTTCGGGCCCTTATAATCAGCTCATAAGTGGTACTTAAGTGATTATTTTTTTTGAAAGTTACGGTATTCAAGTGAGCAAAAATAAAAAGTTATGACACTTGCGTTGTACTTATCCCAAAAATTTGAGTTATAACACTCATGTTCACAGTTAGTTTGGGCCTAGAAAAATTCAAACTCAGAATCTCTTACTCTAATATCATATGAGATTTTGGTAGAATCATTGCCAACTATTATAAAAACTTAAGATGTCAAATAAATACGTGATTTAATATTTAATTATTTCAATAGAAGTCAGGCATGAAGTGGCACGCAAATCTAGTCGGATTTTGTTGAGTGGGCTTCCAATTGTTTGCACTTAAAACTGAGCTTGAGAATTATGTGGGTTAAACTCATAACCAAAGCTCATTGAGTTTGTAAAGTTTTATTGGACTCGCGAGTTCAATCAATGAGTACGATCATAGGACTTACCAAATCAGCGCTAACCGATCTTTGAAAGAGATTAACTGATGCGAAAATGGGCAAGAAATGTTCAATTTTGATGGTCCGATTTGGGTTTTATGATGGTAGGATTATCAATGGCTGATGTTTAGGGTGCCTGCAGTTGATGTTCAGTTGGATATTTTGGTGAGGAAAGCATGCTGCCCAGAAATTATAAGGATTGAATTGGACTTGAAGGGAGGCTTTACTTGGAACTTCGATCCATACCACCATCAAATTGGGACTTTTGTCCATTACTGCTAGTGTGCAGAAGGGCATGGCTAGGCTTCAGGGTAATTTTTTTTTTTTTGGGGGTCAAAACGAACCGATTTTCATCTAGCTAGCAAAAATAGCAGAACAGCAACAATTAACATCTAAACAAAAGCAAATCCCAAAGTGGTCGGGGAGCTTGCAAAGTCAATTAGGAGGGAGGGACCCTAATCTATGGGCTTTTGCAATTCAATCGGCACGAAGATTGGCGTTTCTTGGATAATGGACGATCGAAACCCTTTTCAAATTGGCCGAAAGGCCCAAGCATTCCCCTATAATCAACCGAAGAGCCCATGGGCTTTGCCTTTGGCCTGATGATTTTTTTTAAATCGGTGAATGGTGGGACTTTGGTTCCCCGTGTAGGTTCTGGTCTGGGAAGCAGAAACCGACCGGCTTTGGGTTCTCGGAATTGGGAACTAAACCAGTTCACTTTAGGACGGGTGGTGCGGTCCCGTTGCCCCCGTAGAACTGGACCCGATGCTCACCTCTAATAATACACTTCCGATCAATAACGACATGATATGATTGATCGATCGTCATTATGCGCATGCTACGAAGGTGTATTGTAGATATGCATCTCACCATTAATCGATCGATCGCATCATGTGTTACTATCACGTGGTGTGTCCGTCACATGAAAATATATGCTCACCAAATTGGGCCCAAATGGCATGTTCCCAATCTCGGTCGCGGAATTATTGCGAGCTATGCAAGTAGCATGGTCCTCGTAAATAATCATTTGAATTAAAGAGGAGCAGCCCCGTTTGACTTTTTGATTATTTTTAGTCACATACGGTGTCATTAAACCGACCTTAGGACTAGTGCAAAAATTAAATTCAGACAACCCTCCGGAAATATCTCTACCTACTGTGAGAAAAAAATGGTCTCTACTTTCATTGATGACTATTCTTTTCCAAGTGTGGTCCATCATCATGAGGTTGGAATGTTTCAATGGGTGCAGTCCACACCAACTCTTCCTCCCATGCTATAATATTCAATTCACAAGCTTATACTCTTCAAAAACTTGGCACCCAAGCTTTTTGCTATGTATTTAACTTCTGAATAGCTATCGACTACTTCTTTAATCGGAAAAATTATCAAAAAAACCATAAATCTTTTGTAATTAAGCCAATTTAGTCTTAAACATTTTTTTGGTCAATTAAATCCTAAACGTTTTGTATTTGTGCCAATTCATTCCATCATATCAATTTCGGCCAGAAATCACTGACGTAGCGCCGCCGGCACTGACATGGATAAAATTTATAATTTTTTTATATAATTTTAATGAATTTATTATTATTATTTGATTTTTTTTTTCATTTTACTCCTCTTACTATGAAAATTATACTATTTTGGTCCTCCATCCCGATAGATAGATGTTACAAAAAGGTTTTACTTATTAATAAATGCCATCATAAACTATGAGGCATGCAAAAGTTCCCTTATACTACGCCTTCTTTTTCAATAGGAATTATTTGTCAATATGAGCTTACTAGGAAAAGTACATACGCATACGCCTGCCTGTATGAAAAGAAAATTGATATTTAATATTTTGTAAATATGCCTTATAACAAATTGTTTGAATTATTAATCAACGGAAATAAGATTTTAACAAATTGTGAAGAACTTTCCATGTGTGCTGAAAAAGAAAAAAATATTCAAAGCATTTGAAAATTTGTTTGGTAAGGTTGTCACAAAATATGTAAGATAAATTATATAAAATTTGAGTACAAGAGAATTAAAGTAATATAAATAATTTACGAATTTATCAGTTGGTAGAATATTTATGAAATAATTAATTGAGGATATTTTGCAGGGGAAAAAAAGGATTGTGATCCTCTAAAAGCACGAGTTCCTTTTTGCCTTATATAATAAAACACATAGTATGAATCTTTAATGTATATAAAAATATTTCACATTTGATGTCCAACCTCAAATGACCAAAATAACCCTGTTCTCAATTTATGGTGAATGTTCGAGCAAAGAGGACTTCCTGCTCTTAACGGCCGTTTGTTTTTTTTCCCAAAAAATCCTCAATTAGTTGTTATATAGATATTTTGTCAAGGGTTAATATTACAAAAAACACCAAACTGGTACACTTATGACAAATTTATTATAAACTAATTTTTTGATCACAAAAAACTCAAAATTGGTACACTTGTGATAAATTTACCCTAAACTAATTTTTTAACCTCAAAAAATCTCAAACTTTTACACTTGCGATAAATTTACCCTCCATTAAATTGTATTAACACAACGAAAAATCATAAATTGGTAAATATGTAACAAATAGAGTGGTAAAATCCTAAACTGGTATGCCCGTAAACCTTTCACGTGTTATCCAACTCAGAAATTTGACGATAAAATTTAACGGAAACTGATGGAGGGTAAATTTGCCATAGATATACCAGTTTGGGGTTTTTAGTTCGGAGTAAATTTGTCACATGTGTACCAATTTGGGATTTTTTTTGTAGTATTAACCCTATCAATGGACAAATGTGTAAATTAATATATTTGCTTTATACTTCAATTTTCAATTTTAAATGTATATCTTACAAACAACATTATACAAAAAAATTCAAATCTTGAAATACCTTTTCTCTTTCCACACTCACATATGTACATACAATTTTTTTTCACATTGTATGAATAGCTTCTTTTTATTAATTGAAAATTCACATATTTTGTTAAAAATTGTGATACCATTTGGCAAAATCTTTCAAATGTCAATTTTTTTTGGTTATTTTTTCTCTTTTAAAATATATTTATTCAATCTCTTTGTACTATATACTTTTATTAATAATTCCTTTCCGTTATTTTACTGACCCAAATGACTATGATAAAGTGATTTTGTTTAATTTCAAAGTATCAATTCCGCACGTACACGCAACGCATGTGCGCATTCGCTAATTTGCTCTTACCTAAACTGCGTCCCTTTGAAAATTACAACCTTGTTTTTAATTCTCGACCTTTGGTATAGTGACATTGGCGATCGATGGTGATGAATTATTAGCAAAAGAAACAAATATTGTCAAAGCTTGTATCTTTTTGAAATGCGAGTTTTCCTTTCTACAACTTCATCGTTATCTTATATTTCGTTTATTTCGCCAAAAAATAAATGATTTGGAAAACATTTTCTCAATTATAATCGCCTATATCTTTTGGAATAACTAATCGAATAAATATTGTTTTCGTTGTTGATAACAATTTATATATAAAAATCTTCATGAACGATGAAAATATTTTTCGTTCATTCATTTTTGTAAGCGGTATAAATAATCATTTTCAAGAAATTTTCAAGAAATCATTTATTTTCCTTGAAACTAATGAAATCTTAGTTTCTATAAAATTGATTTTAGTTTTGGAATAGCAACAACTTCAAACTATTTGATAAAATTAATTAAAAAAAACTGTCACATCATGAAAATGAAATAGCAACTGGAGATAGTCGCCCAGATAAACCACGATTATTCCAAGGTAGATTCGAATATGGGGACCGGCGTTCTCGATTCTTACGTCAATATTATTATATTTAACTTTCTTAGATTGAAGCTCTTTAGTCAAGTTTTTGGTAAAAAATTGTAAAATGTAACAGCAATTGTTTGGAAGGACGATACAAAACCCACTTATAATCTCTATTTTGTAATTTTTCCTCCAAAATTCAAAAGTTGAAAAAAAAAGCATGTATTCCAAAAAAAATTAACGAGTTTGAGTCGGATTAAGACAATATCATTTATTATGGTTGTTGTGAATGTGATATGGCAAGGGAATGTAAATATAATATTGCAAATATTTGGACGGAGACAAGAGTTTTCCCCTCCTTCTAAGGGAAAAGTGCCAAAAAAGTTCTAAACCTTTTGCATTAGTGCCAATTTAGTCCTAAACCTTTTTTTGGTGCCAATTTAGTCCTAAACTTTTTGCATTGGTGCCAATTTAGTCCTAAACCTTTTTTTGGTGCCAATTTAGTCCTAAACCTTTTAAATTGGTGCCAATTCAGTCCTAAACCTTTTGTTTTTGTGCCAATTTAGTCCTTCCGGCGAATTTTGATCGGAATTTGCTGACGTGGACGTCTGCCGGCCGGCGGCCGGTCACCAGCGTTGACGTGGACAACTTAAATAATATTTTAATAAATTTTGAATTTTTCTTTTTTTTTCTTTTTTTTTTCATTTTTTTTCTCCCTCTTCCTCTGACCGGTTGCCGGTCCAGAGGCCAGAGGCTGGCGAGGTCGAGCTCGCCGGCCACTGGCGAGGGCAGGCTCATCCTCGTCGGCCACCGGCGAGGGCGAGCCTTGCCTTGGTCGGGCGAGGCTCGCCCTCGCCGCGGCCTCCGGCGAGGGTTCGAGCCTCGCCATGGTCGGGCGAGGCTCGCCCTTGCTGCGGGCTCCGGCGATGGTTCGAGCCTCGCCCGACCAAGGCGAGGCTCGCCCTCGCCGGTGCCCGGCGAGGGCGAGCCTGCCCTCGCCAGTGGTCGACGAGCTCGACCTCGTTGGCCTCTAGCCTCTGGCCGGTCGCTGGACCGGCGACCGACCAGAGGAAGAGGGAGAAAAAAAAAGAAGAAAAAAAGTGGGAAAAAAAAGAAAAAAAGGAAAAAAATAGAAAAATTCGAATTTTATTAAAATATTATTTAAGCTATCCACGTCAGCGCCGGTGACTTGCCGCCTGCCGACAGACGTCCACGTCAGCAAATTCCGGTCAAAATTCGTCAGAAGGACTAAATTGGCACAAAAACAAAAGGTTTAGGACTGAATTGGCACCAATTTAAAAGGTTTATGACTAAATTGGTACCAAAAAAAGGTTTAGGACTAAATTGGCACAAATGCAAAAGGTTTAGAATTGAATTGGCACTAAAAAAAGGTTTAGGACTAAATTGACACTAATACAAAAGGTTTAGGACTTTTTTGGTACTTTTCCCGTCCTTATAACTTTTCCTCGAAAGTGCTAAACAAATGAAAGAAAAATATATCGTTTTGCGTTTGATGAACTCTACTCGTTAGCATTTGTATGTGTAAGAAAAGCAAACAATAGAAGTCCTCGCACTAGTGCATGATCACGTTCGAAAGGCCATTTTCACCTAGATCCAATCCTCTCCATGGATGGTAATTGCTTGTGATATTTTGAGTCAAATTTTTGCGCATCAGATTAACTTCATCTCCCCAATTCGATCAGAGACTGGCAAGCCATTCGCATTGAGAGTAGAGGGTTCGTAAGAAATTATTGCCTTGCGACGCAGCCTTAGATGATCGAATCGGATCGGAATCAACAATGAGATCTCGCATTTCATTCTTGGTTTTAGCCACTCGACTAATTTAGGGCAGATGAGTTTGGTCCTTGACGATATTACTTGGTATACATGTGTCCCCTAATCCAGCTATTGAGATCATCCGGTCCACGTAAGAGTTTCGTGGAAAATGGGAATAATCCCATTTCTTTCTTTTGTTTTTTGGTCAGAAGGGAATAATCCATTTCAAGAAAGCCAAAAAAGAAAAAGGGAAAATAGAAGGGATAATGATACAAACGGTCTCTAAACTTTGACCGAATAAACAATTTGATCTCAAACTTTTAAATTATTCAATGCAATCCCTGAAATTTAACTTATTGTTCAATGCGATCTCCAAACTTTTGATACATGTTCAATGTAGTTATCGAACTATATGAACTTAATATTCAATGTGGTCCCCGGACTTTTAGTACATGTTCAATATAGTCACTGAACTATATGAAAAATTTTAATATAGCCCTTTAATTTGAATTAATGGAAGGACTAAATTAAACATTTTCATATAGTTCAAAAACTTAAATTGAATATGTACAAAAAATTCAGGGATGACATTGAACAAATTAAAAGTTCAGAGCCCACATTATACATTAGGTCAAAATTTATGGATCGCATTAAAAAAATTAAAAGTTCAGTGATTACGATGTACAATGAGCTAAAGTTCGAAAACCGTCCGTGTCATTTTTCAAAAAAAGAACGAATCAAGAAACGAAGGGATAAAAAGAAGGGGAGGGGGCATGCAAGGCAAATGAGCAGGAAAAGCAGGGGCATTTTCGGGAATTCGGTGAGCCTCTCCCCATCAGCCGAGCCGCAGGCGCCGGCCAGTCATACGAAGCTCTTTTTTTCAAAAAAAGAAAAAGAAAAAGAAAAAGAAATGGCTTTTCGTTCCTTCGCAAAAATAGATAAGAGATCGGGAGAGAGAAGCGGCTTCTTCTGCACACGCCAACACGCTCCGTCCGTCCATGGCGATTTGAGTTCTAGAGAGAGATTGACGATCATCGACACGCCGAGCTAGAGAGAGAGAGAGAGAGAGAAGCATTCGTCGAAGACGACGACGACGAAGAAGAAGACGAAGGAAGAAGAAGGAAGAAGGAGGAAGGAGGAATTTGGTTTCGAATGAATTGGAGTGTGTGATGCATCAATGGAGATAGAGAGAGATTGAAATCATCGACACGCAGAGAAAGAGAGCGAGAGAGAGAGAGAGAGAGAGTAGCATTCGACGGAGGAAGGAAGAAGAAGACGAAGGAGGAAGGAAGGAAGGGAGGAATTTGGTTTTTGAATGAATCCGAGTGTGTGATGTGATGCATCAGAAGAAATCAGAAGTCCAGATCGGAACAGAAAGCACCGGCGTCTCTTCCGATTTCAACCCCATCCCCTCCTCCTCCCTCCACCACTCCCACTCCCACTCCCACTCCGGCGGCCACCACCACCACCACTTCCCCCCCTTCCTCGCCTCCGCCGCCGCCGCCGCCGCCTTCGACCCCCTCCAGTTCGCCGCCCCGCCACCGGGCCTCCTCCAGAATGACCCGATCGCCCCCTCCACCCCTTACAAGCGCCCGCTCCTGACTCAGCTCTCCCCTCCTCCCGCCGCTTCCCTCCCCAAGTCCCCCACCGTGTACCGCCTCTCCCCCCCGACCCCGACGGCGGCGCCGCCCACCCAGCATTTCGCCGCCCCGCGGAGAGCCCTGGTCCCGATCGCGGTCGCCGCCAAGTCCACCGCCTCCCGCCTGCTCCGCCGGTTCAAGCACCTCCGGCGGCTCCGCGTTCACCTCCGCCTGATCCTCCTCCTGTCCCTCCCCTTCTTTTACTTCCTCGTGTCCCACCCGAGCAACTCGTTCCTGCTCGATTTCGTCTCGGCCTTCGCGTTCTCCGCCGCGCTCCTGTTCTCGCTCAATTTGGCGCTCCCCCGGCTACCCTCGATACGGCTGTTCTTGGCCCGCTCGTTCCCGATTAAGCTGAAAGCGTCCCATTCCATATCCAGTCCTTTGCCGGTGTTCTGGTCCATCGGGTCCCGCACAAAAGCCGAGAAAAGAGTGAATTCGGGATGCTGGGTTCAGGTTTATAGCAATGGGGACGTGTATGAGGGTGAATTCCATAAGGGCAAGTGTTCGGGGAGCGGTGTATATTATTACTACATGAGCGGGAGGTATGAGGGGGATTGGGTTGATGGGAAATATGATGGCCACGGAGTTGAGACTTGGGCAAGAGGTAGCCGATATAGAGGACAGTATAGACAGGGGCTTAGGCATGGTTTTGGGGTTTATAGATTTTATACTGGTGATGTATATGCTGGGGAGTGGTCTAGTGGGCAAAGCCATGGGTGCGGAGTACATACATGTGAGGATGGAAGCCGCTATGTTGGAGAATTCAAGTGGGGTGTTAAGCATGGGCTCGGTCACTACCATTTCAGGTAACGTACCATTGGTTGATTGCGTCGATTACTTGTGGCCTGAAAAAAAGAGCATCGATCAGTTAACTACTTAAAAACTGGACTCTGGTGATTGTATACTGTGTCAAGTTCCTGGCTTCCTGGCTTATCTGCACGTAGCTTGCAGGTGATGTTTGGGAAGTTCATCCGTGGAGCTTGTGCTATTATTGTGAGAGCTTATTGAGATACCTATTGTCTCTGCATTCTTTGGATTTGTTTATCTGGAATGTTTTTCATCTGATTTGAAATCTGTGTTTATCTGCATTTTTTCGCTTTATTATGATGAGTATATATATGTGCTTGACTGAGTCATTGAAATGCCAAGGAATTTATGTTTCCAATGTTGCATCATTTGACTGTGCATGGTTGAGATCTTTTTGATGTTATCATAATTTTATGACATAAGGTCCTTTTTTTGCCTGTCCTAGCATAAGAAAGACAAGCCAAAGCTTCTGTTCATGTGCTTTTTCAGGAGTTTCATAATGCATAGCATCCTTAAATGTCGTCATAATGCCTTTTCAGCCTTGTGGCAATTGTTAGGTTTCCGAGCAAAATTGTTTTCGTACTTTGTTTTGCAGCAGTAGATGTTATCTATCTCTACTGCATTCCATGTTAAGCCAATTCGTCTTCCTTTTGTAGAAATGGTGACACGTATTCTGGAGAATACTTTGCAGACAAGATGCATGGTTTCGGCATCTATTCTTTTGCCAATGGTCATCGCTATGAGGGTGCTTGGCATGAGGGTAGACGGCAAGGGCTTGGCATGTACACTTTTAGAAATGGGGAAACTCAATCTGGACATTGGCAGAATGGGATTCTTGATATACTGAGTACACAAAGCACCATGTACCCTGATTCTCCAGTCGCAGTCAATCACTCTAAAGTGCTCAACGCTGTGCAGGTAATTACTCATTAGAATCTGTTTTAAGCTTTTCTAGTCCATGGGATGTGAGACTGATGTCAATAATGGGTTTAGGAAAATATATTGCTTATGATCGTTGTCGTTAGCATAAGAATTGCCATTATGGTCGGAGTTTCAAATTGGCCTGGCGTGATGGAATTACTTACTAGGGCTGGCTCAGGCCAGGTGTTAGCATTATATTAGGGACTGTTCCTCTTGTTGATGCATGGCCCTGAAGCCTTGGTCTCTGTAACAGGCCTATTAGTACCAGGCTGCATTTATCCTAGGATCCATATAAATTGTCTCTTCTGGGTTTGACTAAAGGTTTATTTCCCTTTTTAACTTTTTATTGAATGCCCACATATTGTATTCCCTTTTACAGCGTGGTCACTGAGGGAATGGTCCTTGGCTCAGTCGTTCAGTTAGGTTATTAGCCTGTTGCCTTGATAGCAACACTGCGTGATTATAATGCATGGACAACAAAATGTCAAAGAATTTTACATGGCAAAGGAAATGACTTCTGTGAGATTTTTAGACATAGTATAAGGCTGAAATATAAACTCCCCTGAAGAAAGAAGAAACGAAACTTGCCTGCAATAGAAAATTTGACTTATTGAAACTGATCTTCCTTTAGGATAGGTTTAGCTCCACCTTAAGCAATCAAGCTCTGACTTTAAATGTTGTGGTAATCAAGATAATTTGTTAAGCTTCAATGACAGAATAGACTGTCCCTGAAAGTTTTGTGGACTGCTACATCTCCTCCGAGTTAGAATGGATCTTAGTCAATTAGTCTTCGGTTCAAAGTTCATCTTACCAACTTTTTCAATGCAAAACTGTTTTGAGTTTGATGCAAAATCCTCTAAACGTTGGACTTAGAGTAGGAAGGGATCTGGTGGGGGATGTTGAAAGCTAGGAGGAATTGCAATATGGATGATGTCTTTTTGCTGCTACACCTTGTTTTGACAATTTTTGTCAGAGAACATGATCGCCACAATATTTGCAGTACAAAGTTGACAGACATAGAAGGGAGAGGGGCTTTGAAGTTTTCCCAATTGTATTGACATTATTTTTGGGAATTACTAAATAGAACTAACAAATCATGTGATGAGAATATCTGAAACGGATTATTCTTAAATTCATAAGGAAATAGCCAATAATATCCACAAATATAACTTACCTCGATAAAGCAAATATAATTAATTTTCTAAGTATTAGAAAAGAAAGGCCATTTCATAGATTTGCTATGGAATTGGTCATTCCATTAGTAGAAGGAATGCCCATTCCGTTTGAAATGGGCATTACTTTTTCTCTTCTTACGCCAGACATAGGAACTGGAATCAGACTTGCAATGGGCATTCCATTCCATACTGATTCCATCATACTAAACATGCCATACCTGAGAACAGGTTTGACTAGCAGGAGATACTTCTAAGAAAGCAGTTAAACTGCTACTGGTGAGGAAGGACTTTTGTTTCTATGAGAGTTTGGTTCAAAGTTCCTTAATCATTTTCTGCATTTTGTTTGTGTGTTGTCAAGGTCTGCGAATTTTGATAAGTTTTATTATTTCATCTGGTTCTCGAGAGTTTGATTTCTAGCATATCTCAGTTTTGGATCAATTGCACAGACACACTTCCATATTAAAATAATGCTTGTGGCACTGCTTGTAAAATTTTGAAAATCTATGACCTTTTGTTAGACGGTGTTGGGCACTGGCCACAAGGCTGTGATGCCAAATTCCTTTGCTTGATCTACTTTGATATTTTGGCATTTTATTACCAAAATAATCCAGTTCGTGTGCAATTTTACTGATCTGGTCTAGTTAGGAGTGTTGGACTGTTTGCAATCCATTTGGCAATGCTCCATCTATATAAGATAATGAGTGTCTTATCAGTTACGATGTAATCTGAACCTAAAAAACACCATTTAAGCATATATCAACTGTTTGCAATAGGATCTCTCAAGGGCATCAATTCTACATGATACCAGAGATTTTTGATTTTGTTAAATGTGTGTGGTGTCATTACGACTTAGCCACGCCTAAGGGGGGTCTGAGAAAAATTGAACTAATTTACGAACTTTATTAGAGATGGTTATGCTGATAATAGAGCCCCTAATTCTTGAAAAAAAAAATAAAAAGGAAAGGGGACAGTTAAAAGTTTGAGTTTCAGCAGCTAAGCAGCTGTTCCATGATGCATTGCCTGTTAGACATAAAGAGATTGCATTATGTCCCATTGAAAAAAGATTATATCAAGTGCGAACAATTAAGTTGTTGGGCTGATGCTTGAATTGTGTCATTTATTCTTTATCAGATGATAGATGACTGTTTGATGTTTAGGTGGAACCGTGCTTATAGTTTGAGCATATCATCAATGAGGAACTAATGGCTTTACTGCTTTCATGATCGCTCCAAATTTTGAATTCGTTACGGGAAGAAATAACGTATACTTACTACCTGGTGGGAAGTTTAATCTTTTGTGCTCCATGTTTACAATAATTTTGGGGAAATATAAATACTTCAAAAGGAAAGTGGATACTGAAAATTAGAAAAATGAAATAATCCTGTGCAAGCCTATTTTTGGAGGTTGGTATCATTCTTCGGCAGGGATGTATGTTCAGGTGTTGAATGGAAAGCTCTGAACATTTTTTGAAAGTTCATTGTCATAACCTTGGGTCTTTGATGGCCATTCTGTTAATATAACTTACTTGCATTAGCTGGTCCTCTTGAATATAATTGTGATCACAGAGAAAAAAATTACAGAAGTAAAAATAATATCCCGATTTACTTGCATGAGTCTTACATAGCTGACATAAGGAGATGAGTTGCGGATGTCCAGGAGATGACTCCATCTGATTTCTGTTTTCTATCTGCAGAGCAGCTGTAAAGTAGTTTTATTATCGACAGTTTATTTCTCTCAAGTCTGCTAAACTGGCCAAAACGATGTAATTGTTGATTTATTTGTTGATTTCTCGTGATCAGGAAGCACGAAGAGCAGCAGAGAGAGCTTATGACGTGGCCAAGGTTGATGAAAGGGTTAATAGGGCTGTCGCAGCAGCTAATAGGGCAGCAAATGCAGCTCGAGTTGCAGCGGTGAAGGCTGTCCAGAAACAGATGTACCCCCGTAGTAGCAACGACAACATTCCACTGCCAATTGTGTGAAACTTCAATACGCAGCTATTTATAGTTGCAGAGGTCGTTTTTCATTCTCCAGGGCATGCAAGGTGATACTTGTTCCCCTGTTTCTCTGGAGTGTCTACTAGAGAAAAGCTGGGTGGGAGGTTTTTGACATGTTATGGGAGAAACAAAATGGCTGTCTTTTTATTTTCAAATCTTGTATAGTTGGAGAGAGAGAGAGAGAGAGAGAGAGAGAGAGAGAGAGAGAGAGAGAAGGGCTGAAAGAGCTGGTATTTACGGCGAAACCCTTAGTCCAGCTGCTGGTTGTACATGCAAGCAACACTAAGAAGACTCACATCTACCCGTTTGATTTTCCCATCTTTTGCCTAACTGGCCAAGCTTGACTAATTTGAAAATCAGGCAATTAAGATCATACCTGTGTTTCTCCACCAGCGTTTGGATGCTACTGCTGCTTAGTTGTGGAAGTCTGGAGAGGACCAGTTGAGTTTCAAGATAATGTTCACGCTAATTGCGATTTTTAGATTCAAGGGCCTTCTCAAACTTCTTTACAAATAATTTTCGTGGCTGTCTGTCCATTCTCTGTACTGAAATTTGAAGGGCCATATCTTTTTCAGGAGCTTGTTGTTCTAGACGCGTCGGGGAGTGTTATTGAACCAAAATCAAACTAAACGCCCGCTGCCCAGCAAGCACAAATGTGCTACAGCGGGTGTTAACTGTTTGTTTTAGACTCGAAAATCGCTTTAAAATCACTCGGGGGCGTCCCGACACATACCTGAACCATGGCAACCTGTGAGGGCCGACTCGGAGTGTGTCAAAGTGGACAAAAATCAAGCTAAACGGCCACCATCCAGCCATGGATGGTGGCGGCCAGCCCAAACAAGAATGGGAACATCATCCATAAAACGTCGAAATGACTACAATCCTACGAGAAAACAACATAGGCTATTCATATCACAACAAAACGGATTGCATGAAAATTACAAGATATACAAAATGAACTAAATGCCCAGACAGAAGTAAACGAGCGGACACTCAACCGAGAGGACATCACCAACTACTAATCTTTGACATTAACTAGTATCAAAATAAACATGAACAACGGACAAGATAATGAGCCTAGCCTAGAGCACTAAAGCCAACTTGAACCACCACTCGGATTTGGAGAGTTGTTGCGCCATTTTGACCTTAACATTTCCATGATGAACATAAGCTTAAGCATCAAGAAAAATGACAAGAAAAACAACTAAGGTGACTCACTACAAAAAAAACGGATTTTTGCCACGAAAATTTTCCAACGAAAAATTTTCGTCGCAAATTTGCGACAAATTTTCCAATGAATGGCAAAATTCGTTGGAAATTTCCAACGAAAAATTTTCGTCGCAAAATTCGTTGGTAATTTCCAACGAAAAATTTTTCGTTGGAAATTTCCAACTAATTTTCCAACAATTTAAAAAAAATTGATTTAATTCGGCATTTTTTATATTCGTTGGAAAATTCGTTGGAAATTTCCAACGAAATTTCCAACGAATTTCAATTTTTCGGCAATTTTTTCATAGTGTACAATTTTCGTTGGAAAATTCTTTGGAAATTTCCAACGAATTTTCCAACGATTTAAAAAAAATTGATTTTATTCGGTATTTTTTATATTTGTTGGAAAATTCGTTGAAAATTTCCAAAGAAATTTCCAACGAATTTCAATTTTTCGACAATTTTTTCATAGTGTACAATTTTCGTTGGAAATTTCCAACGAATTTTCCAACGATTTAAAAAAAATTGATTTTATTCGGCATTTTTTATATTCGTTGGAAAATTCGTTGGAAATTTCCAACGAAATTTCCAACGAATTTCAATTTTTCGGCAATTTTTTCATAGTGTACAATTTTCGTTGGAAAATTCGTTGGAAAAATTCCAACGAATTTTCCAACGAAAATTGTACACACTAAAATAATTTCCCGGAAAATTGAAATTCGTTGGAAAATTCGTTGGAAATTTCCAACCAATTTTCCAACGAAAATTATACACACTAAAATAATTGCCGGAAATTCAAATTCGTTGGAAATTTCCAACGAATTTTTTTTTCGTTGGAAATTTTCAACGAATTTGAATTTCCGGCAATTATTTTAGTGTGTACAATTTTCGTTGGAAAATTCGTTGGAAATTTCCAACGAAATTTCCAACGAATTCAAAAAAACCCGGTACTATTCGGCATTTTTTATATTCGTGGGAAAATTCGTTGGAAAATTCCAACGAATTATCTAACGAATTTTAATTTCCCGGGTAATTATTTCAGTGTGTACAATTTTCGTTGCAAAATTCGTTGGAAATTTCCAACGAATTTCAATTTTCCGGCAATTATTTTAGTGTGTACAATTTTCCAACGAATTTTGCAACGAAAAACCCTACTACATTTTCGCGCTCGTTCGATTTCAAAATTCATTCTCTCTCTCTCTCTCTCTCTCTCTCTCTCTCTCTCTCCTTCTCCCTCTGTCTCCCCCTCCGCCTCCTCCCCCGCTGCCCCCTTCTCCTTCGCCCTCTGTCTCCCCCTCCGCCTCCTCCCCCGCTGCGCCCCCTCCTCCTCCGGCTCCGGCTCCGGCTCCGGCTCCGGCTCCGGCGCCATGGACACCAAGACTCCGCCGCCCCCCTCCTCCTCCGCGATGTCAGCTCCCTCCCCAAAGGCGCCGCCGCCGCCATCCAGGGCCACCCCGACGCCCCCGACGCCACCAAGCCTCGTCGTCGGCGAGGGTCGAGCTTGCCCAGATCTGGGCGAGCTCGAGCTCGTCGCCGGCGCGGGCCGAGCTCGTCGTAGGCGAGGGCCGAGGTCGCCCAGATCTGGGTGAGCTCGGCCCTCGCTGGCGACGAGGCTGGCCCTCGCCGGCCATGGCGAGGGCCGAGCTCGCCATGGCCGACGAGCTCGAGCTCGCCCAGATCTGGGCGAGCTCGGCGCTCGCCGGAGACGATGCTGGCCCTCGCCGGCGGCGAGGGCGATTTTTAGAAATAAAATTTCCGAAAAAAAAAAATTCAAAAAAAAATTCGAAAAAAAAAATTTCGTTGGAAAAAAATTTCCACGACTTTTCGAACAAAAAAAAATTTTGTAATTTTTCCAACGAAAAATTTTTCGTTGGAAAAAAAATTTCCACGATTTTTCGACCAAAAAAATTTTTTTTTGTAATTTTTCCAACGAAAAATTTTTCGTTGGAAAAAAAATTTCCACGATTTTTCGACAAAAAATTTTTTTTTTGTAATTTTTCCAACGAATTTAGCCACGAGTTTTCCAACGAATTTTCCAACGAAATAAAATTCGTCGCAAATTTCCAACGACCTATTACCAACAAATTTTTTTTCGTTGGAAAATACGTTGGAAATTCGTTTTCCAACGAATTTTTCCAAATTTTTCGTTGGAAATTTCGTCGGAAAAAAGCAGTTTTTTTGTAGTGACTGACGGCCAAACGAGGGAAACTCGGTTTCAAGGTATGAGTACAAGTCTCGAGAAACAAGATGCATAACTTAAAGGTTAAACTCACACACGTGTAGACTGCAGGAACGGGTTTGTGACGCCCTAGATGGCGAAGCAGGCTAGCATACTTTCGCTTTAAACTCTGATCCCGTGCTCAGGAACACGGCGACTGAATCAGAACCAAAATAAAATAAGATCAAGACATACAAGAAAAACAAGCTCCAACCTTGAATGATGAAGAGAAACAAATGAACAAACTCCATCACTCAACCGACTTGCCACTTTCCTAATTTCCCAACCAAAGAGGATTTCTCAAGTAAGTATTTGATTGGGTTATTTTCGGTCACCAACAAGTTTTGATGATGGAGGGTGTATTGCCTTAGTCTGTGCAACACCCAGATTAATGCAACCCATGTCTTCTCAATACATGTCGAATTCGGAAACTATTCGTAAATTAAGCAACGATCTCATCCGATATCAATTTGAATAGTTCTTTTTTTTGGCTATAATCAATTTGAATAATTCATTACTTAATATGATCGATATTGTTATCTACTGTGGATTTTCGCTATCTTTGGGTGTATGTATGATATCCACAAAATAAAAGAAAAATCACCCTAAGTTATGAAACTTTCCTAACTTAACAACGTGTTTTGATGACAATCCGATCTCTAACTACGGGATATGATATTCGGCATAATGAAAAATATTCCATCCTATCCATAACCTCTTGGATATGATCATTGATTTATCATGTTTCAAAATTTAAGCGAGAAACCTTCTATTAATATCCATAACCAATTGGATATTGGATATGATCACTAGTTTATTTCATTTTCAAATTTAAACAGATAAGCCAAATCTTGTAGATTGCGTGAATGTGATTTGACGATGATGTTTATCTCTTATTTGGTTTATTTTTGCTAAAAAAAAGCCTAAAAAGATTATGTAGAATTTGAATTGATTTTTAGAGATAATTTGCATGCTTAGAGTATATCTAGTTTGCTTTCTTTAGATTGAATATGATAGATTTCATTCACTCTTGAATTCATTCTAGGAGAATAGGATAATTTTCAACTTAAATTAGATTTTAGATTAATTTATTTCTTAATTTAACTTAGATATTATCCTAATCTCGATTGTTTATTTAGGGTAATTTTTAATCCCGAATTTCCATGAAAATTACCCAAAAAAATCATTGTAGAACAAGTTAATTTTTTTTTGTAGGATAGATTGCATGTTTAATTTAGGTTATTTATTTATTCCGAATTTTAATAAGAAAATACAAAAACAATGCTCTATAATAGGTTAATTTTCTTTCCTTAATTTAAAATTGCATGTTTAGATACTAGGAATTTTTAATTTCGAATTTTAATAAGAAATGGAAAAATATATCATATGCATGTCATATAGTCTTAGGATCATGAAATTTCACGTCATTCAAAAATTGCATATTAGGGTATTTAATTAGGAATTGCACGTTTTTTTTTGTACGTCATTGCATATATGTGAGTTTTCATATAATCAAGAGAAAACCAAAGAATAAATTGACTAGAATTGCGTGTTAATTAGAAATCATATTAGGGTTAATGATGTGATTTTTTAACTAACATTGCAAATGTTACGTTGCTTCGAAGTAAGTACATTCTCCCTATCTTGCAATTTATTTATCACTTTGATAATTGGATGTTAATTTGGTGCATGATCATCTCATATGTTAGTAAGTAATAAAATTAATCCAAACTGCTTACTCAAACATTTTCATGAAAAGAAATGGTATCGAAAGGGCATTGGAGTAATTTAGTGTAACCAAGTCAATATACTCATAATCTCCCAATACTTTACTTGGGTTTCTAATTGATCAACTGTAAATAGATTAGTTGCGACTTCTAATGGAAAATTATTTGCATATTAAAAACTTGAATCATAATTCACTATTTGGTATGAACTAAGGAGAGCCCGAGTTAAGTCTAAGCTTAATGATCCATTAGCCCAAGCTGCCGCGACCTTACCTCGAGGAGTACCACCTAGGGGTTCAGCTAATGGATCATTAAGCCTAGACTTAACTGAGCATCTCCCAAGCCTATGCCAATTCGCAACTTATGAATCAAGTTCTCAACATGCAAATGATTTTTAATTATGAGTTATCACTAATATATTTACGATGAGTCGATTAAAAATCCAAGTAAAATTTGCACTAGAGATTATGAGCATAGAAACTTGATTACGTTAGATTACTCTAACACCCTTCGGTATATTGTTTTTTTCATAAAGATATTTGAGCAGATAGCCTAGATTAATTTTATTACCACCTAACATGTGAAGTGATCATGCGGTATCGTAAATCACCAAAGTAATACTCAATAATCAAAGTAATAAATAAATTTCAAGATAAGGAGAATGTACTTACTGAAAGCAATATGAATGTTAATTTGAAAATTACATCATCAACCCTAATATAATTTCTGATTAACAAGCAATTCCACTCTGTATATTTTTTGGTTTATTCTTGATTATATGAAAACCAACCTATATGCAATGATGTACAAAACGTGACATATAATTCCCAATTAAATGCCTTAACATGCAATTTCTAAATGACATGCAATTTATGTAAGACTATATGACCGGCAAACAATGTATTCTTTTATTTATCAAAATCCATAATTAATAAAAACATATTATCTAACACATGCGATTTTAAACAAAGGAAATAAAATTAACTTATTAAAATTTGGGATAAATAAATAACCTAAATTAAACATGCAATCTTGTTCTAGAAAGGTAATTAACTTATCTTACAATGATTTCTTTTTTAGGTATTTTTCATGGAAATTCATAATAAAAAATTACCCTAAAAAACCTATCAAAATTAATATAACATCTAAGTTAAACTAGGAAATTAATTATTCTAAATCCTAATTTAAATTGGAAGTTATCTTTTTTTTAATATATTCAAAAGTGAACCTAATCTATCCTATTCTATCTAAAATACCAATCTAAATAAACTCTAAGAATGCAAATTATCTATAACAATCAATTTAAATTCTACCTAATCTTTTCTTTTTTATATTTTCTTTAGCAAAAAGAATCAAACATTGATAAACACCCATTAGATAACATCCACACAATTCACAAAATTTATCTTATCTGTTTGAATTTAGAAATAGAATAATCCAACGATTATATGCAAGTGGTTATGGAGTTTTCCATTTAAATTTGGAAACAAGATAAATCAACGATCGTATCCAAGTGTAATGGATATGATGGAAAATTTTCCATGTTGAGTATCGCATCTCGTGTTTAGAGATCGGATTGTTAATTTACGAAATCTTAACTTGGGGTGATTCTTAAATTTTTATGGATATTACATACTCACTCAAAGATAGCAGAAATCTACAAAATAGGCAACAAGTTTAAAAGATCAAACTAGAAGATAATCTTACCTAACCTGTGGATAATTTTCCAAATTCGAACGATAGGGATCAGGATTGCGGATCACAAGACTTGAAGGGATGGTGGCTCATGGTGATTCTCGGCCGGCAAGGCTCAGCCAACGCTAGAGCAGCGACTCGATGACGTCAGGCCAGGTGGCAACAATGACGACGGGACAGAAAAACAGAAGCTTGGCGAGTCCCAGCTCTTAGCGGGGTTTGGTGGCAGGTTGACACGGCGGTGCAGGGAGATGACGGCTCGACGGCTTGGCCACACGGGGAGGGGACAACAGCTCATCTCGGCGTCGGTCATAATGGATCATGGCTCGTCGTGGGGCTCTAGCGTCGTGGCAAGTCTCGGCTGCAACGGGCGTGGCGGACTGGGCTCGTCGGGACGAAGGGCAGCAGCTCGGTAGCTTGTCGGTCGTCGGGGGTGTGTCACGGGTATCGACGGTGAGGAGGAGCTAAGCTAGTCGCGGCTTCTTTTCATGATCCTCCTCATTGTCGTGTATGTCACGAATGTTTTGCCTCCCTCTTTATTGTCTCTTTATGCTGTTTATATGGTGGCCTTATCGGGGAACTCTATATTAGCAGAAGATGTCCCTTTCTCTCTTGGAAATTCTTGTGCCCGTATCGCTGAAATTGTGGGGCCTTTTCAAGGAAAGAGTATCACAGTTTCCCTCTTCTTTATTGACCAGAATCACTTGTTTAATAAAAGAAAAGGAAAGATATTCATTCTTTTTCTAACATTGGCGAGTCGCTCCCTCTATATCTTCTCTTGATTTTCACGCCTCGTGCACATCAGAATTTCCCCAACGATGCCAATCTCTCCCCTTTTTCTTGTGACCGAAGATATAACCTTTTGATTTACAAATTTGTTGAGAGGATTAAATCTTCCCAGCATTTAATAATCCACATGCTAATTTCGTCCATCATAGGTCTTTAATGGGGGCTTTAGTCTAGATAATTCAATTGAGCATGGAACCATCTACCGCTGATATGACAAATACGTAAATGCTTCTAATATCTATATGCTATACAATTTAACTTTAATATTTTTGTTTATCACTAGCAAGCATAGCCGGGATTCCAAGCTTGTATCCCAAAGTTGGCTACCAAAACTTTGTATATGGAATGCGACCATCAAACTCAATTACTTTTCTTTTGCAGATAATCAGTTGGTTTTTGCCAATATCGAGTTGTGAGAGGCTCGTTTTGCCTCCAAAATAGGCATAACATCCCTTTAATGTGATGAATTATTGAACCTTCTAGACTCCTTATTCCATCTTCAGCAACCCGTAAAAAATATTGAATCCTAGCTAGATGCTTGTTGAGTATTAACTATTTGGATCCACCACCCAAACAAGAAATCATACATAATGCCCGTTAACTAGAGCATACATGTTTCCATTAAGTTGTGGTTATGATACGATCATCTAAAATCTATGTTCTCTTTATCTTTCCCAGACATCACATAATGATGTATCGGCTGTTCTCATCTTCATAATGAATGTGTTTCATTTTCGTTTTCAGAGCCTTTTCTCTCAATCTATTTAGAGGCAACGATTCTCAACACGAACCATTTGCACGTAATTAAATAGGTTCGTTTAGCATAAATGGGTCAACGTCATTAATGGTGTAACACAAAAAAAGATAATCTATATGTGTACAAATAAACTTTTAGCTGAAATCAAACATGATATCAATATATGTGCTCTCACAAGCATTTGTGGATATTACTCATGCATCGAGTGTCATATGGCTTGACCACCTACAAATTTGTTTTATTGTTCTCTTTTAACATATTTATGTAACAAATTCGTCGGGGTGTATCATGAATTTCACACCTTCAATTTTAACTATTTCACCAATTGATATTCCCAAAGAGTGTGACCATTTAAAGGTATTATGGATGAATTAAACTAGTTTCATGTGGATGACATAAGATTAATTTTTTGAAGTAACTTCGAGAATTCCGTTCCCAAGGAGAAGAACATCATTTTGATAGACTCATACCATGCGGTTCAATACATTTTCACTGCCAACAACCAATCTCAATCTTAAGTCCTTAACTCACTAAAGAAAATGACAAAAGGTCTAACTTTGTCCCCTTAGGTAAAGGCGACAAATTTTTTGTCGACTGGTTGGTGCATTTGCTCCATTGTCTTTACCCAAGGCCACAAAATACTTTTTATATTGTCGCCTTTGATGCCTATTCGTTGCTTAGATACCAAAGGCGACGGACAATAATTCATTGCCTTTGGTAGATTAAGGAAGCGACGAACAATAAAATTTGTTGCCTTAGGAAACCAAAGGGGGAACAATAAGGTTGTACACCAGCCAAAGTCATTTTTGAAGCCGTACACCAGCCAAAGTCGACGAAACTTCGTTGTATTCATCGGGTCTATGGCGATAAAAATTCGGCTGCTTTAGGTCAATTTTCAGGCCAAATCGGTACCAAAATGCAATGAAAAATTTGTCGCCCTTGGTAATTTTTTGTCGCGTTAGGTTTAATTTTCAGGATAGGCAAGGTGATGACATCCCATTAAGGCGGCACTCTGTCTAGCTAAAACCAAAGCAGTGCCAGGAGATTGAAGTGGAGATGCAAGGATGTGGCGGGCTTGTATGACAGATTCGTCACATCCTCAAAAGCTTAGCAACCGGAAAACTCGGGTCGTTCTCGAAGACATCCAGGAATTCGCAAGGATTTCAGCTCTCTCGAGTGCAACCCGATAAGTAGGAATGCAAAGTTATTGTGCTAATCGGGTGGCTGTCGATAGAAGGAGGAGAATGTGCAGCTTTGATCGGGTTTTACTACCCTCATTCTCCCTCCTGGTCTCTCATTTTATAGTGGGCTGATGTTGTTTTGTTGCTTTTGACGAATGAAAGTTTGAATGGCCAGAAAAAGAAGAGACAGGCTGGATGTCGCTTAAAAGTTTTGGTTCAGAACTACGGACAACCTCAATCTTATTTCAGTTCAATCTCACACAAAGTTCTTAAATGATACATTTTTCAATGAAGGACGGTCTCCTACATGCCTTCTTTTATCAAGGTGAAACCAAAGCACATGGTGAAGCAATTACATACAAATCATTCTTTCTTCCAACTGTAGCATGGAAAACTTCAGTCATGTCGAGTTGTTCCGGCGCTTGCCCATTTGCTAGCTTCCAATCATAATGATACAACAGTGATGCAAGTATAAGTTCGATGCTGGCTGCTGCGAATGCAATTCCTGGACAGACCCTCCGACCAGATCCAAATGGAAGGAATTGATAGTGCATCCCCTTATAATCTGCCGAAGATTCGACAAACCTTTCTGGCTCGAATGTCTCTGGATTTGTCCAGTATCTTGGATCTCTCCCTATGGCATATGCATTAATAATGACTCTCGAGTTCATAGGAATATCGTATCCGTTGACCTTGCATCCTTCCCTCGTTGCTCTGGGGATCAATGGTGCTGGTGGGTGCATTCTGAGAGTTTCTTTGATAATACACTTCAGGTAATGGAGTTCTTCGGTATTTGATACTTGAACACGGTCCTTTCCCTTTAAAACCCGCCGTATCTCGTCTTGCGCCTTGGCCATCACCTTCGGGTTCTTGAGCATTTCCGACATCGCCCATATGAGCATTGTCGATGATGTCTCGCTTCCCGCAGCAATTATATCCTGTGAGTCATGCAAATATACCCCACTATATATAATTTTCTGCGAGCATCTCGGAAATGATTTTGACGATAGTAAAACTTATTTGAGTATTTAATGGATTTGATCAAGTATGAAGCTATATTATATGAATATTGATCTAAATGAACCCGAGGCTATTCTAATAGAGACTTCGTTAACAATCAAGGCAGAGACAATCTTATAGGAAGAAAAATGTTTTAAGTACTGGAGAACGTAGAAGCAAGTGTGGAAGCATTGCAACGACGAACCATGTCAATCCAAACTTTCCATCTATAGAGATTGATGAATTGATGTGCACAGAACCTGCCCTATAGAGAAGATTTGTTTGACTGGCCAGATTGATTGAAGGGTCTACACTTAATTTTATTGAGGAATTTTCTCTTAGCTCTGTTACCTGTAGACAGATGGACAATAATGGCTACTAGATCCATGCTTAACGTTCAAATTTGGATGCCTATAAGAAGACCAAACGATGAGCCAAACTGAGTCCATCTATAAGTGCTTGAATTCGAGAAATCGAAGCATTGTTAGAGCGTTCTCGAGTCTGTCTCTCCACTGTTAAATTGCAGTCGATTAAGTGTTGATCCAAAGAGCTAGCAAGAGTGTCAACCCCCTTTGTAAACATACGAGATAAGTGGTAATACTTAGCGTGAAGACATTTGCCTAAGTGAGAAAAAGTGTGTGGGAAGATCTTCGTATGCTCTTCGGAGACGTAGTTTATGGTCTTGGGAGTGAGTCTACGACGTCGTGTGGACAAGATGTGAGAACAACCGTTGGAAGAGTCCGCTAGTGACGCAATCTATAATGAGGTAGTTGCAGAAGGAGGCCATTTCCACGCAAGGCAGCATTTGCACTACACTAGCGGATTTAACCTATTTGGGCTGCTATAGCCAGATCGTGATTCCAGGATAGAACCTGAAATCTGAAAACCTAACATGTGGAAACTTGTAGGTTCTAGGTTCCAAGATATACATAATAGGTTCTAGATTTCAAAAATTGAGGAACCTATTTCGACGAATAGATTCTAGGTTCTAGGTAGGTGGAACTTAGAACCTGAAACTTGAAACCTAAATAAGTTTTTTATATTTTAACTTGGTTTATGTCTTTGCGTGATCCCACAGTATTTCATGACATTAGATGATGAGTGTATAATTTGGAATCACTAGTCTAAGCTTTCATTTTATAACTTGTTAATATTTCATATTTTTCGTATGTCTAAATATAAGTTGTGGTTAGTGGATCATAGCAGAAAGCGGTGGTCATTAAAGGTGTTGATTCACTGCAATTGTTCAATTAATAAAACGGGTGGAACTTGGGTAGACCTTGAAACTGACTCTCGAACCTGTAATAGGGTAGGTTCCAAGTTCCAAAAAATGAGGAACCTATTATCATGGGTGGAACCTATACGAAACATGGAACCGCTTACCCATAGTATCGATTCACACAATAACTTCTCATCTTAATTATATTTGTTTGAATCGTAATGCCAAGAAAACTAATCTTTTGTATTCTCTTTGGCGAATGATAAGCTCATTTAGTATTATTGCGTTCATTTTCGTTTTGTTTAACTAAAAATTAAATAAATAAAAAAAATCTATTAGACCCTGGAACCTACCTTGAAACCTATTTCAAGGTAGGTTTCAGATTCCAAGTTCCGACAGATAGGTTTCAGATTCCAAAAAATGAGGAACCTATACCCAAGGGTAGGTTCCAGGTTCCACATGGAACTTGCAAGGAATTTGGAACTGCTCACCCCTAATAGGCACTACTGGAGAGAGCACCGTCCCCTCTCTCTCCTCCACTAGATTTTTCTTGAAGCTTCAATCTCTAGATATTTCCAAAGTAAATTCGGGTAACAAGTTGAGCTACTTGTCAACTTGCGCCACCTCTAGATTTCTCTGGAAAGAAACTGCTAGAGCAAGTGGGCAAGCAATAATGCTTGCATGACTCCACCGACATTAGCTCCCAATAAATAGGTGCTAGTGCTCCATGTGATGCGTCCAATGAGAGAGTGTGTAGAGTAATGTTATGTTGGTGAAGTGGGTGGTGTAAGAGTGTGTTGTTGTGGTGTTGTGAGTGACGTGAACATGAGTGAGTCCGAGTATGAGAAGTGAATCTATTAAAGTGAGGAGTGTGTGAGTGAAGTGAGAGACTTGTGGGTGAGTAAGGGGTCACATGAGTGTGTGCATTTGTAATTGTTGGGTTTTGACTTTTAAATTGATGACAAGTGTAACATCCCGAGTTTCGACCCATTTTTGGGGTCTAATTAACGGCCAAATTCGATCGAGTGCGATTCTAGCGAAATCTCTAATTTAAAATAATAACCGAGAGTGATCAGTTCTCGGGCGAGATTTTACTATAAGCACACCGACAAATCACGCGTTTTATAAATCCCAAAAATGGGCCAAAATCCGGAATGTCACAACAAGGGTATTTCAGATGATGCATATTTATTTTAGGGGTTTTTCGAAGGGGGACTATAAAAGAGATGTCTTGCGTAAGGCATCTCTAGCCCTAGCCTTCACATTCTCTCATTTCTTTATTCTTTCTATCTTCTTGTTTGATTATTAGATCTTGTGGTTCACCAAGTGATTTTTTGAGCTTTTCGATTGTACTTGTTGTTGAAGATAGTGAAACCCTCTCTCTCCCCGCGGTTTTTTCCCGTTTTGGGTTTCCACGTATATCTTGTGTTTCGTGTGATTGGATTTTGCTTCATCCTTGCTATTTGAGCTTTTTGATTTGTGCATCTCTTGGTGTTGTTTTGTAACAAATTGGTATCAAAGCGAAAGAATTTCGATCTTTTGTTCAAGATGGCATCTATCAAGTTTGAAGTAGCACCCTGCAATGGCCAAAACAATTTCGGTTTATGGAGGATCAAGATGAAGTCATTGTTGCGTCGCAAAGGTTAAGTTAGAGCCTTGGATGGAAAGTACCCCGACGACATGACTACGGCTGAGATTAAGGAGATGGAAGAGAGGGTGCATAGCACCATCCAATTGTTGCTGTCTAACAAGATGCTTCATGAGGTCACCGATGAAGAAACAGCTTCAGGATTGTGGAATAAGCTCAAGAGCCTCTAAATGAAGAAATCTCTTACAACAAGATTATTCTTGAAGCAACGTCTTTACATGTTAAAGTTGCAAGAAGGTACTTTTATCTAAGAACATCTAGATTAATTCAATAAGATTGTGATGTATATGAAAAATCTAGATTTGAAGTTAGATGATGAAGACCAAGCCCTAATTGTGTTATGCTCATTACCGAGGTCGTATGAGAATTTTGTGAATTCTATGTTATATGGGAGGGAATCCATAACTCTTGAGGATGTGAAGGCCTCATTGAATTTTGCGGAGATGCGTACAAAGTTGAATGCGAGTGGTAGTAGTGATAAAGCAGAAGGCTTAGTTGTTAGGGGAAGGTCGAATCATCGTGATAAGCGCAATAGTAATGAAGGATGTTCGAAGTCTAGATTAGGCCAAGACAAGAGTAAGGTGGAGTGTTACTATTGTCACAAATTCGAATACTACAAAAATGAGTGTCCTTCGCTCAAGGCTAAGGGGAAGAAATCGATGGAAAGTTCCGATTCGGCTAGTCTGGTGAAAGATAACGAGTCAGTTGATGCAGACAATGTCCTTACTGTTTCGTCTTCGAATTGTTGTGTTGACGATGAATGGATTTTAGATTTAGCATGTTCATACTACATGTGTCCAAATAGAGATTGGTTCTACACATATGACAAAGTAAGTGGTGGTTCAGTTTTGATGGGCATTAATGCAGTTTACAGGATTGTGGGTATTGGTACAGTGAGAATCAAATGTCATGACAATATAATAAGAACTTTGACAGGAGTTAGGCACATACTAGATTTGAAGAAGAATCTTATTTCGTTGAGCAGTTTGGATTCCACTAGATGCATGTACGCAGGTGGAGGTGGAGTTTTGAAAATTTCAAAGGACTCCTTGATTGTGATGAGAGGTAACAAGAAAAATAGTCTTTATGTCCAGCAGGAAAGTACCATTGTGGGTTCTTCAAATATATCATCCTCTTCAGAATCTAAGAAATCAATGTTGTGGCATATGCGGTTGGGCCACATGAGCAAAAGAGGAATGAATATCTCGAGTAAACGTGGTTTACTTTGTGGGGATCATATGGTCTCACTTGACTTTTGTGAATATTTTGTTTTCGGGAAGCAATGCAGAGTTAGTTTGAGTACTGGAGTACACTCAACGAAGGGCACGGCTGACTATAGTCACTCCAATTTGTGGGAACCTGCACAAGTTACATTTAAAGGTGGTGCAATTTATTTTCTGGCATTTATTGATTACTTTTCTAGTAAGGTCTGGGTTTATTTCTTGAAGGGTAAGAATGATGTTTTTGATATGTTCAAGAAGTGGAAGATGTTGATTGAAAATCAACTGGAAAGAAGATAAAGCATCTTAGAACATATAATGGTCTTGGGTTTTGCGGAGGTGATTTCAACAAGTACTGTGAAGATTCAGGGATAGCTTGACACCGAACAGTTAGGCGCACACCTCAACAAAATGGGGTGGCTGAGCTTAGTTGTATGCTCTCTAATGCTAGCCTAGGGAAAGATTTTTAGGCCAAAGCTGTGAACATAGCGTGTTATTTGGTGAATCGTTCTCCTTCAACCTCAATTGAATGTAAGACTCCAAATGAAGTATGGTTAGGTAAACCTTCCGATTATTCTAATTTGAAAGTTTTTGGATGTCCCGCTTGTTATCATATAAAAGATGGTAAGCTTGAACCTAGAGCCAAGAAATGTATTTTCGTTGGTTATGCAGACGGGATCAAGAGATATAGGTTATGGTGTTCTGATCCTCAGTTACCAAAGTTTATAATCAGTAGGGATGTTACTTTTGATGAAAATTCCATGCTTAATCAGAGAAAGGTTGTTATTGAGTATACAGATATTCAGGAGGAAAATGTTGGGAAAGAGGTGGAGCTTATCATGGAGCATCCACGGAGAACATTTGAAGATGTTCCTATTCAGTCGGAAAGTGATACTGAGCAACAAGGCTTAGATTCAGTCAAAGATGATGTTGAAGAAGTTGAGCAACCTCAGACCTTGGCTACAAGAGAGCTAAACGACAAATTAAGCCTCCCCAAAGATATAACTTTGCTGATTTGGTAGCCTATGTTCTTACAGTAGCTAAAGAGCTTGGTATTGAAGAACTTTCTACATTTCGTGAAGTTATCATTTGTTCTAAATCTGAGAAGTGGCTTGTTGCGATGAATGAAGAAATTTAGTCTCTTCATAAGAACCAAACCTGGGATCTTGTGAAATTGCCTAAGGCAAAAGAGCTGTTGGATGCAAATGGATCTTCAAAAGAAAGGATAGAATTCCAGGGGTTGAAAATGAAAGATTCAAAGCACGTTTGGTAGTGAAGAGTTTTAGTTAGAAAGAGGGGATCGATTTCAATGAAGTGTTCTCTCCAGTTGTGAAACATAGTTCCATCCGTATGTTGCTTGCATTGGTGGCTCTTTATGATTTAGAACTTGAGCAACTTGATGTCAAGACCGCTTTTCTACATAGCGAGCTTGAGGAGACAATATATATGTCTCAACCTGGGGGTTTTGTTGTTGAGGGTAAATAAGATCACGTTTGCAGACTGAAACACTCTTTGTTTGGTCTCAAGCAATCTTCACGGCAATGGGACAAGAGGTTTGATAGCTTTATGTTAAGTCATGGCCACTTACGCAGTACGTATGACAGTTGTGTGTATTATAGGAGATTACATGGTGGTTTTTTTTTATTTATTTGCTATTGTATGTGGATGACATGCTTATTGTAGCAAAGAACATGTTAGAGATACAACGGTTGAAGAGGCAACTGAGCAAGGAGTTTGAGATGAAGGATCTTGGAGCTACAAAGAAGATTCTAGGTATGGAGATTTGCAGAGACAGAGAAGTTGGGAAGTTATACCTTTCACAGAAGAGGTATATTGAGAAAGTGCTTGAGCGCTTTGGCATGAAGAATGCCAAACCGATAAGTACTCCTTTTGCATCCCATTTTAGGCTTTCGACTTCTTTGTTGCCTAAAACCAATGAACAGGAAGATAAGATGTCTCGAGTTCCATATTCTAGTGTTGTGGGTAATCTCATGTATGCTATGATTTGCATTCGTCCAGATTTTTCCCAAACTGTTAGTATTGTGAGCAGGTATATGGTATATCCGGGGAAAGCTCACAGGCAAGCTGTGAAATGGATACTTTGGTACATTCGAGGCACATCGGATGTAGGTTCAGTCTTTGATAGAAGTTGTGATATAGGACATTCGGTTGTTGATTTTATTGATTCTGACTATGTAGGCGATCTCAACAAAAGAAGATATTTGACAAGTTCTGTTTATATGCTTGGTGGTTTCGCGGTTAGTTGGAGAGCAACTTTGCAAGACACGATTGCATTGTCTACCACCGAAACAGAGTATATTGTAGTAACGGAAGCAGCAAAGGAAGCTCTTTGGTTGAAGCGTTTGGTTATAGAACTTGGAGTGAAGCAGGAAAGAGCCTTCGTTATCTTTTGTGATAACCAAAGTGCGATCGAGTTGATCAGGAATGTGATGTATCATGAGAGAACGAAACATGTCGACATTCGGCATCACTTTGTGCGTGATGAGGTTGCTAAGGGTACGATTACGGTGAAGAAAGTATCCACTGCGAATAACCTGACAGACATGTTGACCAAACCAGTTCCTTTAACAAAGTTCAAGCATTGCTTGGACTTGATTGGCATTTTCACCGTTTGAGTTGGCTAAGCGGAGTTGGTGACGTTTTATCCCTTGTTTCCTACACCAAGTATGCTCACGTAGGCTTAGGGGTGTATGTCGTCAATTCCGCTATTTTGGGTTAGCCTTGTGTGGTCACTTTTGGTGGTGAGGGAGAGAGGTTTTGTTACATTTGATGTATCGCTCTTCTAGAGATTTGAAGTCAATGTCGAGATTTGTTGGGTTTTGACTTTCAAATTAATGACAAGGGTATTTTGGACCATGCACATTTATTTTAGGGGTTTTTTTAAAGGGGGACTATAAAAGAGATGTCTTGCACAACACATCTCTAATTCCACATTCTCTCCTTTGTTTGTTCTTTCTATCTTCTTGTTTGATCATTAGATATTGTAGCTCACAAAGTGGTTTTTTGAGCTTTTCGATTGTACTCGTTGTTGAAGATAGTAAAACCCCTCTCTTTTCCCATGATTTTTCCCGTTTTAGGTTTTCACGTATATTTTTTGTCTCGTGTGATTCGATTTTGCTTTCATCCTTGCTATTAGAGCTTTTTGATTTGTGCATCTCTTGGTGTTATTCCGCAATAGTAACAAATATTTTGTGCAATGAAGTTCAACAGGCACACCCAATCCGAACCAATATTAACTCTCGCTTGCAATTTCTCTTTCCCTTTTCCTACTAACATCGCTACTCGTGCTAAAAAACAAACTTTTTCTAAAGGGGTTGCATCTATATGTTTAGTTTTTACTTACTCAAAAAATTATTTCATCCCCAGCTTGGTTACTTATTTGGACGAAACATAAAATGAAGGGATGTTTTCCAATAGAGGCGTGTTTCCAAATTTTCTTCATTACCCAAAATATCCCTCTGCAGTCAGATAGCCTTCTCTAGAATACCACTCATATTTGTTTCGCAAATAGCCTTCTCTCTTAAAGTTGATTGCTATATAATAAAATACCACAATCAAGGATCGCCATCTAATTTTTTAATATAAAAATAGTATAGATAACTGAATGACTTATTGATAAAGAGATTAAATTGACATATATTATTTAAAATAATAATTAATGTTTATAGCCCTTTTTATTCTCAACTCCATCCTATTTCTATTTGTGTTTCATTTTTCTCGAGAAAATAATATTCAATATGAGGTATCAATAAGATAAAAAAAAATTGTTAAAAGAGTGATTAATTCCACATAATCATAAATTCATAGGTCTCATGCAACATGCTAGTATAAGTTTTTAGTATTTGACCTTTTTAATCTCATAAAAGTTACATGGGAATATTGTATGGAAGCTATTATTTCAAAAGATACATATTAAAATATATTTTCTCTCGAGCATCATAACATTGGTTATTCTGTACATGAGCTTCTAACATCAAATAACATGGTACAAATAATGCTTTGTGTGTGTATATATATACATACATGAATGCATATATTTTTAACATTATGATTTACATATTTAAGGAAATCTGTATGTCATACATTAACGACTTTGACTTTCATGTTTCTTCACAGAATGGTTTTTTTTTATGGGTGTACAAGAACATTATTCGTCCTTGTAATAAGAATTGACAAAAAAGTTAATGACGGTAGTTGCGAGACATGACTAATATTATGTTATACGTCAGTTACATTCTACGTTATGTAGATTAATCCTTTTGATTATATCCTTTTTTTTTCCTTATTGTAAATGCATTTCTTCATATTTTTCCATAAGAATTATGTATTGGCAAATGAATATATAGAAAGAAAATAACGATTCACAATTTGATGTCAATGATTTCTTCATATAATAATGATTTTTGCTAAGAGCCAGGGATGTGATCATAAGATATATTAAGATAACGTACCAAGATGACGCCTTTGATGTTGTCCGTGGTAAGATGAAACCCGATCTCGTCAGACTCCTGGAGACGCTGTAGCACATCGACCAGATCTTCTTTATCTGACGCATCTTCTGGCCTACCAGAGCATTGTTCTCGTTGCATTTTGTGGTCAGCAAGAATAGTATTCAAGATTTCGTCGTACTTCCGCTTTATCTTGTCCAACTTGAATTTCATCCCGTTAATGTAGATCAGAAACCGTAGGGAAGGGAAAAGCTCGGTTAGACCGAACCCGCTTGCCAACCTCACAGCGTCCTCCAGCGTCGAGATCAACTCGTCATGCTGCTTGCACCTCTGGCTGAAAGCCGCCTTGCAAATGATGGAATTCGTGCAAGCGAAGATCCTTGCGCTGAGATTGAGAGGGAGACCCGATGACGATCCGATGTACTTGACGAGACTGTTCACCTCCTCTTCTCGCGCCCATGTGAATGACCGCACGCGCTTAACACTCAGAAGTTCCAAAACGCAGATCTTGCGGAGTTGTCTCCAGTATTCTCCGTACCGAGCGAAGAACACGCTCGAGTTGTCGTAGCTTGTCAATTCGGCCACTAGGAACGGTATCCTGTCGGCAAAAGTGTGCTCTTGGGTCTTTAATACCTCCTTGGCTGCTTCAGGAGTGGAAATTGTTACGACGTGAAGCTCGCCGAGTTGAAGATAGAAAACCGGTCCATATGTTTTGGCTAACTTGTTTAGGCGATGGTGAGGGAGTTCGCCGAACATCTGGTGCAGATTTCCAATCAGTGGCAACTTCTTAGGGCCTGGAGGCAACCTCAGATTGAACCCTTTTGTTCCATGTCTGCTAGAGATCACTTTGATTAGAATGAACAAAAAGAGAGACAGTGAAAGGATGAAGGAAAAGGCTGAGAGCTGGAGCATCCTGAAAGCTAACAATGGGTGCTGCTCGTGTTGTGGTAAAGCATCTAGAGCTATCTTTATTGTGTTTTGTTATCCACTGGTTGGCATTTGATCTTTCTAGTTGTTCGAACGTCGTTTTCTCAGACAATTGGGAGTCTTGTTTTAAAGACAGAGAGCTGAAGCATCCTGAAATCTGACAATGGGTGGTGCTCGTGTTTTGGTAAAGCATCTTGAGCTATATTTATCGTGTTTTGCTATCCACTGGCTGGCATTTGATCTTTCTAGTTGTTCGAACATCGTTTTCTCAGACAGTTGGGAGTCTTGTTTTAAATAAGCATCTCAAAGTTCCCTAAATCACTTAAGTTTTCAAGGTAAATCACATCTCTTACCAATCCTATCCAATGCAACCGAACTATCAACGTAGTGCTAAGGTTTCTGGACTTGGATCCATGGTGGTACTTGTTTAAAACCAAGAACAGTGAGGAATAATTGAACATAAGAACAGAGGAAGGAATATGTAAATAATTTTCTTGTGTTTTGTATTTTTCAGTCGTGTCTTTGTACAATTTACAGAGACTCTATTTATAAACTTTCACAAGAAGACCAATGTCTACACTTAAGGGGGTTCTTGATTTCGTCAATTTGTTTCTTTCTTTGGTGGAGATTGTGTTGTGGGTTTTTTTCTTTACTTGATTCTTCCAATCTTCCTTCTTTGGTGTTACCATTGTTGGTAGAGCCAGAATGTTGTTGATTGCTTGATTGTTGCTGATTGCTTGACTATTGCTGATTTCTTGAATTTCGGAGATTGATTGATTCCCTTAACATCCCCCCGCAAGCTGACTGGGCAGAATGGACATTCAGCTTGATTTGAAGCATTCGAAATCGAGCTGATGAGAGTCCTTTGGTGAAAATATCGGCTGGTTGATCGACGATTGATATATAATGAACCGAGAGTTGACGGCGTGCCAAGCGTTCTCGGATGAAGTGAAAATCAATCTCCACATGCTTTGTGTGAGCATGGAAAATCGGGTTCGCAGTGAGATAGATAGCTGAGAGATTGTCACACCAGAGTGCAGGAGGGTGTGAACGTAGTGCCCGAAGGTCGCGAAGTAGAAACTCTATCCAAAGGAGCTCAGCTGTGGTGTCTGCTAGGCTTTTGTATTATGCTTCAGTGCTAGAACGAGCAACTGTTCGTTGTTTGCGTGAACTCCAGGAAATAAGGTTGGAACCAAGGAAGATGCAAAAGCCACCAACGGAACGTCGGTCGTCACGATCACCTGCCCAGCTTGCATCGGAAAATGCATGGAGAGCAGCGAAGGATGAGCGGCTAAAATGTAGCCCGTGCTGTGGAGTGTCAACAAGATAACGTAGGATCCGTTTCATAGCTTGCTAATGCATGGTGGTGGGAGCATGAAAAAACTGACAGGCGGTGTTCACAGAATAAACTATATTTGAGTGTGTGAGTGTGAGGTATTGAAGAGCTCCAACAATGCTACGATAAAGTGCAGGATCGGACATAGGATCACCGGAGTAAGCAGATAATGGTTCGTCGGTGGTGCAAGGAGTAGGAGCAACTCGGGCTTCGGTCATTTTGGACCGCTGCAGGATCTCTTGTATGAACTTGGTTTGACTAAGTAGAAGGCCGGTGGAGGTGTACTGAACTTCCATTCCCAAAAAATAATGAAGGGGTCCAAGGTCTTTGATGGCAAATTCGCCTTGGAGTGAGTTGAGTAAAGATTGTAGAGGAGCTTGAGGTGACCCTGTGAGGATGATATCGTCCACATAGACAAGCAGAAAAATGCTGTAGTGTGGAGTATGCATAATGAAGAGAGAAGAATCCGCAGTAGATACACAGAACCCGATTTTAAGGAGATATGAACTGAGCCGTTGGTACCACGCGTGTGGCGCTTGCTTTAAGCCATAGAGAGAGCGTCGAAGACGGCAGACATGAGTCGGTCGTTGGGGATCAACAAATCCTTGTGGTTGCGTCATGTAGACTTCTTCAGATAAGTGGCCGTGAAGAAAAGCATTGGACATATCTAGTTGGCGAATAGGCCAGCCGCGAGAGTAAGCTACTGCAAGTATCATGCGGATTGTGACTGGCTTAGCAACGGGGCTAAATGTTTCTATATAGTCAATTCCCTGTTGTTGGTGATAACCTTTGGCAACTAGTCGAGCCTTATACCGTTCAAGGGAGCCATCGGACCGGAGCTTGATTTTGTAAATCCATTTGCAGCCGATGGGGCGAACATGAGAAGGTGCTGGTACAAGTTCCCAAGTTCCATTGTTGATTAAGGCATCATGTTCTGCCGCCATAGCTGCACGCCAATTTGGATCTTGGGAAGCTTGTGTGAAACAAGTAGGCTCGACGGGAGTCTGTGCACCTGCAGTCAAAGCAAAAGTTTGATTCCTTGTAAGGACTCGTCGGTGAATCGTGCCATCTCTCAACCGAGTGACCATGGGATGAGCCGAGACGGGAATGTCAGAAGTAGAGGAGTTGGAAGTGCCAGGCTCCGGAGTTATAGAGGGAGTTGTAGATGATGTCGGTGAGATGGGTGGTGAGGACCCAGGGGCAAGATCAACTGCTGTAGACGTGGAGTGCTATTTAGGAGTTGTGGAGGGAGTTGTAGATGACGTCGGTGAGATGGATGGTGAGGACCCAGGGGCAAGATCAACTGCTGCAGATGTGGAGTGCTTTTCAGAGTCGTTCATTAGTTGTAGAGGCTGGTCTATCGGTGGTAGAGGTAGTACCACACTTGTAGGTGGAGGGATAGAGCATGGCGGTGGAGATGGTGTATCGCCAAATGGAAATGTGTGTTCGTCGAAAACTGCATTAGCCGTAACGTAGATTTTTTCAGTTTGTGGGCAATAACAACGAAAGCCTTTGTACCCCAGAGGATAGCCAAGAAAGATGCAGCGGTGTGATCTTGGGGCAAGTTTGTGAGATGCATAGGGCCGCAAGTAAGGAAAAACTGTGCACCCAAAAACTTTGAGGTGGGAAATCTCTGGTGGTGTTTGGAACAGTGTTTGCCAAGGTGTGAGATTATTGAGGAGAGGAGTCGGTGTCCTATTGATAAGATGTATTGCTGTTTCAAAAGCATATTCCCAGAACTGGTAAGGAACTGAAGCGTGGGACATAAGAGCTAGGCCTGTCTCGACAATGTGGCGGTGTTTGCGTTCAGCGGTGCCATTCTGGAATGGAGCATATGGACAAGATACTCGTTGATGAATACCATGTTGGAGGAGATGGTTTCGCATTTCAGTAGAGCGGCGAAATTCTGGTGCACCATCGCATTGAATTGTCTTAAGTGTACGTTGCAATTGAGTTTCTGCAAATTTGTGAAAAGCCTTAAAAATATATGCAAATTGATCACGAGTGGTGAAAGGATAATACCAAGTGAACCGAGAATGGTCATCAACAAAACAGAAATAATATTTATATCCTAAAACAGAAGTGACAGGGGATGGTCCCCAGACATCAAAGTGATCAAGTTCAAGGGGGAATTTAGCTCTAGAAGGAGATGGGGGGGTGGGGTTGGCGTTTA
The DNA here is from genome assembly GCA_031216235.1 of Syzygium jambos. Classification (NCBI taxonomy): domain Eukaryota; kingdom Viridiplantae; phylum Streptophyta; class Magnoliopsida; order Myrtales; family Myrtaceae; genus Syzygium; species Syzygium jambos. The sequence goes on along the minus strand of CM062223.1, from coordinate 18,993,375 downwards.
CTCTTGCTAAGAGCACAGGCCGTACACTGGGAGGGAGATGATTTGGAAAATCGTGTTTGTGTGGATTGAAGCAGACGAGTTATTCGATCAGATGATGCATGACCCAGGCGTTGATGCCATAAGTTGAAGGAACTAAGGAAAGTTGACGGAGACTTGTCAGAGGTGGAGACCCGATATAGACCATTCTCAAGATGACCTCGGATGAATACCTGACCAGTATGAACACACAGAGCAACAAATGAGGTGGGGGTAAAATAAGAAGATGCAATTGTTATCGCGCGAAAATTTAGAAACTGACAGCAGATTTTTTGTAATGTGAGGAACAACTAAGACATCTAAGAGGTGAAATTGTGAATCTGTTGTAGGCATGTACATGTGTGAGTGATGGGAAGGGAAACTCCATCACCTACAGTCAATTGTTGATTCTCGGTGTATGGAGTGACCTAGGAGAGCCCGGAAATACTATCGTTGATGTGGTGGGTGGCTCCAGAATCTGGATACCAAGACTAAATATCCATCGCAGAAGGTGGAGTAGCAGGTGAGGCATAATAAGCTATGGGTTGAGCAGTTCCAGTTGGGGCCGAATAATGTGACTGAGGTGGTGCCTATGTAATAAATTGGGGATTAAACCGTTGCTTGCAATTGTTCGCTTGATGGCCTTGTCGTCGGCATATCTGACAAAATAGACCTAAATTTTGTCGCTTGCCACCTCCACCAAACGACCGATAGTTGGGTGCCCTTGTTGGTGTCGGCAAAATTGGATTAGTGCTGGATGGGCTTGCATTCGACGGGTTGAAATTTTGAGTACCCCCTTTAGACTGTTGAGACATGAATCTCGACTGGTGAGATACAAAAGCAGCAGGTGGAGGGGTATTGGAGGTCATTTTGTTGATTTCTAGTCTTCCTTCGTGTTGAAGCAACAAACCATGAAGGGCGTCAAGTGAGAGTGCTCCTGATTGAGAGACAATGGAAATCGCTGTGTCCAAACTAGAAAATTCTGATCCAAGACCACGGAAGATGTGTGTGTGGTACTCGTTTGCTGATAGGGGTTCTCCAATGGTGGCTAATTGATCTGCGATGGTGGCTGCCTCGTGAAGAAATTCTGTTATTGTACGGCTTCCTTTTGTAATGGATTGAAATTGAAGTCGCAAAGCCGATGCCCGTGCCGTTGATTGTGCGGCATAAGAGTCGGAGAGGTATCTCCATATGGCTGCTGCAGAGGTGTGGTTCGTCAATTGAGCGACGACAGGGGAGGTGGATGAATTGAGAATCCACCCCATTGCGATAGAGTCACGGATTCGCCATGCCTTGTATTCGGGATTGGGCACCAGTGTGCCATTGTTGGAAGCATGTGAGATGTGTTGGGGAGGAGTTGGTTCTGAGCCATCAAGAACAAAGAGGAGATTGGCTGCAAGAAGATATGGGGTAATTTGGGCTTTCCAAATTGGGTAATTTTGCCCAGTGAGTTTTTCCCCTATGGTGGGTGGAGAGTGAAGATTGAGTGTTGAATTTGGAGCTGTAAGATGTGGAAGGGCAGCAGTAGTGATTATTTCTGAGGATACAGGAGTTGAGTTAGTGTTGGATCGAGGGCTTTCGCTGGTATGCTCTGATACCATGTTTAAAATCAAGAACAGTGAGGAATAATTGAACAGAAGAACAGAGGAAGGAATATGTAAATAATTTTCCCGTGTTTTGTATTTTTCAGTCGTGTCTTTGTACAATTTACAGAGGCTCTATTTATAAACTTTCACAAGAAGACCAATGTCTACACTTAAGGGGTTTTTGATTTCGTCAATTTGTTTCTTTCTTTGGTGGAGATTGTGTTGTGGGTTTTCTTCTTTACTTGATTCTTCCAATCTTCCTTCTTTGGTGTTACCATTGTTGGTAGAGCCAGAATGTTGTTGATTGCTTGATTGTTGCTTTGACAATTGCTGATTTCTTGAATTTCGGAGATTGATTGATTCCCTTAACAATACTGACCTCAATTCCTTTGAGCCACCCAATGCCTAACGCGGCAAAACCACTGTCAAATCAAGGATGGATGAGAAACGGAGACTTCGACAAATTTCAGAGGACCGGATCGTCGAAAGTTGGCGACCAATAGATTACAAAAGAACAAATCTTGATCATTCATTAAAGCCTTCTAAAATGCTTGTGAAATACCACATTTTGAGTACGAGGTACCCAAAAAATGTACTTGGATATGATGTTTGGGGACGGCACAACCGGTGATCCAAGGGTCCCTCTACCTAAGGGGTGATTTTAAGGCAAAAACCGAAGGATCTCATGTCATGTGAGAGATTTTTTAAATTCACCCTTGTGCTACCAGGAAACAAAATCCTATTTAGCTTGGATTTTTAAGAATTAATTTGAAGGCATGATCAATAGGAAAACAAGCTAAACTTAGAAATTAATTGCAGTAGTGTGACATGTTGAAGAAGTAAAAGTCAGTACTATTGAAATGCATGCCAGACATGTGAGTAGAGGTGAGTGTCAATTACATAGATGAGAATGAAAGAGTAATCAATATATTCTATTGGATATATAATCCATCGGTTCGCGTGTCATCCCATTATGAGATACTGGATTTTATCTAGTGCAATAATAGATTTTGTCTATTAATTATGCAAATGAATATATATATTATTAAGTACATATGGTAAATTATATTTCGAGTTTGAGTAATTACAAAACACTATCCGGTCGGATTAATATATAACTGCACGAATGAAAGAAAAAAATGAAGGGAAAGATCTTTGCCACTAAAAGCCAAAAGATGGGGCTCACATTTCTTCACTGTGTCGAGAAACAAGAACGATGAAGACGTATTTTAGGGCAATTTTTTCATCTACTTTCTTTTTTTTTTCTTCCTTCACTTTGTACATATATGCAGTTATCATACAAAAAAGGAAAGAAGCAGCAAGATTACAACGATTACACTCTCCTACTTTATCTCCGAGTATCCTTGATTGAATCAATTCAAATCAAGGTTAAAGATAAAATCGTATCTTTCTCCAACACTCCCCCTCAAGTTGGTGCATAGATATCTTGGATGCCCAACTTGTCAAGTGAACTGTAAAAGATCCTGCTCGATACAGCCTTCGTTAGTATATCCACTAGTTGATCTTTCGATTTTACATACGGAAACCGAACCACTTTGGTATACAGGTTCTGCTTAATGAAATGACGATCTACCTCAATATGTTTTGTACGATCATGCTGAACAGGATTATGAGATATATCGATGGCTGCCTTGTTGTTGCAAAACAACTTCATCTCGGGTATAGGAGTATAACCGAGTTCTGTCATTAATCTCTTAAGCCATAGAAGTTCGCAAAGACCTTTGTGCATCCCCCTAAACTTTGCTTCCGCACTTGATAATGCTACAACATTTTGCTTCTTGCTCCTCCAAGTAACTAAGTTTCCTCCAACAAAAGTAAAATATCTCGAAGTTGACCTCCTATCAGAAACACTCCCAGCCTAGTCAGCATCCGTAAACCCCTCAATTTCAAGGTGTCCATTCTTCAAAAAATGAATTCCTCTTCCTAGAGCTCTCCCTTCAAGTAGCGCAATATTCTTATCACAGCATCCATATGATCTTTACTAGGGGCATGCATGAACTGACTAACAACACTCACAGCATAAGCAATATCAGGTCGAGTATGTGACAGATAAATTAATTTTCCCACTAACCTTTGATACCTTTCTTTGTTAGTTGGTATCTGATCTGGATACTCCCTAAGTCTATGGTTCTGCATAACTGGAGTGTCTACAGGCTTACAATCTAGCATCCCCACTTCCGCTAATAAGTCCAACACGTACTTCCTTTGCGAGAGAAATATTCCACCTTTAGATCGTACCACTTCTATTCCTAGGAAGTACTTCAGTCCCCTTAGGTTTTTCATCTCAAATTCTGAGGACAGTCTTTCTTGGAGTTTACAGATTTCTTCTGAATCGTCCCCTGTAATAATCATATCATCAACATAGATAATCAATACAGCTATATTTTCCTGACAACGCCTTAAGAATAATGTGTGATCTGCACCACTCTGAATGTACCCATATTTCTTCATCGCCGCACTAAACCAGCCAAACCAAGCACGGGGTGATTGTTTCAACCCATACAAAGATCATTCTAGCTTGCAGACCAATCCGGGCCGTGAAGGAAAAGTGTACCCCGGTGGAATATCCATATAAATTTCTTCTTCCAGATCGCCATGAAGGAACGCATTCTTGACTTCAAACTGATACAGTGACCAATTTAGATTCGCCGCTAAAGACAGTAAGACCCGAACAGTGTTAAGTTTTGCGACAGGGGAAAACGTCTCCTGATAGTCTACCCCATATGTCTATGGGCCCGTTTGGTTCGGCTTTGGGGGAATGCATTTGGGAAAATGCAAATACCTTTGGACTAAAGGGGTTTTCCAAAATGCAGTTGGTGTTTGGTAAGTCTTTTTTTAAATCAACTTGGGCCAAGGGACTTTAGAGCAATTTTTTATTTTTAAAAAAAGAGCTCCGATGAACTGGGGTCGCCGGTCACCGCCGCCGGCCAGATCTGGTCGCCGGCCAACCGCCGACGGCCAGATCTGATCGCTGGCGACCACCGCCTGGGTTCGCGCGACCCCGGCGACCGCCGCCTGGGGTCGCCGGACCCCGGGCGTCGCCTGGGTCGCGCGACCCAGGCCAAGCGTTGCCTGGGTCGCGCGACCCAGGCGACGCCCGGGGTCCGGCGACCCCAGGCGGCGGTCGCCGGGGCCGCGCGACCCCCAGGCGACCGCGGCCTGGGGGTCGCGCGGCCCCGGCGACCGCCGCCTGGGGTCGCCGGACCCCGGCGTCGCCTGGCTCGCGCGACCCAGGCCAAGCGTTGCCTGGGTCGCGCGAGCCAGGCGACGCCGGGGTCCGGCGACCCCAGGCGGCGGTCGCCGGGGCCGCGCGACCCCCAGGCGACCGCGGCCTGGGGGTCGCGCGGCCCCGGCGACCGCCGCCTGGGGTCGCCGGACCCCGGCGTCGCCTGGCTCGCGCGACCCAGGCCAAGCGTTGCCTGGGTCGCGCGAGCCAGGCAACGCTTGGCCTGGGTCGCGCGACGCCGGCGACCCCCGGGGTCCGGCGAGCCCAGGCGGTGGTCGCCGGGGCCGCGCGACCCCCAGGCGGTGGTCGCCGGGGTCGTGCTAGTCCTCCGGCGGCGGTTGCCGGCCGCCGGAGCTTCGGGTCACTGTTCATGAACAGTGTTCATGAACAGTGCATGTTGCATTCCGAAAATGCAACTTCTCAAAGGATCTCCGGAGGAGCATTGGCCAAAAGTCCCTTGGGGAGCATTGGAAATGCAATTGCATCTCCCCAAAGTGAGTAAAAAAAATTGCCAAACGCCATTTGCGTTTGGCCAAGGGACTTTAGAGCCCAAATGCTCATTTGCAATGCTGAACCAAACGGGCCCTATGTGTATCCCTTCGCTACTAGCCGTGCCTTGTATCTCTCGACGGAAACATCCCCTTTATACTTAACTGTGAAGACCCATTTGCACCCCACCGTCTTCTTCCCTTCAGGTAACTTCCTCAACTTCCAAGTCTTATTCTTTTGCAACGCCTCCATTTCCTCCTCCATCGCCTGAACCCACTTAGGATCTTCCAAAGCCTCTTGCATCCCACTCGGGATGTGAACTGAAGATACATTCAACACAAACTCCTTGTCGAAACATAGTTTGCAATAGGGTACTTGGATTTCTTCCCCCCAACATTAGGTGAGTATCGGTCAGGAGGCTTGCCCCTATTATGTCTGTCAGGTAACTTATATCCTATAGATATATCAGAATCATCAAGCAAACAAGATGTAGTAGTAGAGAAAATTACCTCTAGGATATTCTCAGGAGATGAGTCAAATTTGGGTGCTGAAGAGAGAGGAGGCTGTTCTTGTATATTCGGTTCTGGTACATCCATAACTGTCTGTTGCAGAGCTTGCTCATTGTCACCATTTTCCACTAGTTGCTTTTCATTTTCTGGCGACATTCTCACCAGTTGTTGCTCATTTTCGGGCTGCATCTTTTGCGCTTCCTTCAGTCCTCCAAACATGACACCACCAACTTGCCACCAATTCACACTTTCTTCCTCTATCTCCCCCTGAAAGGAAGAATTGGTGCTCGGATAGAAAAAATCAGATTCAACAAACGTGACGTCCATTGTCACATAGGTTCTTTTAGTAGCCGGATGATAGCAGCAACAACCCTTCTGATGTGTACCATATCCCAAGAAAACACATCGAACCGCACAGGGATCGAGTTTGGTTCGGTGAGTCTTTGAAAAATGGACATAAGCAACACACCCGAATACTCGAGGGGAAATAAGCAAGACAGATGGTAAGGTAGCATGTGTAGATGGCACTTGCAGAGGTGTCTTGAAATCCAATACCTTGGATGGCATTCGGTTTAGGAGGTGAATAGCTGTCGCAACTGCATTGTCCCAGAAACGTTTAGGAACGCAACCTTCAATGAGAAGGGCACGAGCGGTCTCTAAAATATGTCTGTTCTTCCGCTCCGCTACTCCATTCTGCTGTGGTGTGTGAGTACATGACGTCTCATGCAGTAGACCATGTTCCTGAAAATAGTCCTTAAGTTGCGCATTAACGTACTCTCCACCATTATCACTTCTTAAAATTTGTAATTTTCCACCAAATTGTGTTTGCACCATTCTATGAAATACTCGAAAAACATTAGCCACCTCATCCTTATGTTTCAAGAAATAGAGCCAAGCCATTCTTGTGCAATCATCCACAAATATAACAAACCAGCGATATCCCGAAACTACAGTAACGGGAGAAGGCCCCCAAACATCAAAATAGACTAAGGAAAATGCAACGCTACTCTTATTCAAACTGATTGGAAATGGCACACGATGGCTTTTGGCTAGAATACAAGTCTGACATTGAAAAACTGATTCTGGTAAACTGGAAAATAATTCAGGAAGTAAATGTTTCATATAGCCAAATGAAGGATGCCCCAATCGGCGATGCCATAGCCAGATTTGCTTCTCTTTGCTACTAGATAAGCCTCGCACTTGGTGCACCCTCCCAGAACTAAAGTCATCCAAATAATAGAGCCCCCTCTCTTAGTACCACGCCCAACTATCTCCTTCGTGAGAATATCCTGAAAAAGACAAAATTGTGGGTACATCAAGATAACACAATTCAAATCTTCAGCCACTTGCCCCACTGATATTAATTTCGTGGACAAAGATGGTACAAGTAAAGTATTCAATAGTGATATAGAAGAGGAAATAGCAACAGTTCCAGCCCTGGTCACTGGATATACAATCCCATTAGCATTTGAAATATTCTGCCGTCTAGGTTTAGTATAACTGACAAAATCATCTGTTGTGAAGGTCATATGATCTGTTGCACCTGAGTCAATAATCCATTGACTACATTTATCTCGAGAATTACTAATGAAAGCATGACCATAATTACCTTCACCTTTAGTGATTGATTTACTGTTTGATTCTACTTGAGGCATAAGTGATAGCTGAGCCTCCTTTCCTGTTTCACCATTCGTTGCAATCTCTACTTGTTTGCATGCTTTTAGCTCCTTCCCCCAATCAGGATACCCAATCAATTTGAAACACGTCTCCCGGGTATGCTTCGCACTCCCACAATTAGAGCAGCCACCAACTACTATCGAGGAAGGTTTGCTTCTCAATGCTCCACCCGGTCGACCTCCTCTTGTCAAACCACCCGGCTTTGTCATTTTTAATGCTGGTATATCCCGAGTTCGATCGAAGATCTGCAGTCCTGTCTTGCCTCCTTGAGACACCATAGCTGCAGAAGAGTGTGGTATCTCCGTGTGCTAGCATCACACTCTGCCGTACGTCTTCCCGTCGGACACGAGCATAGGCCTGCTCAACTGTGGGAAATGGTTGCGTTTGAAGCACGTCCGCTCGAACTTTATCCAAGCAGTCATCCAACCCATCAAGGAAGATATAGACCCAATCTTCCTGAATAGTTGAATTATATTGCTCGATATCAACAGGGCAAACCATCGGATTCGGGCGGCGAAAATCAATTTTTCTCCACAAACCCTGCAGGTTGTTGTAGTACGCCTCAATTGATCCTCCTCCTTGTCGCATCCGAGCAACATGCCTCTTCAAGTCATAAACCTGAGAGGCATCCGTTCCGTCAAAGAAAGTTGTTGCAACTGCATCCCAGACAGATTTTGCTGTTGGGAAGCGAATGAAATTGCCAATCAACGCCGGATCCATGGAGTTGATAAGCCATCCTTTCACAGTCGAGTATTCTGTTTTCCACTTCTGAAAGCCAGGATCTGTAGGCAGTGGCTGAGGAAAGTCTCCGTTGATATATCCTAGTTTGTCTTTGCCGGTGATGTACATCTCGACAACCTAAGACCACGATCCATAGTTGGCTCCATCCAATTTAATCTCAATCTGAGAAGAAACCGAATCATTCGGCGGTGTTGGTAATGGAATAGGAGGGTTCGTATGGTTCGAGGTGAGAATCTGAGTTAATTTGGCAGTCAAATTCTCCAAAAGAGCTTCCGTGGTTAAATTCCCCCCTGGTTCTGGTGGGGAATCATTGTTCCGGTAGGGTTTTGATCCAACATGGATCCAAGTTCAATCGCGCATTAGAGATGAAGAAAATCGGGTAAGACGCACGCCAGACGGCGCCATAGAGAAAGAAAGCGAGCCAAAAAAAAACGATGAAGAGCGGGACCGCCGTAGTCGATGATTGACGTACAGTAACCCAAGGATCAAAACCTAAGGCTCTGATACCATGTTGAGAAACAAGAACGATGAAGACGTATTTTGGGGCAATTTTTTCATCTACTTTCTTTTTTTTTTCTTCCTTCACTTTGTACATATATGCAGTTATCATACCAAAAAGGAAAGAAGCAGCAAGATTACAGCGATTACACTCTCCTACTTTATCTCCGAGTATCCTTGATTGAATCAATTCAAATCAAGATTAAAGATAAAATCGTATCTTTCTCCAACACACTGGTGGGTCCACGTCAAAGAAAAAAATCAAGAGGTAATGTTCTCGGCTCATTAATCCTTTGTCTCTTGATGTAGCCTCCTGAGGGCTACTTGAAAAAGAGCAGCCTAGGTTGTCCATTTTTTTGAGAGAAGCCGCACAAGAGAAGGAGAGATTGTCTTCTCTGTTGGAAATGGCCGCCTATTGGGGCTCATTGACAAGACCACGACATGGCAAGCACTGTAGCCACCGTGGGTTCTTTTTTGGTGTCTTGAAGAATGGCCGCGCAGTGAAGCCGCACGTCGGCTTCCTGTTGAGCCGCCGCACGAAGATCGAGAAGGAAGAAATCAAATAATGGGGAGCACTCTGCTTGGCCGTGTATAAGAGCCGAGAACACTCGTGGATTTGTCTTGAGGGTTTTTTTTATCCAAATAAGTTATTTATTTGTAAATATTTGGGGTTTAGATTTAATTTAGGTACGAAAAACGCTCGAGCAATATGAGTGATTGTAACCTTGGATTTTCTGATTAGTAGTGGATTATACACTGTTGACTCTCCCAGTCGATATAGGTACTGATACGTCGGATCGAACCACGTAAGTCTTGGGCATCCTTTTATCGTTTCTCGTTATTTCTCCAATAATTTTCGCATTGACTTAATTTACAGGATCTCGAGTTAGTTTCTGCGTTAGTTAATATCACAACGGTATAATACAAAATAATTATTATAGATAAGTAGTGTGGCGTTTGTGAGACCGTGAGAGTCTTGCTTATGAGATTATGATACGTTTGATAATTGATTAGAGAATATGCTTAATATCACGAAAAACCCTAAACTAGTTCATCTGTGATAAATCTATCTCAAACTAATTTTTTGACTGTCATAAACCCCAAACTAATATACTTGCGAAAAATTTATCTTCCGTTCGTTTCCATTAAGTTGAATTAATACCATGAAAATTCACAAATTAGTATGCTTCTGACAAATGGAAGATAAAACTCCAAATCAGTATACCCGTCAACTGTCATGTGTTATCCAGTTTAGTAATTTAACAGTAAAAATTTAACAAAAATTAATGAAGGGTAAATTTATTATAGATATATCAGTTTAAGGTTTTTCCTGATATTAACCCCGTAGAATACGAAAATTTTTAAAGTAGTATATTTCATCATGGTCATGAAAATTGTAATTCATTATGCTTTTTTTGACATATTATTTTGATAAACATTAATGAAATATTCTCCCCACGGGGCAGCCCAACATGTGGCGTGCACCATTGGCAAGGCAAAGTTCCACCTCACGGGGCGGGGGCGGGGCGGGGGCGGGGGCGGGGGCTCCACCTCGCTCCATGCCCATGCCTACTTTTGCCTCTCTTCTGATCTCTACAGTTTCGCAAAAATCAAGGGATTGTTTGTGGAAAAGGACAAAAAGAAAGAGGGTTCGGTTAACTTCCACATCAGTTTCAGAGGGGATCGATCGCTTCCTGATTCCATGTTTTCTGGAACCGTTCCTCCGGTTCGGTTGCTAGTTAGTTCCAACTTTGCAGCCGAACCACCAGATGATGATTATCCCTAATCTACACGCACAATCTATTCACCTCATTTAATTACGAGGTACGGCACAGGAGCTGTAGATGCAATTACCACGTTAACATTGTACATCTTTCCAAGATGACTTTGATATTACAAACAAACTGCATATGGCCTAATTGAGCGGGATTCCGAAGTTGATGACGACACAGAACAAAAGTAAGACGGGCTAACAGTAATCTAGTGAAATAACTTTAAATTCTCAAGAAATACGCAATGTGGCGCGATGGAGAAATGTGAATAATATTAAATAAAAATAACACCAGGCAAAAGAAAAGAATATATAATCATATTAAAGAAAGATAGTAGCAATAATCATGTATAATTTAGGACGATAATAACACAGCTACTACGTCATTTTGCACCGACAATTAAGTTCAATCTGCTTCATGAAATCGTTTGCTGCTTAATCTACGTCGGTCGAGCTCTACACTATAAAGTTCATATTAAATCGTGATAAAGAGGCCCTTTTCGATCGTCTATATAACGTTGTTGTGTGGGACTATAGTTGTGGAATACACTGCGACAAATTCTTGCTTAGGACCAATAATGCCGATGTTTCCATAGTGGATGGACAATAGTGATAATAGGCATCCTCGTTAAAGACAAACTTAAGGGTGACTTCATAGATTTTATCAAAGATTTGGGATGCCATTTTTCAACTGACCTTTGCTTGTAGGAAAGAAATCGGTTGATATTTTCCAAAAGTCCTCGATTGGATTTAACTTTAAAAAATGAATACTGTTTCAAATTTGACTATGAATTAAATTGTTAAACATGCTTAAATATGAAGTGATCAAATTTGACTATGAATTACCATTTGCACGTAATTAAATAGGTTTGTTTAGCATAAATGGGTCAGCATCATAAATGGCGTAACATGAGAAAAATAATCTATATGTGTACAGATAAACCTTTAGTTGAAATCATACATGATATCTATATGTGTGCCCTTGCAAGCATTTGTGGATATTACTCATGCATCGAGTGCCATGTGGCTTGACTACCTACAAATTTGTTTTAATTTTCTCTTTAACATATTTAAGTGACAAATTCATTGGGATGTATCATGAATTTCACATCTTCAATTTTAACTATTTCACCAATTAATATTCCCAAAGACTGTGACCATTTCAAGGTATTATGGATGAAATTAAAATAGTTTCATGTGTATGACATAAGATTAATTGTTTGATGTAACTTTGAGAATTCGTTCCTAAGGAGAAGAACATCATTTTGATTGACTCATACCATGTGGTTCATCAATGCATTTTCACCACCAACAACCAATCTCAATCTTGAGTCCTTAAGTCATACTAAAGAAATGGGCTTAGGTGACAAAAGGTCTAATTTTGTCCCCTTAGGTTAAGGCGACAATTTTTTTGTTGACCGTTTCGTGCGTTTGCTTCATTTTCTTTACCTAAGGTGACAAAATCCCTTTTATTTTGTTGCATTTGATACCTATTTGTTGCTTTAGATACCAAAGGTGACGGACAATGATTCATTGCCTTTGGTAGTGAAAGGCGGGACGGACACTAATTTGTTGCCTTTGGAAACCAAAGGCGGAACAATAAGGTTGTCTTACTCGAAGGCAGCAAAACTCATTTTTGTAGCCATACACTAGCCAAAGTCGACAAAATTTCATTGCGTTTATCGGGTCTATGGCAATAAAAATTCATCGCCTTAGGTCAATTTTCAGGCCAAATTGGCACCAAAAGGCAATGAAAAATGTGTCGCCCTTAGTAATTGTTCGTCGCGTTAGGTTTAAATTTCGGGTTAGGCAAGGTGATGACATCCCATTGAAGCGGCATTCTCTCTAGCTAAAACAAGAGTAGTGGAAGGAGATTAAAGTGGAGATGCACGGAGATGGCGGACTTGTATGACAGATTCGTCACGTCCTCAAAAGCTTAGCAACCGGAAAACTTGGGCCGTTCTTGAAGACATCCGGGAATTCGCAACGGCTTTCAGCTCTCTCGAGTACAACCCGATCAGTAGAGATGCAAGTTCTTGTGCTAATCGGGTTGCTGTCCATACAAAGGAGGAGTATATGCAGCTTCGATCGGGTTTTACTACCCTCATCCTCCCTCCTGGTGTCCCATTTCATAGGGTGTTGATGTTATTTTCTTGCTTTTGACGAATGAATGTTTGAATGGCCAGAAAAATAGACAGGCGGATGTCGCTTAAGAGTTTTGGTTCAGAACAACGGAGAACCTCGATCTTATTTCATTTCAATGTCACAACAAGTTTTACAATAATACATTTTTCCAATGAAGGACGGTCTTCCACATGCCTTCTTTATCAAGGTGAAATCAAAGCACATGGTGAAGCAATTACATACAAATCATCCTTTCTCCCAGCTGTAGCACCTAAAACTTCAGTCATGTCAAGTTGTTCTGGCGCTTGCCCATTTGCTAGCTTCCAATCATAATGATACAACAGTGATGCAAGTATAAGTTCGATGCTGGCTGCTGCGAATGCAATGCCTGGACAGATCCTCCGACCAGATCCAAATGGAAGGAATTGATAGTGCATCCCCTTATAATCCGCTGAAGATTCGACAAACCTCTCGGGCTCGAATTTCTCCGGATTTGTCCAGTATCTTGGATCTCTCCCTATAGCATATGCATTAATAATGACTCTCGAGTTCATAGGAATGTCGTATCCGTTGACCTTGCACCCTTCCCTCGGTGCTCTGGGGATCAATGGTGCTGGTGGGTGCATTCTGAGAGTTTCTTTGATAATGCACTTCAGGTAATGGAGTTCTTCGATATCCGATTCTTGAACACGATCCTTTCCCTTTAAAACCTGCCGTATCTCGTTCTGCGCCTTGGCCATCACCTTCGGGTTCTTGAGCATTTCCGACATAGCCCATATGAGCATTGTCGATGATGTCTCGCTTCCTGCAGCAATTATATCCTGCGCGAGTCATGCAAATAGACCCCATTATATATAATTTTTAGCAAGCATCTCAAAATGATTTGACGATAGTTAAACTCATTTGAATATTTAATGGATTTGATCAAGTATGGAGCTATATTATATGAATATTGAAATAAAATGAACCCGAGGCTATTCTAATAGAGAGTTCGTTAACAATCAAGGTAGATACAATCTTATAGGGAGAAAAAATGTTTTTAAGTACTGGAGGACGTAGAAGCAAGTGTGGAAGCAATGGAACAACGACCCATGTCAATCCAATGATTTGTTTGACTGGCCAGATTGATTAAACGTTCTACACTTAATTTCATTGAGGAATTTCTCTGAGCTCTTTTACCTGTAGACAGATGGACATAATGGCTACCAGATCCATGCTTAACGTTCAAATTTGGATGCATATAAGAAGACCAAACAAGGAGCAAACCTGAGTCCATCTACGAGTGCTTGAAACCGAGAAATCAAAGCTTTTTTAGAGAGTTCTTGAGTCTGTCTCTCCATTGCTGCATTGCAGCCGATTAAATGTTGATCCAAAGAGTTAGCAAGAGTGTCAACTCGCTTTGTAAGCATACAAGATAAGTGGTCGTACTTGGAGTGAAGACATTTGCCTAAGTGAGAGAATGTGTGTGGGAAGCTCTTTGTATGCACTTCGCAGATGTAGTTTATGGTCTTGGGAGAGAGTCTACTACTTCATGTGGACAAGGTGTGAAAACAACCGTCGGAAGAGTCCATTGGTGATGGAATCTATGATGAGGTAGCTGCAGAAGGAGGCAATTTCTACGCAAGGCGGTATTCACACTCTTGGCTAAACTAGTGGATTTCAACTGATTTGGGCTGCTATAGCCGGAAGAGAACGAGTAGGCACACCCGATCCGAACCAATAACAACTCTTCACTTGCAATTTCTCTTTCCCTTTTGCTACTAACGTAGCAAATGTTTGTTTTTTTTTTTGGTAAAGGTAACGTAGCAAATGTTTGTTAATAATCCCTTGAAGCAAAGAAAGTCTACTTTCAAATAAAATCGCCCCATTGAATTTATAAATTAAGGGTTTACCCGCCACAAATAGTGCGAAATCCCCATTGAATTTAAAGTAACAACCATCCTGTGTATTATGAGAGATTTGCAGATAGCAATAAAGACAGTGGGAGATTGGACAAAGCGAGAAAATAGAAAGATTACCAGCTTCTATTCATTGAAGTGAATCTGTTTGCAAAGAGCATAACACAAAATTTTATGGCAAGCAAATTTGAACCAAAATTCCCATATTTTTTTAAAATAAAAATAGCAAAGATAATATAATGAATTTATTAATAAAGGGATTGTATGGAGATATTTTATTTTAAATGCAGTTTTTCAATCTTTATGTTGTCTTACATCATGTTTTTAAATTGACTGCTACAAAAACATATAAAATTGGAATACTGAACCATAATCAAATTAATGCAAATATCATAATAAAATTTCAACTCTATAGGTATTAAAGCCATATCAATTTGATATATAATTCATTCATAGTTATATTGCCGTATGTCTTATCTTTCAATATGCTTGATGGAATATTGAAAGAGACTGGAAACATTTAATAAAAACTCGAATTCGGTAAAGTGTAAATTACAATGCATTGGCTCTTGACGATGACAAGTTTCTCCATCAACGCGTTATGTTTAGTGCTGATAAAACTTAGTTATAGTTAATCTATTTCTTGTCATGGTACTTGAACAGTTGTTGTGCGGAAAGTTAAGGCGAAAATGTGATTCATTTTTCTTGGAAAATAATATCTAATATGAGGTATCAATAAGACAAAAATAATCGTTAAAAGAGTGATTAATTCCACTTAATCATAAATTTAAAGGTAGTAGCTTACGCATATTAAAACAAAAGTTAGTATAAGTTTTTAGTATTTGACTTTTTTAATCTCATTAAAGTTAGATGGGAATATTGTATGGAAGCTATTATTTCTAAAAACATAGTAAAGTATATTTTCTCTCTAGCATCATAACATTGGTTATTCTGTACATGAACTTCTAAAATCAAATAACACCGTGCAAATAATGCTTTGGGGTAAATTTAACGGAAACTAACGGATGATAAATTTGTCACAAGTGTACCAATTTGAGATTTTCAATAGTCAAGAAATTAGATTGAGGTAAATTTATCGCAAGTATACCGGTTTGAGATTTTTCGTGATATTAACCCTTGATATAATCATTTCTTCGTAATACTCGCAATATGACCAAAAGAAAGAGAATCTGCTAGTCAAACTTTTGCTAAGAGCCAGGGATGTATTCATAAGAAATTATTAAGATAACGTACTAAGATGACGCCTTTAATGTTGTCCGTGGTGATATGAAACCCGATCTCATCAGACTCCTGGAGACGCTGTAGCACATCGACCAGATCTTCTTTATCTGACGCATCTTCTGGCCTAGCTGAGCATTGTTCTCGTTGCATTTTGTGGTCAGCAAGAATAGTATTCAAGATTTCGTCGTACTTCCGCTTTATCTTGTCCAACTTGAATTTCATCCCGTTAATGTAGATCAGAAACCAAAGGGAAGGGAAAAGCTCGGCTAGGACGAACCCGCTTGCCAACCTCAAGGCTTCCTCGAGCGCCGAGATGAACTCGTCCTGCTGCTTGCACCTCTGGCCAAAAGCCGCCTTGCAAATGATGGAATTCGTGCAAGCAAAGATATTCTTGCTGAAATTGAGAGGGAGACCCGACGACGATCCGATGTACTTGAGGAGACTGGTCACCTCCTCTTCTCGCGCCCATGTGAGTGACCGCACGCGCTTGACACTCAGAAGTTCCAAAACGCAAACCTTGCGGAGTTGCCTCCAGTATTCTCCGTAGGGGGCGAAGAACACGCTCGAGTTGTCGTAGCTCGTCATTTCGGCCATTGGGAATGGTGGCTTGTCAGCAAAAGCGAGCTCTTGGGTCTTGAGGACCTCCTTGGCTGCTTCAGGAGAGGAAATTGTTACGACGGGAAGCTCGCCGAGTTGAAGATAGAAAACTGGTCCATATGTTTTGGCTAACTTGTTTAGGCGATGGTGCGGGAGTTCGCCGAACATCTGGTGCAAATTCCCAATCAGTGGCAACTTCTTCGGGCCTGGGGGCAACCTTAGATTGAACCCTTTTGTTCCATGTCTGCTAGAGATCACTTTAATTAGAATGAACAAAAAGAGAGACAATGAAAAGATGAAGGAAAAGGCAGAGAGCTGAAGCATCCTGAAAGCTAATAATAGGCGGTTCTTGTGTTTGGTGAAGATTTTGCCATGCATTTGAGCTCTATTTATTGTGTTTTGTTATCCACTGGTTCGCATTTGATCGTTCTAGTTGTTGGAACAGCGTTTTCTCAGATTTTTGGAGTCTTGTTTTAAATATGATCTATCATTGGGTTTGACTAAGTAAGCATCTCAAAGTTGACTAAATCACTTAAGTTCTCAAAGTAAATCACATCTCTTACCAATCCCCATCCAATGCAACCGAAATATCAACATAGTGCCGAGGTTTCTGGAGTTGGATCCACGGTGATACTGTCCTTAATTCCTTTGAGCCACCCAATTCCTGGCGCGGCGAAACCACCGTCAAATTGAGGATAGACGGGTAATGGATACTTCGACAAATTTCAGAGGACCAGATCCTCGTGACCGTTAGATTACAAAAGAACAAATCTTGATCGTTCATCAAAACTTTCTAAAATATTTGTGAAATACCACTTTTTGAGTATAAGGTACCATAACTGCACTTGGATACGATGTTTAGAGACCGTTGAACTGGTGATCCAAGGGTCCCTTTACCTGAGCGGAGATTTTAAAGCAAATATCGATGGATCTCATGTCATGTGAGCATTAATAGTTTAATCCGACTGCGCAGATTTTTTAAATTCGATTTTGTGCTATGAGGAAACAAAATCCTATTTAGCTTGGATTTTGAAGAATTAATTTGAAGGCATGACCAATAAGAAAACAAGCTCAACTTAGAAATTAATTGCAATAGCGTGACGGGGTACATAACTTTAACTTAAGGAGTAAAAGTCAGTACTATTGAAATGCAGACAAGACATGTGAGTGAAAGTGAGTCTCAGTTACATAGAAGAAATTGAAAAAGAAAAACCAACATATTCTATTGTGGCACTAGACAAAATCCGGTACCTCATAATGGGGTGACACACGAACCGATGAGTTATATTCAATCGAATATATTGGCTACCTTTTTCAATTTCATCTATGTAATTGAGATTCACTTTTATTCAAAAGTCTTTGGAGTTCAAACATTCCCAACACCTTATTGGCCCTCCTTGCCTAGTCACGTTAGGACTGAGAAAATGTCCATGTTCAATTGAGGAACCAGCCTAGTTGGTTTGGTTCGAAGCTAGTTCCAAAGAGAACCGTGTAGGTTCACGGTTCCGGAGAAACCATGTTCGATTCCTAGGTTGAGAGTTGAACTCATATGTTCTGCCCAGAAATCGAACTGACCAGGTTGGTTCTAGGGTCAAACGATTTTGAGCCGGTCAAGACTATTTTCTCGCAAAAATTTAAGTTCATTAACAACTATAGAACGCAAAGAACAAAAAAACAAAATCACAATCTGCTCACTCATTCTAGTTTTTGACTATGGAGGGGCACGCGGCATGGGGAAATCTTGCCCCCGCGGTGCCCCACCCCGATCGAAGCAAATTATCCTCGTGAAAACGGGGCGGGGCATTTGACTTTGTTGAATAAAATATCTGTTAATATAATTTAGTTACAAGCAATACATTAAAATACCGATTATCCATTATAATTTATTACCCACTTATTTTACGACTAACAAAAGATAAAAATGTATATTTTGTTCGGAGTTCGAACCCAGCGTAGTCGTTAGGGATTCTTAAGTGTGGTGCCGTGGTGGTGGGTCCTGCGCTAGCGTCACCCCAGGTTTACCTCTCCGGCTGTCGACCGTGCGGGGAGTTCCTGGGTTATAAAAAAAATGTATATTTTGTTAAGTGTATAATACAAAAAATATATTATAAATAATTAGAGTTGCGTTTATGAGATCATGAGAGTCTCGCTTATGATATTATAGTACTTTTGATGACTGATTATAGAACATGAATAATTTTAAGGTAGCATAATTCATCATCGTCATGAACATTATAATTAATTATGTATTTTTTACATATTATTTTGACAAACATTAGTGAAATATTCTCCCCACAGGGCGTGGTGCCCTGTGAGGCACTCCGTGCCTCGCCCAACATGGGGCATGCGGTGGTGGCAAGGCAAAGTTCCTGCTCACGGGGCGGGGAATGCGATCGCTGGCTCCACCTCGCTCCATGCCCATGCATACTTTTGCCTCTCTTCTGATCTCCACAGTTTCGCAAAAATCAAGGGATTGTTTAAAGAAAAGGAAAAAAGAAAGGGGTTCGGTTAAGTTCGTGATCATTTCCAAAGGGGATCGATTGCTTCCCGATTCCAGATTTTCTAGAACTGTTCCCCCCCGGTATGGTTGCTGGTTCCAACTCTGGAGTCGGACTACCAGATGATGTTTACCCCCAATCTACATGCACAATCTATTCACCTCATTTAAGTACAAGGTATGACATAGGAGCTGCAGATGTGCAATTATCACGTTAACATTGGACATCTTTCCAAGATGGCTTTGATATTACAAGCGAAGGAATAGGGCAATCTGGCGCAACGGAGAAACATGAATAATATCAAGTAAAGACAACACCAAGCAAAAGAAAAGAATATAAAGAAAGATAGTCAATAATTATGTATAATCTTGGATGATAATAACACAACTACTACGTCATGAAATCTTTTGGTGCTTAATCTACGACAATTGAGCTCTAAACTATAAAGTTCATATTAAATTGTGATAAAGAGGCCCTTTTCGATCATCTGTACAACGTTGTTGTGTGTCAGTATAGTCGCGGAATAATCCGCGACAAATTCATGCTTAGCACCAACGATGTCGATGTTTCCATCGTGGATAGACAATAACGATAATAGGTATCTTCGTTAAAGACAAAAATGAGGGTGCCTTAATAGATTTTATCAAAGATTTGGGATGCCATTTTTCAACTGACCTTTGCTTGTAGGAAAGAAATCGGTTGGTGTTTGCCAAAAGTCCTTGATTTGAATTTAACTTAAAAAAGAATACTGTTTCAAATTTGACTATGAATTAAAACTCGTGAAACATGCTTAAGTTTGAAGTGATCCATTCGTCATTATGTACGTCATGTGTGAGGAGGCTAGCCAGGATCATCTAGAGGAAGGTGAATATGTGATTTTAACCAATTTAAAGCGGAAGTAAAAGATCAAGAATAAAGTCTGAACAACATTCAGATTTTAAATAGTCTTTTATAGCAATTGTTCATGTGTGCAATGTAATAAATAAAAGGAGTTTTAAGGGATGAGAAAATTTGCATACAAGACGTATAGTGATTCGGCTTAGAACAAACCTACATTCACTCTCCCATGCTGACAGCTTACTGGCTAGATTCCACTAGATGATCAATTAAGAGATTACAACTGTGAGTGATAATCCATAGTGTATGATAGATCTCACTATCTCACTCAATCACTCTTTTCAATCTCTTTCAAAGATTATACTTTAAAGCTCACGAAAGACAAGTATATAGATTGAAGATCGCTTGGACTTTGGAATTCTGGATTCTGGATCTCGTCTCTTACTTCTGCTTCTCGGCACATTGGCTTCTTTTTATACTTCTCCACTTCCAAACTAGCTGTTGGACAGTCTTTAGAGGATCATCTTCTAATTTACCCATTAGATAGAATTGTATCAAGAAGATTGTGTAGCCGTTGAGGGACAAAATTTGAATCTCCGCTGAATTTGATCGCCCATACAATCAAAGTCTTGGTTTCCATAAGTAGAACTTCTTCGCTTGGAAAATAGCTTGTCTCGAGATTAATTGCCAATCAATCAACATGTTTTGCATATTAAACCGTTGCAAAACAATCTTTAAGATTGAGTCAATCAATTTATATTAAGTGTGAAATCCAAGCCAGATTACTAGCCGTTATGTACGTTCTGATCTTATATCACGTTTTGGACTAATGTTCTGAACTTGAGTCTCAAGTTCATCACATGAAGTATAAAGTCTGCACCTCTTCATCTGCAGTATAAAGTTTGAACCTCTTCATCTGCAGTATAAAGTCTGAACATCTTCGTCTGCAGTATAAAGTCTGAACCTCTTGAAGTAATTTCATAATCTGAACAAGATTGCCACATTTTCTCTTCCAAGAATAACTTCCCGAATGAAAATATTTCAAAGCATTTATTAGAATTACAAGATACTTATGAATAGTTTTGTCAACTTCAAAATTTATTAGGAGGTTTTCCCAATAATGTGATCAGTACTTCGGTATCTTTTTAGCACACACCCTTTTTAAGGTTTTTCTTTTTTTAGCACAAATAAAAACGACCCGCATACGTGTGCGAAAAAAAAGTGACATTAAAGCTCCATTTGTTTCTAGGACAATAAATGATTTAGATAACATTTTCCTAAAAGTTATCGCTTACATCACTTGAAATAATTAGTCAACGAAAAATGTTTCCATTATTGACAATAATTTATGTTTAAACATTTTTGTGGATGATAGGAACATTTTTCTTTTATTCATTTTTCAAAGTAAACAAATGCTTATTTTTAGGAAAATATTTTCCGAACTATTAATTTCCGCAAAAGAAATGCACCCTAAAGAAACAAATTATCTCGTACAACAGATGACATGGACGATTATTAGAATATTTTCTCGTGCGGGAGAGCTGAAAAAACATGGAATAGTGAATATTAAATCCAAACGACTTATTTTAAGCGTTTTTTTTCACATTTATATTTTCACAGTATTGAACATATATGATTTTTAGCATATATAAGAGTGATAGAATATCATGATCCCTCAAATGCAGGAATTTATAGAATTATTGAAGTGATCAAATTTGGCCTCGCTATTTTTATTTATTTTAGATATTATATCAAAGGAAAAATTAAAAAGCTGCATGTTGTAAATCCTCAAAATAGCAAAGGCTCTTCACAGCAAAAGTTCAGATAAAGGGAAGCTATTCATCATGCTACTCCAAGTCCGTGCTACATGTGAGGCTAAACACTGCGTGAGTTATTAAGTGTAATTAGGATTTGAGAAACACCGATAGTGTTTGAATGACTTGAGCGTGATTATAATCTCTGTTATATCACTTAATCTGCAATGAAATTTCGTGCTGTTCTCCCCGTGAATGTAGGTCACCATGATCGAACCGTGTAAATCTGATATCAGATTAATTTTTTATTTTATTAATTTTATTATTCGATTGCTTGACTTTTGCAACACATACATCGTTACTGTGTGCTAGTATGGTTGCGGAAGAAACGGTGACAATTTCATGCTTAGCAGTGCTAAGTTAGCACCAATAACGATGATGTTTCCATCGTGGATGGACAATGATGATACCAGGTTTCTTGGTTAAAGACGAAATTGAGGGTGACTTCATAGATTTTATCGAAGATTTGGGATGCCATTCTTCAACTGACCTTTGCTTGTAGGAAAAGAATTCGGTTGGTATTTGCCAAAAGTCAAAAGTCCTTGATTTTAATTTAACTTAAAAAAAGAATACCGTTTCAAATTTGACTATGAATTAAATCTCGTCAAACATGCTTAAGTTTGAAGTTATCCATTCGTCATTATATATGTCATGTGCTCAGTACTTCTGTATCTTTTTAGCACACACCCTTTTAAGGTTTTTCTTTCTTTAGCACAAACTAAAAATGACCCACATATGTGCGTGGAAAAAAAGTGACATTAAAGCTTCATTTGTTTCTAGAAAAATAAATAATTTAAATAATATTTTCCTAAAAATTATCACTTACATCGCTTGAAATAATTAGTTAATGAAAAATGTTTTTATTATCAATAACAATTTATAGTTAAATATTTTCGTAGACGATGGGAACATTTTTCGTTTATTCATTTTTCAAAGCAAACAAATACTTATTTTTAGGAAAATATTTTCCAAACCATTAATTTCCGCAAAAGAAACGCACCCTAAAGAAAGAAATTATCTCATACAACATATGACATGGACGATTATTAGAATATTTTCTCGTGCGGGAGAGCTGAAAAAACATGGAATAGTGAATAACATATCCAAACCACTTATTTAAATGTTTTTTCACATTATATGATTTTTAGCATGTATAAGAGTGTGATAGAATATCAGGACCCCTCAAATGCAGGAATTTATAAATTATTCAAGTGATCAAATTTGCCCTAGCTATTTTTATTTGTTTTAGATATTATATATCAAAGGGAAAATTTAAAAGCTGCATGTTCTAAATCCTCAAAATAGCAAAGGCTCTTCACAGCAAAAGTTCAGATTAAGGGGAAGCTATTCATCATGCCACTCCAAGTCCATGCTACCTAAGTTGTTGATTATGAACATGAACTGATCATGACATTTTCGGAAAGTATGAATTAATTATGGCACGTGCTTAGTGCTCTTTCATCGAATAAGAGCTTAATTCATCAATAGGACAACTTTCTCGAAAACTAAGGATGTTTCATTGTCTTCTCATTCCCCATTCTTTTGCTATAAATTTGCAGGATATGGAGTGGAAAATGTTCACCTAATCATATCTTTGTCATACTCAATATGTGTGGGACTCACAAAAATTGAAAACAAAATCAGAAAATAATTATTTATTTAAAGGCTTTATCAATTGGAAACGTTAGTGCTTAGAGAAAAAGAGTTTTCAAGTGGGAAAATTATCCAAAAAGTCCTAAACCTATTGTACGTCGGTCAATTCAGTGCTGAGTCTTTCAATTGTGTTAATTCAGTCCTAAACCTATTGTGAGACAGCCAATTTAGTTATAAACCTTTCAATCGTGCCAATTTAGTCCTAAACATTTTGATGATTTACTAATTTAGTTCTAAATCTTTTAATGATTTGCCAACGTAACCCTTCGGTGATTTCTGGCCAAAATTACGTCATGCTAATTATTATCTTCTCGCCGAGATTGAAAGGGAGACCGGAGAAGGACTCGATGCATACAATGAGATAGTTTACCTTATCCTGTCTTATTGATTCGAATGACCGCATCCCCAAGGAGTTCGAGTACACAAATCTTCCAGAGTTCTCGTAAGTGGTCATTTGAGCGGCTGGATACAGTAGATGGTCTGAGAAGGCGATCTCGAGTCTTTAGGACCTCCTTGGCTGCTTTAGTGGTTGTGATTGTTACAACAGGAAGCTTACCGAGTTGAAGATAGAAGACCGATCCATATATCTTGCCCAACTTGTTTAGGCGATGGTGCGGCAATTCGCCGATCATCTAGTGCAAATTTCTGATAATCGTTAACTTCTTCCGATCTAGAGTTAGCTTAATATTTGACCCATGCATGTCTACTAAAGATCACTTTGTTAATAAGTATATCACGACCTTCCCAGAGGTGAACCACCCAAGGGAAAACTAATGAATTATTAAGCCAAAAACTTAGCGCGGACTCTCCCA
Source organism: Syzygium jambos (assembly GCA_031216235.1). Lineage (NCBI taxonomy): Eukaryota > Viridiplantae > Streptophyta > Magnoliopsida > Myrtales > Myrtaceae > Syzygium > Syzygium jambos. The sequence continues at coordinate 18,969,367 of CM062223.1, read as the reverse complement.
AACCCATACTAATTGCAACTTTGGGGTTTTTGATTTAATAAAGGGATAAGTGCACTGAAATTCCTAAAATTTGCCACGAAAGTGCGATTGAGTACTAAAACTTCAAAAAGTGCAAAAACTTGTCAAATTGATGCAATCAAGTCCTTCTATTAACTCTGTCCAATTAGGCTCTTAGAAAATGCCAAAGTGTATTATTTTATTACTTTTTAAAACATGTGACAACGATGTGGCACTCACCAAGTGACACGTTAAATTTTTTTTTTAAAAAACAAACTAAATTAGATTTAAAAATAAAAAGGCTAAAAGTTAGAAAAAAAACACACAAATTTAAAAGATAAAACAAAAGTAAATCACATCACAGCCCTTGCAAGTGGCTATTGCCACTGGAAAGGGATGGCGGAAGGTCGCAAGAGCCTTGTCAACCCTCGACGAGGGCCTATTGGCCTAGATCTAGGGGAGGGTGCCAGGCTCTCACTGGGGGCCGACGACTCTCACTTAGTTCTGGGGTGAGGGTTGTGCCCTCCCCTAAATTTGGGCTAGTACATCCTTGCCAGGGGTTGGCAAGGGTCGTCAGGCTCCGGCAAGGCCCAAGCAACTTTTGCTGGCCCTTCTCGGTGGTGGTGGCAGCGGCCATCGATGAGGGCTTAGTCCTTTGTTTTTTTTACTTGGTTTTAGAAAAAAATTAATTTTTGATTTATTAAATCTAATTTAAGTAAAATTTGAAAAAGAATATATTAAAAAGAAAGAAAATAAAAAATAAAAAATAATTTTTTGAAAAATATTAAAATATTATTAAAAAATTATCCACATAAGCGCCGCCCGTGCCACATAAGCACCGGCCGACGTCCACGTCAGCAATATTCGATCAAATTTAACCGGAAGGATTAAATTGGCACTACGTTAAAAGGTTTAGGAATAAATTTGTACTAAAAAAGATTTAGGAATAAATTTGTACAAAAAAATGTTTAGGACTAACTTAGCACAAATGCAATATGTTTAATACTTTTCTGTCATTTTTCCCTTCACGAGAAGGAACCCAACTACTGGAATTCAAAGGAACAAGTGAAGTGACCAACCTATAAAGTGGAAACCACCGGAAAGAGGATCCTCGAAGATTCTGGCACATTTATTCCGTGGAAAATGAATAATTTGAAAAATATTTTCTTAAAAATTATTGCTTGCATCACTTACAAAAATAAACAAACGAAAAAAAAATTCATCGTCCACGAAAATACTTAAACATAAATTATTGTTCATAATGTAATATCTTTAATTGATTAATTATTTCAAAAGATATAAGTAATCATTTTTAAAAAATTATTTTTTAAATTATTTATTTTTCACGAAACAAATAAATATCTAGCAAAAAGGTCATCCGTAGGAGCCATAGGTAAAACTTGTGGCGATTTCGAAGGTACTCCAGTTGATGGGTTTGCAAAAGAGCTGCAGGTTGTCAGAGACGATTTGTTGCTAACGCCCAAAGACCTCAGGACCCCCTACGGCATATTTTGTGTTTAGTAGCCCAGTTACTTTGTTCTAAATGTATTGAATGATGAGATGAGTTGAGTGTTTTCCAAAAAAAAAACCAACAGTCAAATTTTAAACAAAATTACTGTCAACTTGGAGTTAAATAAAAGTCCCTTCCAATCCAAATAGACAAATAAAAGAGGGAAAGTTTCAAAAAATGCTTTTCGTAATTTACTTCCAAGAATATCGTCAGGAAGAAAATTATCAAATAAATCATAAACATATTATACAACGGCTAATTCGGTTATAAATTTTTTAATGTGGTCAATTTAGTCTTAAACCTTTCAATGATTCGTAAATGTAATCATTCCAACCAATTTGGCCAGAAATCGTTGACGTGATATTCCAATTAATGATGGCCGTGCCACGTAAGACAACCAGTGTCCATATCAGCGATTTTCGGCCAAAACTGGCCAGAAAGATTACATTGACAAATTGTCAAAAAGATTTAGAACTAAATTAACCAAATTAAAAATTTTAATACTAAATCAGTCACCATAAAATAGATTTAAGATGTTTTGGACAATTATCCCATAATGTATGTGTCAATATAGCTCGTGAATTTGGTGATTGTCTCAATTGATCGCCCGTTCACCGGCGGCACAAAACTTCAGCAAACGGCAACCGCATGCATGTCGCGTGCCATCATACTCACCATGGACAGGAGCATTTTCATCCGAATTTGTTCGATCTCAAATTCCTAAAATCTCTAAACTAATCCCTTGGGTCGTGAGTCCGAGAGTCTTTGAGGATGCAAATCGAAGCTGTAATGGTTTTGGCTTGTAGAATCTGTTAGACTGATTCGTGAAGATGAAGGAGAGGGAGGAGTTTCTTCTCACTCTGCTTCTAGCTTTTGTTTTGCTTGCGTTATTGTGGAGGAGCAAATCACTAGAATACAGAAAAGAAAAAGAGAAAAAACAAAAGAAGAAAGCAGAGTAAATCACTAGAATTTCTTTTCTTTTCTGATGTACTAAACAAAGCAGAGTAAAACTGCTACAGGAGGAACCAAAATGCAGTATCAAGCCTCACTTTTTATCAACCCCCAAGCTCAACAGATCTCCACATGATGTGAAGATGACGTTTCACTAGTCTTCAAATCACTTAGCCTACATAAACATCAAGGTAAGTATCGGAGAAAATAATATTGCTAGAAAACAGAAGACTCCTGCCATGAACCCTTTTAAATCTTGTGTAGCCATATAGGATTTGTTGCATCGCATCAAGTCACTTTAAAGATCACATTGGAGATGGATTTGCCTTTCCAAGTACTGGATGCCCATTACTACTCCAAGTCCCAGCCGAATACAACTCAAGTAACTCCAGACTTAGCATAAATTTTGCTTTGAGCCTCCATAGCAACAGCATGTTCCACGAACAAATGATTTCTGAATTCAGAGAGGCATTCCTCTAACCACTAGTGTCGTTTATACCAGCAAACCATCTCATCATTCTGTCCTTCGTTGAGAGTTTATCCAATATAGTAAGCTACCAGATGAAACTATGCTTTGAAATGTTAGGAGTAAATGCCATTAATTTGGGCCATGCCACTTTCCTTGCTCAAGTTCTTATACTGCTCCATGCACTATTATGTTATTAAATTTCGTTGAAGAAGCTTCCTTCCAAACCACCTGATCAGCCTGCCATGGATGAAAATATGTAACACAGAGCAGATTGAATCAAGGCTAACTTGCAATTGGCCATACCCAGTTTCCATGCTTAATTACATATCCCACTTTAGCTTGCAATGAAAGCCCCGAATCACAAGCCATTTAGCAGAAAACTTTTCCAGTAATGTTCCCATTGGATGCGGTGGATCAAACCATAACAAGATGTTTTTACCATCACAATCACAAACAGTATATTGAAAGGGGTTTTATCTCTTCCCTGAGTTTAAGAAGCTTCCTCCAAATGTAAGAGGAAGAACCAGAGGAAAGAATTGGCCAAAAGCTCTTCTTTTTTGAATTATAAGCTTTCATCCAAGCAATCCACAACGGACCAGCATCCACAAGCAACAACTATATTAGCTTCATGACAGCTTTATTACATTGGTGTATCTGCTTTATTCCAAACCTCCCTCCTGTGGCAAGCAACATCGAGCCACTTCACTTTTGCATTTTTTGTCTTCATTTCAGAAACAGACCACAAAAAGGCACTACAGCAACTCTCTATGACCTCAATAACCTTTATTGGTAAAGCAAACACACCACACTAGTATGTAACGCTGCTATATAAGACAGAATCAACAAGTTGTAACTTGCAAGCAAAGGACAATCCTTTAGAGCTCCAACTTTTAATTCTACTCAAAATTCAGTCAATGACTGGCTTGAAATCCTTTTCTGAGAGCTTACCAGGTATTAAAGGAAGACACTTCACTGGAAGAGAACCAACCTTAAATCCACTTCTCAGGACCACCTCACTCAGCAATTCATCAGAAACACAAAAGGCATATATCTCAGTTTTAGCAGGACTTAATCTCAGTACAGTCCTGACATCAAAGAAAATGCTGGAAGTATACATAATGTCCCCTGCATAGCTTCCAGGCTTCCATCTGTCAATATAAAATGTCATCAGCAAAGCACAAGTGGCTTAGCTTAATTTCGGAGCACTAAGGATGATATTTCAACATCTCAAGCTCTGCAGCCCGATTCAACAACTTAGAGAGAACTTCAATAAGCATCATAAAGACATGAGGAGAGAGAGCAAATCTCCTTGTCTCAAAACCTTTTGCACTAGGGAAATGACTTTTTAGCCCACCATTTATAGAGATGGGAAACTGTAAAGAAGAGGTGCAGCATTTAACCCATTGTACGTAACTCACAGGCAAGCCAATAACATGCATGGTGCTGAAAATAAAAGGCCAAAGGCCTTCTATTTAGTCTGCTCTTATAGAACTCCTCAGAGAATTATTCTTTCCGGTCGCCATGCTTAACCACCTCCCGAGCAAGCAGCCCATTTTCCATAATTTTCCTGCCTTCGACCAAAGCCCACTCATTAGGACTTATTCATGAGAATGTATCTCCAGGGCTTGTGTCAGATCATTCTTATGCATGAATTCCAGCTAGAATTGGAAGGTGACGAGAACCCGACAAGACTTTTCGAGTTCTATAACTACTGGACTTAATTGCAGGCTATCTTATGTACGGATTGCATACAAAGCTTAACGTGTTGAAGGTGGAAGCTAAAGGAGCTCAATAGAACAAAATTCTTGTGCTATTTCAGACACAGCGGAAGCCAAAGTAATTGGAGTGAAAAGGGCAGTTCAGCATTCCCCAGGGGCTGGTCCCTACCGAAAACATTGGCTTTTGGCAGAGATGGAGACTTACCAAGGAATCAGCCCAATTTGGAGCATGCGGAAGCGGCATCGATTTTAAGTAGAGCCCGCCATTGCTCCGAGCGCCCCTTCCCCTGCTGATCGAAGCTCAAACTGAGACAGCCTCGGGTTTTGGCGAGCGAATTTCGAGAGGTTTCGGGCTTCGATTGAATTGCATGAGAGATTTTCGTCGGAGTTATTGGGAAATTTAGGGAAATTTGGGGATTAGGGTTTAGGCTTAGGGATTTCGGGATACAGGAAATTGGAGTTCATATGATTTCGGACGAAAATGCCCCTGCTCATGGGGCTGATGGTGCCGTGTAATACGTGTCACGGGCTGAAAACTTTCTGGCCGAGTACGAGCTCATGCCCACGATGGATCGTTTTCAAGAACAATTATGACGAATGGCATCTTTATATTAGAAGGGCAGCATGCGCAGTCTACTTAGATCGCTACAATAACCGTTTCTGGCCTATTATGGAAATCATCAGAAAATTGGCATCAGCTTCTGATTAATTTGTGTACGACAAGCCTACTAATGAGTAATTCAAGATTCCCGGTACCTACCCATCGAATAGGATTCCTCGTTTTTTGAAACTTAAAACTTATCATGCATACTCTAAAAACTTACGTTGGCATAAGTTAACAAGTTACTTTTCTTTTACTTTTCGTCCAAATGCATTGATGTTACTTCCTGACCGAAAAAAATGCGGTTTGAACATATAGGCAAATACATTTGCGCATGTACATGTGAATTTATGAGTATGAGTTTAATTTATTCTTATTTATATTCAATCATCAATTGGCGGGTGACTTGCTCTCCTTAACACTATGGTATCTTAGACATATTTCGAGTATGGTGATGAATATTATGTGTAATGCTAATACACATCACCTTAGAAGCAATGTCGTTGTTGATTACATGAAAAACAAAAGCTACCCGATCTATATATTGACTCAATTTTCTTCGTAAGAAACATAAATACGTACTAATTACATGCTCTATTTTGGTATTAGTAACTCTATAATTTCTCATGTAAATAACTGAACAACGCATAGGTTAAGGACGACTCATGTTGAATATCTGATAGATAAATTTAATCACTTTTTTCTACATAACAAATATTTTTTAATTGGTTTATCAATCGAATTTACTTTCAAGAGGTGGGAACTCCCCACCTTAAAATTAATGCGAGGATTGAGAAAAACAATTCACACGAAGATCATAGAACTAATTTCTTCTTCTTCTCTTTTTTTTTGCAATTTTTAAAATAACATTCCCTAATTTTCCTTAGTACCTATTGCTCTTCTATATATAAAATATACATTATTTTCACCCAGCACATCTGGTGGATGAAAAAGTCAAACACAAGCAACTTCACATCGGCACGAGTATTTTAATAGGTAGTTATTAAGGATCCAGACTATTCATGGAAAGTATTTAATACAAAAAAAATACAAGAAACCACAATTTAATTTTCAAATAGTATGGGAAAATTTAGTCAACAACAAATCTATTGATATAATACAAAAGAATAACTTTTGACAGAAAAAAAGAAATAAAAGAAAATCTTTCAAACAAGATATCCTCGTTATAAAATAAAATAACATCAATTGCATACCTTCATATTTTTTCTCGGTCCCATTTCGATTCTTGGTTTCCTCGGGAAACCGAACCGAAAACCAAATTGGGGCACATTGAAACCTGAAACCGGATGGGTTTTCCTCGGTCCGACTTTTCAGATCCCGGTTCTACCTCAAAACTATGCTCACTTCGAGAGGGAGGCCAATCCCGCTTCATTAAAAATCCTGAATTCTTAGCACATACACTCCGATGCCATTCCACTCCACTCCACTCGTATAACCCAATTGAATCGACCTTCTAACATTGATCCCTATATACCTATGTGCGTTTGGTTCAACATTTTAAAAGCCCTTCCACCCGGCTTTGGGAGCTATTTTACGAAAATGCCCCTGCCACTCAAGCTTCATTTTCCCCCCTTTCTTTTCTTTTTTTTTTTTTGGAAGATTCTTGCAAAAAAGTGAGATTATAAATAAAATTTCCCCTTTGGTCGGCTTGCTCGTATAGTCGTCACCCATCTACACGCATACGCTTTCTCCTCCCCTACTTCTCTTTGATCGATTGGGTTTAGTTATTGTTTTTAGTTTAATGTTTATTATGTTCTAGACTGCTTGTTGTTAGAGTTACGATATAGCTTAACTATGATTGATTAATTTTCAGGACTTGTTTATGCAAGTCTAGATCTCGTATGTGTGAGTTATATATCATATTCTTAATGCTTTTAAGTGCTTGATCACCACTTGAATGATTTTTGTTGCATTTTGAAACCGAATGGGGATTCTATGTGAGTGCTTTATGATACATAGCCATGAATTTAACTTAGATAGAGATATACTAGGCTGTTTGTGTGGTTTCGATAGTGGGTAAATCGAGGGTGGTTTATTGAATCCGAGAATATTCATAAATTTTAATACACTTAGGTTTACTTAAATTCACATGGACTTAGTGCGAGTTACTAAACCTATTGGATTAAGGAAGTTCTACCATCACACTATGATTTCAATTCGATTGCATGACGAGTTTGGTTAATTAATCTTGATTGGTTAAGTGAAATCGGATGCTCTAACGTTTTAAATTCTTGATCAAAGTCCTTTGCTCCTTGCTTCTTTATGTTCGAAGTTTCTAGGTTTAGTTTTGTGAATCTTTTATTTTTGGTTTTGGTTTGCTACCTTGGTTAATTTAGCCTTCGGAAATTTCAATCTTAATATGTTAATTTAGTTTTCTTTAGAATTTCGATTGCTTTATTAAATCTTTAATTAGTTAGATAAAGTCGATAATTGTTCACTTTCAACAAATGATTTGATTAATTTGTCTACAATTTCCATGAGAACGATACTTTACTTCATCACTTTATTACTTATTTGATACATGCACTTGCATTGCCAATTTAGAGAATGGCCACTCCATTCCACTCGTATAAACCAATTGAATCGGCCTTCCTACGTTGCTCCCTCTTCCACCCGGGCACCATGAGGCCCCGACGTCATAGACTTTCTGGAAGGACGGTCGAAACGAAGCTACCGACCGGCTTCGGGGGGGCTATTTTACGAAAATGCCCCCGCCACTCAAGCTTCTTTTTTTCCCCCTTTTTATTTTCTTTTTTTTTTGGAAAATCCTCTCAAAAATGTGATGATAAATAAATAAAATTTCCCCTTTGGTCGGCTCGGCCGTACGGTCGTCACCCATCCACGCGCATACGCTTTCTCCTCCTCCGCTTCTCTCCGATCAAGCAAACGGCGACACCACCCCCACCACCATCGCAACCGCACCGCCATCTTCTTCCTCCGAAAGCTCCCCATCTCTCCCCGCCTGCGACCATCCCACCACCGTCGATCGATCGATCGGAGCGGCCATGGTGCACCCGGGACCGTCGCCGAACCCGCAGCTGACGCAGCAGTTCCTGAACTCCGTCCTCTCGCAGCGGGGGCCCTCGTCGCTGCCCTACGCGGAGGACACCAAGTGGCTGATCCGCCAGCACCTCCTCGCCCTCGCCACCGCCTACCCTTCCCTCGAGCCCAAGACCGCCTCCTTCACCCACAACGACGGCCGCACCGTCAACCTCCTCCAGGCCGACGGCACCGTCCCCATGCCCTTCCAGGGCGTCACCTACAACATCCCCGTCGTCCTCTGGCTCATGGAGTCGTACCCCCGCCACCCGCCCTGCGTCTACGTCAACCCCACCCGCGACATGGTCATCAAGCGGCCCCACCCCCACGTCAACCCCTCCGGCCTCGTCTCCCTCCCTTACCTCCACAACTGGGTCTACCCCAGCTCCAACCTCGTCGACCTCGTCCGCAATCTCAGCCTCGTCTTCGCCCGCGATCCCCCGCTCTACTCCCAGCGCCGCCCCGCCCCCGCCCCCGCCCCCGCTCCCGCTCCCCCGAGCCCTAGCCCCAGCCCCGGGCAAGGGTTCGGCCTCACGCCGAGCCTGAATTCGGGGAATTACTCGCCGAGGCCCGCGATCCCGCCCCGCGCCTACCCGGCTTCGCCGTATGGGGCGGTCCCCGCCGCCACGGGTGGGGCCTCGCAGCGGATCCAGACGGAGGACCCGAGCGAGGTCTATAAACGGAACGCGGTGAATAAGCTCGTCGAGACGGTGCACGGGGACGTAGCGGCGCTGAGGAAGGCGCGGGAGGCGGAGATGGAAGGGCTGTTCGGCGCACAGGCGGTCCTGAGGCAGAGGGAGGAGGTAGTGAGCCGGGGCGTGAAGGAGATGCAGGACGAGAAGGAGGCCTTGGAGCAGCAGTTGCAGATGGTGTTGATGAACAGCGATGTGCTCGAGGCGTGGCTGAGGGAGAATGCTGGCAAGAAGCCGGGGAGTTTGGAGGCTGAGGATGCGTTCGAGTGCACCGACGCACTCTCCAAGCAGATGCTCGATTGCACAGCTGCAGATTTGGCGATCGAAGATGTAATTTACTCGATGGATAAGGCGGCTCAGGAAGGGGCTATCCCATTCGATCAGTACTTGAGGAGTGTTAGGCTGTTGTCACGTGAGCAGTTTTTCCACAGGGCGACGGGGATTAAGGTCCGAGCGGTGCAGATGCAAGCTCAGGTTGCGAGCATGGCTGCCAGGGCACCGCATTATGTGAGCTGAAAAAGGGTATTCCTTTTTGGTAACCTCGTATATGGCTTAAGAATTTTGTTCTTTGAAACAATTACATGTACTGGATTGGTGATTACCTTAATAATTTGCTGTGAAAATGTGCTTTCATTGGGTAGTTGATGTGGTAAATCTCAGATCGATGTACCTATTGCATTGCACAAGCGATCTGATGATATATAAGTTATGATTTCTGCAATTTATTCTGGTGCTTGATTAGACTCTTTTTCTGCAAGGCTTCTATTCCTGCCGTTACCTTATGGGTTGAATATGGCTTTTTGTCCCTAAATTTGACACAACATACTTCAGAACTCTCAACTTCACATTTCAGCATTCTCAACTTCAACATTTTATTGCTATATGTTACTTCTCCGGTGCAGTCATTCACATTACTGTAATTTTTGCAACTTTTTGTTGATGATCTTCTTTTTGGGTCACATTTTTCATATTCAATATTTTATATCTTCAGATTCCCAATCCGGCTTGTATTGTCAATGAACTAATAGGAAAAAGTATAAGTTCTTGGTGTGGATCATTTTTCGAAGAGTGAAGAAGACTCATAGAGTGGCATGGATTGACTTCCCTGGACAAGTGACATCTAAGGAACATTTGTATGATGATAGTTGGAGAGTAGAAATCAAAATTTGAAGTTGATGGTCTAAAGTGTAAGGAGTGAAAATGTAGGTCACCTATGTTTGGGTATTATGCATGTTCATGGAGCTTCTGATCCGAATAAAATATAGCTTTGAATGTTTTGGCTGGTTACCATGAATGTTCCATTTTCTTGCTCTTGTCTATTATTTTATTTATTGTTCTATCTCTACCCAGCATAGAAGGTAAATTAATCAGTTCCGTGGGGTTTGGGGTTTGATGCTTTCTGTTGTCAATATTGATTCTTATTAGTTCACCAGGGACAGTCAGCTGTAAGATCTGCAAATCCTGCTGAAATATATACATCAATCCGTTTCATGGTCGATTTTCCTGTCTCTATTCTAATTATTGTCTTCTTGCAAGAAATGTATCTTTATATCAGTACTTTGTTGTAATAAAAAAATAGTCATTACTTTTTAAATAACTGATTGACAAATCAAGAGTTGGAAATTCGACTTGTTCATTTGTATGTATTATGACCTGATCATAATATGATTTACTGTGTATCCCGCTGTATTTGAAGTAATTGGTGTGGCAGTAATGCAGGTGCACTTATCTGTCCTTCAAAATGCTCAGTTGCTGCTCTTAATTTTTCCTAGTCCATTCCTCCCTTATTTGTCCCCACAGAGCCACCTTTCCTCTCCCTTAGATTGTCATTTTCTTCCCTTTCTGTGTCGGTGTTCTTTTAAAGTCCCTCGCCCTTTGGTAATTCCATAGTAGAAGCTTTCTAAATGATTGCATACATTGGAGCTATCATAATTGTGGAACAGTTATCCTTCTTACATCCAGGCTGTGGTCTTTCCTTGCCTATTAAATATACTCAGAAAGATCTGCATATCTGTTTGTGCTGTTCCTTTCTGGATAGAACGTAATGAGTTTTGAATTAAATAAGCGATATTGGGTTACGTCTAGCTATACAAACTTGTCATTTCAAATGGATTCACTTGCAATGAGTATGCATTAATGTGAAAAACTAGTTTACTTAAATTTATTGCCAGGACATCTACATTTTGTGTGCTTGTGGGTGGTACATATCACATCTATTTTTGCTGAGTTCAGATTTATATATGTCTAGCACTGTTGAGACTAGTGGAAACTGATTGGTCTGCTAACTTTTAGTGAAAGATGACTTGAGTTCAATTTATACAGCTCCTGAAACACAAAATGGTGATTGGTGGCTGCTATGATAAGGCAAAAGTCATTTTGCAATTCCTGCTTTTGGTTAATGCCCTTGCGAGATAAATTTGATAGGAGAGTAACAATTAGAATGCTTGATGAATATGATAGGAGAGTAACAATAAGAATGCTTGATGCTACTAAATTGTTGCATATTCATATTTGTTAAAGATCCTTTCTGGCACTGTCTGTTTCCGCAGATGCCATCACCCTTGTATTTCTTTTTTATCTTTTGTTTCCTTTTTTTCTTTTCCCCAATTTATGTGATTTCCATCTGGTTATTAATTTGCTTGCAGCACACTAAGAATTTATACATTTGGGTTTTTTCTTGGGGAGGTAATTCCAACATGTGTTGTTATTTATGCTCAGAAATCGGTCTTACTGCCTGCATCTGAGATAATTCTTAAGATTTGGGTTGGTTAGTTTGTTATGGCTATGCCACTATGTGTATGTTTGGTTAGTTGCTGGCTTGTAATTTATCTTCTATACTGCTTTGGGTGATGGGAACCTCTCCCCCAGCATTGCAAAGTTTGGCTTCTTTATGGCGATGTCTCAGATGCATGGTGATTCTCATTCATTGTTTTCTTTTTCCTTTTTTTTTCTTTTTCTCTATGAATTATTCTGTATAACATGCTGTACCTTCCTGTGTTTTATCGTGTGAGAAAAGACATCATTATGATGCGTTTCAACTATTGCTAAACTAGTCATTCTATCTAGGCACAAAATGTGCGGAATATATTTCCGCTTTGTACTTGAATAATATTGGACACAGAGCTCTTACAATGATAACAAACAATAACGACAACAACCGAGACTCATCCTACTAATTGAGGCTAACTGCACACATCATCTTGCATATTGCGTTGTTCAATCTTCATTGAGCTCCAACTGCTCGAGATTTTAGCTTAATGGTCTCCTTACACATCATTGTAAGCCTTCGCCCAGGCCTTTAACATGTATAATATGTTCTTTCCTTCCATATGTTTTCTTTCTTTTTTTTGGTTGTGAGCTAGCCAGTCCTGATCAATTTATTCCCACGCTAATGATAGCTTCTGTGATTGAAATAGTGGTTGTCAGGGCTATAATATGTGGTCACCTGATTCAATATGTTTAAGCTGGCGTGGTCTACTCTGTTATTGGTTAGCAGTAATTATTATAACTTATAAGTGGATGATATTGAGGTCCTCATTAGAACTCTGTAAATGGTGGAGATTTTGGGTTCTTTAAGATGTACTCTGACTGTGGCGAAGTTTGCGCAACATTTTGTCAATGATAATAATTTTGTGTTCTTGATGTCGGTCTCTTTTTTCGAAGAATGAATGGTTCATAGTCGTTGATTGAATTTTCGAGACAAGTGACGTCTTGGGAGCACTTGTGTGGTGATAGTTGGAGAGTAGAAAGCCCAAATTTGAAGTTGATGGTGTAAAGTGTTAAGCACGAAAATGTAGTTCTGCTATGTTTGGGAACTATTTCTTAGAGGAGCTTCTTATCTGAATAAAAGTATAGTGTAGAATATGCATTTTGGCGGGTTATCAGTTTACATTTTTGAACGATCATTTTTATACTTTCCTCAGTCATTTTGTTTGCCCTATTCTCTACACCTTTTTATACATGGCAAATTATTTGGTTTCCCTGGGGTATGCTTTTCTTTGTCAATCTCCATTTTTCATAGTTTCCAGGGACATGATGTCTACTCTGAAATCTACAACCCTACCAATATATCATAACCTGTCCTGGAACACTTTCCTATCTCTATCTATTTGTTTTCTTAGAGGAAGTGTATATATCAATCGAAACTTTGTTGTTATGAAAGAAATTGTCATTACCTTTTAAACAACTGATTGATGTCTCACTGGAAAAAATTTGACATGTGGACTAATATGTGTTAACTGATGAGTGACCATGATTTACTACATATCCTGCTTTATAGAAATTGACTGCTGTATGCTGTAGGCCGTAGTAAAGCAGGCTGCACTTATCTGTCCTTGAAATTGCTCGGTTGCTGCTCTTAGCTCTTACATATTCTGCCTCCTTATTTGTCCCCATGTGTGATCACCTTTATTCTTCCTACATCCAAGCTGGTGGTCATTCCTTGCTTGTTGAATATACTCAGAAAGACCTGCTTATCTGTTAGTACTGCAGTTCTTTTCTGGAATAAATTTATCACGTTTTTCATTAAAATTGGTTACGGCTAGCTTTACAGGCTCATCACTTTGAATGAATGCATTTGTAGAAAGTCGATGTTAGGGTGAAAGCTGGTATGCTTACATTTTAGTTCCAGGATATCTACCTATTCTGTAATTGTAGAGAATATAAACTACCCATGATAAATTATTGCCATCTGCTTTCCATATACTGAGTTCAGACTTGTGTGAGTCTAGCATTGTCTGAACTAATGGAAGCCCATTGGTTTGCTGTAGGATTTCAATTTGAGCTTCTGGTGATGCAAATGGTTTGTCATTATAGGAACAGTCAATATGGTGACTGCCATAATATTAAAATACCTCTCTGCAATGCCTGTTTTTCTTTAACGTCCTTGCGAGATAAATCGATATGGGAGTAACAACGAAAATTCTTTGATATGAAGGAATTATTGAGGACCCATTTTATTCTGGCACCATGCCCTCTTTCCGCAGATGCCATTGGCCTTATATTTCCATCGAACCTTTACTTCGCTATCTCCATCTGCTTATTACTTTGCGTGGAGCAAACTTAGCATGAAACATATCGAGCTTTTTTCTTTCAGATGCTACCTTAACATATGTAGTTGCATATACTTAAAATCTGTTCAGTCTCAGTGCCTGCAATCTTAGAAATCTTAAGATGTAGAGTTGGTTAGTTCGTGTTGGCTGTGTGGGGTGTTGGTCACTTGCCAGCTAGTAAGTTGTCTTTTGTACTGCATTAGGTGATGGGTATTACTGCTCTATTATGCACTTTGGCTTCTCTAGACAGGTGTTTCTGATGCATGGTGCTTCCTTTTCATGTTTTTTTTTTTTTCCTTCTTTTTGTTTATGAATAGTTGTGTGAAGAGACATGGTGTACCTTGGCACTTCCTTTCTTTTTAGCTGAGACCAAGTGAGAAAAGACAGCTTTATGATGTGCTTCAATTAGTCATACTATGGCACAAGAAGTGGAGATGTATATCGGCTTTGTGCGTGAGTATTATTGGAGAGCAGAACCCTCAGAGCAATCACAATAGCAATAACATCATCTGCGACAATCAGGACTTGTCCCATGCAGTGAGGCTAGTTATATGAATCCCTTTGCATTTTGCATCTTCTTCCCAGAGCCCTTAGAAGTGGGTTTTATTTTATTTATTTTCCTGTCCGTGAGCTATCAAGCCATGATCAAATTTATGCCCGTTCTTAATGATAGTTTCTGTGGCAGAGATTGGTGGTTCGTAGGCCTATAATATGCAGTCACCCGATCTAATATGTTTTAAACTGGCACGATCTGCATAGTTATTGGTTATAAGCAACAATTATAGGTTTTGGTATTGTAAGTCATGGTTAAAACTATGTTGCTGGGGGAGATTTTGGCTTTCCTTGAGCTGTAGCAGGCAAGGTGACCACGTACAAGCTGCCTCCAGATAGTTGAAGCTTGAAAAGAAAATGGATCACTTTTGTTTACAGTTGGAATAAGTTTTCACTTTCCAATGCATCATCAAATACGTTTTCGCGGTTTCCTATTGGTCCAAATTGATTGACAAAACCGAACATTGAAAGTTTAACGGTTTCGTTTTCGCGTAAATACACCAGAATAGCAATTCAATGCAACTTGTCTCATTATCAAAACTTACGTTGCGTAGCTTAAAGCGAGCGGATACTAGTGTAGAGATCAAACCCAGACGGGATCTAGTCAATTGACCATTCATGGATGCGTATTAACTTGAAGCTGACGCAACTTGACTCGTTCAGACAACCTTCTATACAATACCGGAACGTCATTAAATAACTAGAATAGCCATCCGACCCCTAAGTCATCTTCATCAGGCACTAACAGGATTACAAGGGGTGTGGCAATGACATACAAATCATTCTTTCTCCTGATCGATAATCCGAAAGCCTCGCTCATGTCCAGCTCTTCTGGAGTTTGCCCATTTGGTAGTGCACAGTTAAAATGGTGCAACAAGATAGCTAGCAGGAGTTTGCCCATTTGGTAGTGCACAGTTAAAATGGTGCAACAAGATAGCTAGCAGAAGCTCCATACTTGCATTGGCAAACGCAATGCGCGGACATATCCTCCTACCAGATCCAAACGGAACAAAATGATAATCTGTGCCGACATAATCGACTAACGATTCAAGAAATCTCTCTGGTTCAAATCTTTCCAGGTCTCTCCAATAATTCGGATCTCTTCCCATCGCCACGGCATGGATGATGACCCTCGACTTCAGGGGCACATCGTACCCACGGATCTTGCATCCATCATTTGGTTCTCTTGGGATTAGCGGCACCGGAGGGTGTAATCTAAGCACTTCTGTGTTAACTGCTTTCAGTACTTGAGCTCTTTGAGATCCAATTCTTGCATGTCGCCCTTCTCTTTCAGGCCTTCACGGACGTCGGCCTGCACCTTGTCATCACTCCTGGGGTTATTGCCGGAGCATCACTTGCACCGGCAAATTGATCCCGAATAACATTATTAGTAAGAAGGGTTACAATCATGAACAACCTCAAACTGGTACACATGTGACAAATTTATCCCAAAATAATTTTTTAACCACAAAAACCTCAAGTCGGTATACCCGTGACAAATTGATCCTAAACTATTTTTTTGACCTTAAAAAACCCCAAATTGGTACATTAGTGACAAATTTACCTTATGTTAAATTAGATTGATACCCCGAAAAACCACAAAACCGTTACATATGTATCGGAGGGTAAAATCTCAAACTGATATATCCGTTAACTGCCATGTGTCATTTAACTCAGTAATTTGACGATAAAATTTTATGAAAATTAACAAAGGGTAAAATTGTCATAAGTGTATTAGTTTGGGGTTTTTTATTGTCAAAAAATTAGTTTGGGGCAAAATTGTTATAGATATACCAGCTTGAGGTTTTTCGTGATATTAACCCTAGTAAGAATGGGAGGATTTGCTTTTGTATGTCCAGACAATGTAAAGGGACACCACAAAGTGTCATAACTTTTGTTCGATGGGAAAAATTGTTCAGAAAGTCCCAAATCTATTGTTTTTTTACCAATTCAGTAATAAATCTTTCAATTTTGCCAATTAAGTCATAAACCTTTTCACTTCTTATAAATTGAATCAATTCAGTCAATTGGTCGAAAAGCGATGACGTGGATGCCAACCGATCAACATGGTGCTAACATGGACAATTTTAACATATATTTTTATTTTTATTTTATTCTTATTCTTCTTCTTTTCTATTCTTTTTCCTTTTTTTTTCTTTTTTTTCCTCCCCTTCTTCCTCCTCCAACTGGCAATTGGCTATAGGGGAGGGCCGACGAGGCTTGGCCTTACCATGATTGGGTGAGGCTCGGCCTTGCTAGATCTGACGAGCTTGAGCCTCACCCAGCCATGGCGAGAGTGACCTTGCCGGCCCTCCCCATTGGCCTCGCCAGATGGGGCTAGGTGGCTGGGCGAGACTCGACCTCGCCGGATTAAGCAAGGTCGAGGCTTGCTCGATGCCAGCGAGGTTGACCTTGTTGGCCTTACCCTCTGACTGATTGTCGACGGCCGGCGACTAGCTAGAGGAGGAAGAAGCGGAGAAAAAAAATAAAAATAAAAAAAGAATAGAAAAGAAAAATAAAAAATAAAAAATCGAAAAATATTAAAAATATTATTAAAAATTATCAACGTCAGCGCCACATAGGCCGGCTAGCGTCCACGTCAGCAGTTTCCGGCCAAAATTAGCTGAATGGATTCAATTGGCAAGAAGTAAAAAGTTTTAGGACTTAATTGGCAAGAAGTGAAAATGTTTAGCACTTAATTGACAAAATTGAAAAAATTAGGACTGAATTGGCAAAAGTGCAATATGTTTAGGACTTTTTAGACAATTTTCCCTTTGTGCTTTATCATAATTTTTTTTCCAATCACTCGAGTTGACTTCTGAAAAACCGTTCACTTGAATATCATAACTTTTTTTAAAAATGTTCATCACAAGTGCCGAAACTCATTAGCGTGCCAAACTTTTTTACAAATCATGGTTACTCGAGGGAACGGTTTTTAGAATTCTTAGCATTCAAGTGATTGAAAAAATATTGGCACTTGAGTGAGCGCCGTAGGAAAATAATGGCACTTATAATGTCCTTATCTTCTCGGGACAACAAAATCATTACTAATGTTGAAAAAAGAAGAAGCAAAAAAGATAGAAATTTAAGTCGCGTGCGAAGAGGACACCTTTGATGTTGCTCGTCCTAAGATGAAATCCGGTTTCGGAGGACTCCTGCATCCGCAGGAGGATATCGGCAAAGTCTTCCTTGACCGAACTCTCTTCTCGGGTACTACTCATGGTCTCTCTCTCCTTCTTGTGATCATTCACAATAAAATCCGTGGTTTCATCATATTTTTGCCGGCCCAATTCCAAAAAAAACCTTCAACTTTATACTTTGCCCCAAATATACCCTGAACTTTTTTTTGTCTCAAGAAAAACCACCAACTTTTCTCTAAGTCCCAAATCTACCCTACCGTCCAGAAAAAAAAAAAAAAAAAACAGAACAGAGACCCGGTAGCTGCGGCGGTGGCCAAGCCTTCGCCGGTGGCCGCCGCCACAGCCGCCGGGAAGGAGCGGCGGCCCTCGCCTGGGCCTTCTCGAGGGCCGGCGAGGGTCGCCGGCCCCGGGCGAGCCGCCGGCGAGGCCGTGCAGGCCCCGATCTGGCGCGAGGGTCGCGCCCTCCCCCAAATCGGGGGCTGCACGCCCTCGCCGGCGGCTCGCCCGGGGCCGACGAGGGCCGCCGGCCCTCGAGAAGGCCCGGGCGAGGGCCGGCGAGGGTCGCCGGCCCCGGGCGAGCCGCCGGCGAGGCCGTGCAGGCCCCGATCTGGGGCGAGGGTCGCGCCCTCCCCCAGATCGGGGGCTGCACGCCCTCGCCGGCGGCTCGCCCGGGGCTGGCGACCCTCGCCGGCCCTCGAGAAGGCCCGGGCGAGGGCCGGCGAGGGTCGCCGGCCCCGGGCGAGCCGCCGGCGAGGGCGCGCAGGCCCCGATCTGGGGCGAGGGTCGCGCCCTCCCCCAGATCGGGGGCTGCACGCCCTCGCCGGCGGCTCGCCCGGGGCCGACGAGGGCCGCCGGCCCTCACCTGGGCCTTCTCGAGGGCCGGCGGCCCTCGTCGGCCCCGGGCGAGCCGCCGGCGAGGGCGTGCAGCCCCCGATCTGGGGGAGGGCGCGACCCTCGCCCCAGATCGGGGCCTGCGCGCCCTCGCCGGCGGCTCGCCCGGGGCCGGCGAGGGTCGCCGGCCCGGGAGAAGGCCCAGGCGAGGGCCGCCGCTCCTTCCCGGCGGCTGTGGCGGCGGCCACCGGCGAAGGCTTGGCCACCGCCGCAGCTACCGGGTCTCTGTTCTGTTTTTTTTTTTTTTTCTGGACGGTAGGGTAGATTTGGGACTTAGAGAAAAGTTGGTGGTTTTTCTTGAGACAAAAAAAAGTTCAGGGTATATTTGGGGCAAAGTATAAAGTTGAGGGTTTTTTTTAGAATTGGGCCTATTTTTGCCCGATCCCGTCTAGCTTCCGTTTCGTCCGGTTCACGTAATGCAGAATTCTACACGACGGGAACATATCCTCGACGCTGAACCTGCCGGACTGCTTCACTCCTCCTTTAAGAGCCGAAAGGAGTTCAGCCTTTTGCTTGAAGCTCTCACCGAACGTTGCCTTCAAAACTATGGCCATTAGGCATGAAGAAATGTTGTTGCTGAGATTGAAAGGGCAACCACGCAACGAGCGCACGAAGTCGATCAGATTCCTCATCTCATCTTCTCTAATCAATCAGAAAAGCTGCACGCGTTTGGTGCTCAGAAGCTCCGACACACAAAACCTTCGGATCTGCCTCCAGTAGTCTCCAGGAGGAGCAAAGATCAAGCTTGAGTTCACATCGACCATCATCATCTCGATGGATTGAAACAGCGGCCTTTGCAAGAAGTTGATCTCGTGCGTCTTCAGGACCTCCTTGGCAGCTTCACGACTCGAAAGGACTATGACTGTGAGCTCGCTGGCTTTAAGGCGGTAAATCGGACCAGACTCTGGCTGGGTTGTTTAGTCGATTGTGTGGCAATTCAGGGCCTATTAACTGGTGCAAATTTCCAATGAGTGGCAATTTCTTCGGCCCGGGCAATAAGTTCAGATTGTAGTTTGAGTTCTTCGCAGCATCTGCTTTGAAGAATTTAATCATCAGCATGAACAGAAAGAGAGAACAAGGTATGATGGTGGCAAAAAGGCGCAAATGAAGAAGCATTGTGAACACTTCGGTCAGCTCTTTGGTGTTCGGGGGAGTAATTGATCCAAGCAAGAACATGCAATCAAACCAGTAAAGTATAGCGATCTCAAATGAGTACTTTTTTGAACTTCTTGAGTCTTCCACTCAACCTTGTTTCACACGATGTCCCCACCTCTTGACTTGTTTATGCAGCAGTTTTTATCTACACCACTCAAAAGTTTTAAATGGGACTTGCTACGGAATAACGATGCCTTGCAGACCACAAATTGCCATTCAATGGGAATTGATTGCCATATAATAAATTTAAAATCTTTCAGATAATTCCCCCAAATTTGCTGCATTTTATCGTCTCAGTTGATGTGGCGGTCTAGTCAGCGTTGGCCGTCTTACGTGGCATGGCCACGCACAGACTTGGATGATTTTTAAATTTTTGTTTAAAAATTTTCTGATTTTTTTTTTCGTTTTCAATTTTTTTTGTGTCTACCACTAGACTCCAGGCCTTGGCAATATCACCGACCACAAGCGAGGGCGTCACTCTTTCTCTCTTCGTCTTCTCTTTCACTCTCTCACTCTCGCCCTTGCTCCTTGCAGAGAGTTCTGCGTTCGCCTTCAATCTCTCCCTGCGATTCCGCTGTGAGCACAGGGGATGTCCTCAGGATCATACCTCAAGAGCTGCAGTCCCCTTATATTTGCCACTAGGCTGACATAGTGTGCCAATTATCGGACCTTTCCTAGGGAAAATTACTCGATCGAAAACATTCGGACGTTGCATCTGACCGATAGGAGTAGGTTAATAAGTAACATTTCTACCTCGACCAGGATGGAATTCTACTTTCATTTTCTCTTTCCCCTTATCATTACAATTTCGGCTGATTTCCTGTGTCGATATCGGTGGCAAAGACTTTGGTGAGGTTGGTTTCCTTCAAACTTGGCCGATACCATGTTAACGATTTCAAAGAATGGATCAGCGTCGACTTCCATTTTAGCTTTTCCTTTGTCATCGGCGAAGGTTGATTTTCCCTTACTGAATAGCCTCCTGAATCGTCTTCCTGAAGACAATGCAATGAGATGTGTTGTGGTTTCAGAAATGGAACCATTTACAAATCTTCTTGTTTACCAAATCCTCTTTACTTGGAACAACTTGGCCTTTTGTTAATCTTATTAAGCCATCATTCAGGAGTAAATTGAAGATCTCGTCCAACCAATTTTTTTTGAATGACTAAACCCGAGTGTCCTTAGCCCTGATCATAGATAGTTTCTTATACTTTGGTAGGTCTAGAGGCTTGACAATCATTATGCATGTCATAGCCCTATATAAATCATTGTGACTTGAGTATTTCCGGCAGGTTCCCTGACGACGTTGCTTTCCGACACTTCCGAAGCTTTGTTCGCACCAGTGAAGCAATTCAACTTCGGTGATCCTTGCCCAGCGCTACAGCAGCAACCTGTAGCAACGTTGAGCCCAATAGCCAGTTCTTGGCCTTGCGTTGTGAAGCTTTTGCGCCCGGAATTGGCTCGCCGATTGCCATGAATTCCGTCAAGCCTTCTCACTGCCGGTCATCGTTGGAATCCATTGTTTGATTTAGGTAATTTCCTACATTATGTTCAATTCAAATATCCAAATACCTTATATGAAGAATTTTGATTCTAATGTGATTTTGCTTGAGTTTTATCTATATATCGAATAGGCAAGTTTCCCCATTTGGGTCGTTGTAATTGGGGATTTGATCTTTGAGACTAAAAATTGGATCCCTGAATAAATTTGTTTCCGATTTTGGTTGTGAGGAATATTTAATATATCGTTAATCATGTGTCTTTTAAATATTGTATGTCATTAATTTAGGAAGCATCCCTATTACAAAAAAAAAATACAAAAAAATTATTACATTTAGGATAGATTGCATCCACTAAATTTCCTACGTTCGGATTGCATGTTTTATGAATTATGTAGTAATTTAGGAAATGACTTAATTTAGATTAGGGTTGAATATAAATTATTTCCTAGTTTAAATTAGATCATCGTGAAGTTTAGGAAGTTTCCTACTTAATTAAACATAATAATAAAATACTTCATGCATATCTCATATAGAGTTAATTAGTTAATATCTATGTCAGATATTGCATGTTATTCAGTAATTATTTTTAGAAATTGTGTTTAAGCCATGCATTACATCATTAGATCATCATTCTTTAATAACGTCACTTAGGTCATATTTAGGTGTCTTAAAGTTTAGTCTTTTAATTATTAAAAGAAAACTCAAAAAATAATCAACCTCTCACATAGTTTAAATAATAGGGTTAGTTTATATTGATCCTATTCATGTCATTATAATTGCTTTTAGGTTGCATTCAACTTAATAATAACATAGTAGATTAGTTCATGATTCTTTTGCCAGTCACTAGAATTTGGTCATATATAGATGGCATTTAATTAATCCATGTCACACATCATTAGTTTGATAATTCATGCCTGATAAAACTAGAATTGATGTAGACATAAAATTTAAATTAAATTGCATTCATGTTAATTAAAAATTGTTAACATATGTTTCATGTTTATAATCAATTCATGCATCATGTTGCACTCATATTTTAATTTGTGGCTTGTAGGAACCCTGTTATGATGAACTTTGACTTGACTTTCTTAAGGTTTTGAGGTTTGATTATTCTCTTGCAGTTTATTATTTGGATTTATTGAGTGTTAAATTGATAATTGCGCACCCACATGATCACCTCTCACATGATTTAGGATTAAAATAAACTAAGACTAGAATTGTCAAAATGGGTCCTATACCCATTTCTTAATCCATATATGATGGGGTGAGTTGTTGTATGAGTTACATATATTTAATAAATTGGTCATAATTGAGTTTAAACATAATATGGGTGTTAAATGAGTTTACAACTCGTGACTCTCTCTTTATTCTCTCTTGCCCTCACTTGATCTCGCATTCACTCACGTCACACTCTCGCCTTAGTTTGGGAATGATTTTTCCTAAATTGGGTTAGATATGAAAGTCTTTTAGTAATATTGGTTGGGTATGAACTAAGTATAGGCCAGGTATGGGTCACTAGATTTGTATTGCATAGAAATGGGTCAAAACATGGTAAATGAGTCTATTTGAGTTGGACTATTTTCGACCCGACCCACCCATTTGACAAGTCTAACTAAGACTGCTTGCACAGTATTTTTGAAATAAAAAGAAAAGGTAACGAAAGAACGTTGGATTTATTTAGCGTAATCAAGTTCACGTATCTATGAAATCTCTGGTTCACAAGGTAAGATTACTTAGGTTTCTAATTGATCCATATATATTAGTTGCGACTTCTAATTGAATTAAATTGCATGTATAATTGCTTAACTTAAAATCTAAAGTTGTGATTGATATGAGCTTGGGAGAGTCCGCGCTAAGTATTTGCTTAGTAATCCATTAACTTTCCTTTGGTAATGTACCTTGAGGAAGGTTGCAACAAGTCTCAGTTGGATTATTAACATTGTGGTGAGCGAAAAATCTGAAAGGAATTAAGTGTCCATGGTTTTTAGAATGCAATTTCGTCAGGATTTAATTAATAGGCATTTGTGCATAGGTTGTATATATAGAGCATTGGTGAAATGCGTATAAAAAAATTTTCAAGTTAGAAATTTACCGAGTTGTAGTTCACCTAGCGGTATGTAACCTTTGCTAAATGTTTTGGTAGGTTCAATATGTTTTTCAGTATCATCAGTATTTAAAAACGAACACTGATTTTCTTTTTTATATACTAAAATACTAGAAATCTTAGTAACTTATCAAAGTCTCTACCTTGGAAGCACCTAAGCTAAGCCATCTGCCACTTTTTAATTTGGATACGTCTCTTTTCATTCTCCATCTAGTGTTTTAAACCCAAGGTCATCGTTAATTTTAACCTTGGTTAATTGTTCTTATCCTTTTGTAACTCTTATGTAGTCTTCTAGGTACAATCTCCTTGGCCACATAATCCCATCCCAAAATACTTTGAGCCTTCTACTTTCTTTCTCAATCTCACTTTACAATCTTTTTGAGTGAAAGAAAAGGTTCCATGCTTGTGTTGTTGAAGCTTCTAATTTCACCTTTCAAGAGTTTATGTGGAGGTTAAGGCTTTGAGTTGTCTAAGTTTTCATTCAAGGTAAGTGAAAACTCTAGGAGTTAAGTTAGCTTAATCTACGCAATACTTTTGGCTTGATTGGTTGATATTTATTAGCTTATTTTAAATTTTGATGTTGAATGTGAGTAGGTTTCAATAATAGCATGTTGAATTTTTACATTCACTTGACTTGAATCGATAAGTTTACATGCTTAGAGTGTGATTGATCAAGTTTAATGAGATTTGGTCACATTTTAGGTGTGGAAAATGTGAAAATGGTCAAACTAGACTTATAAGTGAAATTTTCATAACCATGACTAAGGGTGCGTTTGGTTCAGCTTTGGGAAGGGGCTTTGGGCCTCGAAAGCCCCTTCCCAAAATGCTGAAGCGTTTGGTTCAGCATTTGGCCTAGCATTGGCCAAATGCTAGCATTCCAAATGCTGAAAGCCCAAGGCTGGTCTAGACCAGCCTTGGGCTTTTAGCATTCCACGAATGCTACTGTTCATCCCTTTTTTTTTTTTTTAGGGTTTGAAGCTTCATCTTCTTCGGGCAGGCGACGGCGGCCGGCGAGGGTGGCCGGCGAGGGAGAAGGGCCGGCGAGGTCGCCTGGGTTCGGGCGAGCCAGATCCGCCGCCGCCGGCGGTCGCCCGAGGCCAGGCGACCCTCGGCGGTGGTCGCACGGCCGCCTGGGTCGCGCGACCCAGGCGACGGCCGCCTGGGGTCGCGCGACCCAGGCGGCCGTCGCCTGGGTCGCGCGACCCCAGGCGGCCGTCGCCTGAGGTCGCGCGACCCCAGGCGGCCGTCGCCTGAGGTCGCGCGACCCCAGGCGGCCGTCGCCTGGGTCGCGCGACCCCAGGCGGCCGTCGCCTGGCCTTGGGCGACCGCCGGCGGCGGCGGATTTGGCTCGCCGGGGTCGCCTGACCTCGGGCTCCGGCGGCCGGCGGCCGTCTCCGGCGGCCGGCGGCCGTCTCCGGCGATGGGTATGTTTTGTTTTTTTTTTAATAAATAAGGTAATTTTCAAAGTCCATTTGCAAAAAAAGTTCACCAAACGCATATTTTGCCCAAAGTAGCTTTACAAAATATTTTTACTAAACACCATTTGCCTTTCCCCAATGGGCTTTCACCCAAAGGTATTTGCATTTCCCCAAGTGACATTTTCAAAGTTGAACCAAACGCACCCTAAGTTGCCAATTTACTGACTAAGTGTAGCTAATCAAGTTATTGATTTGAACTGTCAATTTTCTGAGTTGCCAATCTTGACCCAAGTTGTCGATGGCTAAATTTTTTATTATATGAGTTGCTGATTTTAAAGCTGGCAATACTCTAAGTTGCCAATTTCTAAGCTGTCGATTTCTGAGTTGTTGATTCTCTAACTTGTTGATTTCTCACATGAATTTACTGATCTCTCAGTATGTTATCATTAATTATATGGGAAATGAAAAAAGGTAAATATGTTATTTGCACTTGTGCAAGTGATTATAAAAAAAGGTATGTCAATTGTATTTTGTAATGAATTGCATAAAATGATGTTATATACCGAATATTGATTTTTGGGAATGGGTACGCAAGAGATCATAAATGGATATTGATTCCGTTGTTGATACAAGGAAGATCACAAGATTATAGTACTATTATCTGCTGCTATTTGATTGTATATTGAAATTATTATGTTATGTTCACGTCTCCCATTTATTAGTGGTGATGATGTCCCGTGTGTCGGGATGCCTCAAGAGTTGAGGGCCTTGTGTGTCGGAATGCGCCGTGTGTGGGAATGCCTCATTTGTTGAGATGAATATGCCGGTGACAAGTGTAAAATATGTATATATATATGCATCTATAAATATATTCACACATGTATATCGATGAACTACTTTGACAATATGTTTTTTCATCTGCTTGCATTAGATTGAATAATCTTCTACAACAGTGTTCAATGGTTTTTATTAGCATAGCATGATAGGGAAAATAGTACATATACTCATTCAATTGCCTTACATAGTTATTTTGTATGTGTCTTGAATTCATGTTGTTTTATTGGTATAAGATTGAGTAGCAAGATGATCTCGATCTCCTACTTTATACGATTTCAGTTAGTAGGTTTTGGCCCAGTCCTTTATTTTTTTTTTCAAATCTGTAAATTGGACCATTGTGACACTTCGAATTTTTACCTATTTTTGGGATTTATAAAACGTGTATTTCGTTAGTGTGCTTATAATAAAATCTCGCCCGGAACAAATTACTCTTGGGTTATTTTTAAATTAGAGATTTCGCTAGAATCGCACTTGATTGAATTTGGCAGTTATTTAGAGCCTGAACTTTGGTGTCGAATTTCTCGGAGTTTCGTGATAAATTTAATTGAACAGTGTCGATATTATTGTGGCCAGCGTCAATATTACCTGGAATTAATAAAGAGTGAAATTTGGACCTGGTCCGATTTTGGACTAGTAAACCTTCCTCGTAGTGTGTTTTATTTAATATCTTTTGGCTTTTTTCCTAATTTATAAATTAGGGTTTTTCGTGGACCGTCGGATTGACTCGGAGTTTGAACGTGGACTGTCGGATCGCACTCAATTTCTTTGACTCTCTCTCTCTCTCTCTCTCTCTCCCCTGCCGCGCCTCTTCCCCATGCACATCCCCTCCCCCTCTCACGCTCACGTCTTCTCTCTCTCTCTCTCTCTCTCTCTCTCTCTCTCTCTCTCTCTCCTTCTTCTCCTTCTCCTTCTTTTTCTTTCTTTCTTCTCTTCTCTTCCTTTTCTTCTTCTTCTTCCTTCGTCCCCGCACCGCTGCCCCTGCGTTCTTCTTGCTGCCCACCTCCCAACCGTCGCCGGCAGCCCGCCTTGTGCCGTCGCCGGCCGTGCCATCGCCGCCATGAGCCCCCTCTCCTTTCCCTTCCCCTGTTTTCTTCGCCCTGACTCCTCCCTTGTTTCGCCTCGCCCGCGACCATCGCACGTCGCCGTTCCTACCGCCATCGCCCCCACCGACTCGCCACCACCATCCCAGCTTTCGTCCCCTCCCCCCCTCCCCCCCAAGCCGCCGTCGCCCTTGCTGCTCCGGCGACGACACGGCTGCCTCTGCTTCGTCCCTTGTTCTGGCCAAGCCCTCCGCCACCCCAGCTTGCCGGTCGCGCGCTTGCCCAGCTCGCCGTCGCCATTGGCTGCTCATCCCAAATCGGAGCCATCACTGTCGCCGTCGTCACTATTCCTTTTCTTGCCTTGTTCGGGCGGCTTTTGGTCGCGCCGAAGCTAAGATCGACTAGATTCGCCGCCCGTCCAGCAACTACCGGAGCTGCTGCTCGTAAGCCGTCCACCCAGCTACTGAGAGCCCAGCCATCCGCCCTTGCTTCAGCCCCTATTCGTCCTCCCTTCCGCGTAGCAGCCGTCCACCCGTCGCCACCATGGGTCGCCACGCGTTCGTTAGAGCTGCTGCCGTTCCGACAAGACCCCTGCTCACCCCTGTTGCCGCCGAGCTGCTGTCACCTCAATCAGAGCCCCTTGCCGCCCCTACTACTCGGCTGTGGCTGAGAGCCTCGCCGATCGCCGCTGTCGCTGCTGTTCCAGCGAGTCCCCACTGCCTTTGCCTGTTTTCTTGTTCAAGTTGAGGTAAGCGACTTCCTAATCACGACTTAGGATGATGGGTATTGCTAGACTTATTTAGGCGTTCATGTGTGGGTTGAATGTAGTGGATATAGTGGCTATCATGGGCTGTTCGGCATAGTTTTGGTGGCCGTTTAGCGCGATTGGGTGGCTGAGTTATGGGCTGGTTTAGGGTGAGTGAATGGGCCGGAGTATGGGCTGAATTGAGACGATTTGTGGCTGATTTTTGTGATTGGATTGGAGGTCGTTAGTATTGGAATTTATGTCGAGATCGTTGGTTGTTCGTACGTGATTTAATGGTCGTTTGACGGTAGTTCGTGTTGATGATTCATGATGGGGATAACACGCCTATTGTGAGCTGTGGCTTAGTGTGATTGTATGAGGGGCCGTTGATGCTAGAATATAAATTTAGTGTGCGATTGTCCCATGTAGTCCAATGCTTGAAGTGTGTTCATATGTGGTGAATTAATGGTTGGTTGTGATCGCTTAATGGTGATCGTGAGTGTTTGTTGAAATGCAATGTGAATTGGTGGAACCGTGGCCTTTTTGGCGTAAGTATGGCGAATTGTGTTGTGGTCGTTTGGAATGGTTGTGTGATATTTGATTCTATGAAAGATGTGGAAAATTGATTGAATTAAGTAGCGTGTGTGTTTGCTTGAAAAGCTCAGATTGATTGGAGGGCTGCTAACCTGAGGCGTGGTTATGCGGGTGTAGCGAAAAAGGCAAGAAAAGACTTGAGGCGTGTTTATGCGGGTCATTGGAAAGAAAGTTGAGCATGAGGCGTGTTTACGCAGGCTGTGAGAAAGGGCCTGAGGCGTGTTTATGCGGGCTGTGAGAATGGCCTGAGGCGTGTTGACACGAGTCGTGGATAGTTGGATGGACATGCATGTGGAATGTGCTTGATTGGATTGGTTGAATGCAAGTGTGTATGATGCTCGAGTGATTGTGATGTGTTCTTGGAATATTATTGCTTATAGTGATTTGACTGATATGCAAATTTGGCGCATGATTAGAAGCGAGGTAAGTATGTTTATGTAATTTCTAGTACGTCGATGGTTAGATTGCATGTTGAGACTTGTCTGGGTACGCATTGGCCTAGGTGGGGATTAAGTTGTCTACTTATTGAGATTTATCTCATTCCCATTGTTAAACATTTTTAGGCTTGAAGTGGCGAACAGTTGTAATATGCGGTTCGGAGACCGGAAGTGGTAGTGGACATCGATGTTGCTTCCCTTCTTGTATGCCCCCTTTTTGTATAGTGTAGTGGACTATCCAACCACTGTCCCCTTTTTATGATTGTGGTTTATTTGTTAGTAGCCTGGGTTGTTATGGCGTAATGAAATTATTATTTTGTGCTATCCCTCTGTCATTATCTTTTGTTTGGGTTGTTTTATTTCCACTTCCGCTTGCGTTTGTCTTTGCGTGTTTCGTATGGGTCGACGAGGCGTCCTGAGACATCGCGTTCAATACGGCCGTCGAAGGGGTGTCGCGAGCCCGTTAGGGTTTGGGGCGTGACAACCATCCTCTACTACTAGGTTTTGGAGTACTTGTGAATATAGAATGGGACTATCAAGATGTACTTGTACTAAAGTTCGAGATAGTGTACATTAAGTGTAGTTCTACTGTCTAGGCGGATGTAGGATTACTTGAGTTTCTCCCCCATTGTTTCGTCACTCCATACATTGATAAGAATGGTGAGTTAGTTGGACCTTTGAGGGTTTTGATGATCCCCTGAACATGACGATGGAAGGGACGTGATGATGTCAAAGGTTATCAACCCATGAGTTGGACAGTGGGTTGGATGATGTACATGCTTGTTTTTGATTAAGTATGGGTATAAGGCGATAGATGACCCGACTACTTCCTAGTATTAATGTGTTGTTATCTATTTCTTTTTTGCACTTGTATTAATATTTGGAAGATGAAGTTTAAAGGAAAGATGAACATATAAATTATTTTAAATTTCTCAATTTCCGTTCTCTTAGGATGTGATTGTTTTATTATGCTTATGTGTGCTTAAAAGAGAAATACATAATTTAACAAAAGATCTCAAGTTGTGCGTGTTCTGTGGCGTTACATGTAGCATTAAAAATTTGCATTTAAATTAAGGAAACTAAAATGATTTCTCATGAAAAGTAAATAATGTTTGGTAAACACAGTGTAAAATACTTTTCAAAGGAATTTTTAAGAATAAGAAAATAAAATATAGAAGGAGAATAGAGGAACTTGTAGTTGTAGTTCAGGGGAGCAACACAACAGTATCACCAGTACTAACATCACACAACCCTAGGCAACATGTTGTCGAGGTTAAGCGACTCTAGTCGCTCAACACTAGGTGGCGCAAAGCTGGGGCTACATGACAGGGATGTTACGCCTCGAACCCCAACGACACCCCTAAATTGGTCGAATTAGTGTGACGTCCCAAGAACGTCACCAACCCAAACCAACACATTAGAGTTCAAACACGGCGGAAACGATAACACACACAACCGAACAATGATCAAGAAGGGTAACACGAAGTGATAATTAACTAAACAACCAACCACTTCATTACATCCACTATATTTACAATATTCATTACAAACCATCGCAACCATCAAACCTCCACACTGATAACCGCCGATATCAAAATGGACTAGCGGCTTCGGGTAGACTAACACTTACACAAAAAATGATGTCTCTAAAAAAAAAACGGATCCAACGCCTAGCTTCTAACTAACCCTAGAGGGGTCCACTCAAAGTCAGTTTGATACTCCGAGGACTTAGACTCAGCATCGATCTCAATTGGGTTATCCTCATCTCTCGACTCTAATGGGACCTCAATTGGCTCCTCCTCCGGATCTTCCTTGGGTTCCTCTTCAGATTCCATTTCCATGAGCTCTTCATCTGAGACTAAATCCATCGGAATTGACTCTTGATACAGTACTTCAGGCTCTGGCTGAGGATTGGCCTCAATAGGTGCAAACTCTGTGGGTGTGAGTGAAAGGGGCCGATTACTCATAACCAATACCCGTGCTAGTCACCTCACCATCAAGGGAAGGAATGGCCGCTGGATCTCAATCTCCAACTGCATCAAAGGGGGCATTGAAATCTCGAATTGGCCCAAACTTGTCTAATCCATCTCGGAAGGTCCAAGCAGTGTAACCATGAGACTGCCATTCCTGAACACCTATGTCTACCCGAACCACACTAGTGTGTTTAATCCAAATATATTGGTTATCTATAGGGTACTCTACCGACGCGTGGCCTAATTGCATCAGTATGCCAAAACTTTGCGGCGGCATATTGTTCATGGTTTAGGTTTGGGGTCTGAAATGGTTTTAAATAAAACCATGAGAATACTTCTCTGCAAGCGAATACCGTAGATCCTACCTAGGCTAACATGTATCTCCAAACTAGTTCAAACACTCATATCATAAAATCAGCATGCCATAAAATCGCAGGCACAACCATATCTCTTTGATACACACGAAACCTTACATGCGATTTCAAACATAACTTTCAGAAATCGACATAATAAAGCACTTATCAATACCAATCAATCCATATCGGTACCAAAGTTCATATAACAATTTGAATACTTTCAATTGTGAACACATATATCGCGTTCACCATCACAATCTAGCACGCATATCCAACTCATTTCTGATCCACATAAACACGCCTCATGTCCAATCCTTCTCCAGCCTGCGTAAACACGCCTCAGGCTAAAAAATGATAAATCAATTCTCGACCCACGTCAACATGCCTCAGGTCCAATCTCTTTCCACAGCCTACGTCAAAACATCTCAGGCTAAAAAATGATCAATCAATTCTTGACCTGTGTCAACACATCTCAGGACAAGTTCCATTTCCTGTGTAAACACGCCTCAGGGATTAGGTGATCACACGTACACACATTTTCCATTTATTATCTACACCCCGCGTAAAAAACCCTCTAGGTGTTTAATGTTCTTGCAACACATCAAGCACTCGATCACATATCAATCTCATACAACCAATTTGCACACGCCACCCAAGATATTCAAGCTACCAATGAGCCACACTAACTCACAATTTCACCACTTCAACTTGCACGAGCACAATTAACACAATTTTCACATTTTGCACCATTTTTCATCAATCAAGAATGGTCACACTTACGCCATTAACCCCGATTCACTACGCAATACATTTCACACATATTCACGCATTCAATCTAACCATGCTAAGCACATCAATTTAGCCACGCCACGTAAATCACCAAAACATTACCTTTGAGCTCATTTTCCATACTATGCTCATTACAATCATTTCTAATCAATCCAACGATCAAATCAACCTATTCTAATCTCGATTTAACCTGTAAAAATATCACAATCTCACCCAAACATCACAGCCAACTCAATCCGCTAAATTACCTTCGAACAACCCTAAAATTTCATCAAATCGCGCCCAAACTAACCCGAATTTATCCATTATCCTAAGTGGGGTTTAGGATATGACTTACATAAGTTCCTATGCGAGATCAAGCACTCAAAGACGGCTGAACAAGAAGAAACAGCAGCGGCGACAGCTCCGAACAAGGAAGAGCACCGACGGCTCACGTCGGCCACGAACGGAATGGTGGCGGCGACGGGTGGATTGTGGCGGTGGTTGGCGTGGCTAACTGGCCACAAGCACGGCAAGGAGAGGGGGATGTGGCACGGCCAAGAAGAGAGGGAGAGAGAGGGAGGGGTGAGAAGTGAGGGGGAGAGAGGGAAAAAGAGAGAAAAAGAAATAAAAAGCTAGTCAAAGTCTACCCCAAGCAAAATCACCATCTCGCCCTCCTCTAAACTTTCCCTCCTGCGGCTACGATTCATTCTTATCTTAAAATCGACAACCTAGATCAACTCTAACAAAAAATATCCAAGGGTAAAACGGGAATTAAACAAATAGGATAGGGCAAAATTGTCCAAAAATTATGGCTTCTAAAGTGGGGGTGAAATGTCTAATATGCCCTTCCACTTTTATACTTAGCCTTCACAAAGTCCCAGGAGCAAAACAATCATTTTCCACTTCCAGTCAAAATTTCGATTTTCTGACGAATTTGAACAAATCCGAAGCTAGCCACGCTAATGATAACGTCGTCCAATTAATTGTCATGACTTTCAAAATTTTTGATACCAAAATTCGGTCTCTAATTAATGGCTAAATCCAAATAAACACGACTTGAACGTATCTCAAACTAACGGGCGGCTTTCGGGAAAATTTGTATATTCGACCTGTGATCGATACTCAATCGAGTCACGTTTAAGTAGACTTGAACCATGGTGACCTCGATTGTCATGTAATTGCGAGGATCAATCACTAGTTCTTAAGAATGTGATCGTTCGAAATAAGTTTAGAGTCGTTTGCCAATATCATATTATGGCGAGACGAAATCACCCGCGTTCCAATTATATGATATTAGTAAATCGGTCCGTGACCATCCTTAGATTGGTCTATACTGGCCCAAAACATCACCTCGATAATCTTTATCATCGAAAGTCAGTCCATGATCAAGTTCTTTGGTCGCGCGAATCTAATTCCCTAATTAGCCTTTCCCCAATGATTTGTATCCCAAGGATGATCAGTTCTGAGCGAGATTTACTACAAGTTCATTAATGAAATCATGCATTTCATAGATCTCAAGTAGGTCGAAATTCGAAAAGTCATAAGGGAACACGAGGCTAGACCCTCAATGTGCTAGATCTAGTGTTAAGTGACCTTGTGCGAGCTAAATTTAGTGTCGAACAACTGTCGACGAAGTTTGCCAATGTTGACAAACTAGATCTGGGGTCGAGCGACCCTCAGCAAGGTTTTCCAACATTGAGCGACCCTTCGTGAAACTTGCCAGTGACGCGTGCTTGTTGGTGAAGCTTTGCCGGTGTCTCACAAACCTCGACCTCATTCGTGAAGCTTCCCAGCCACGGCAAGTTCATGAAAATCCCCAAACTTTCATTGGAAGAAAAAAATTTGTAAGCAGTAAAAGTACGAATACTAATATCTACTGAGGGCAAAATTGAATCAAACGTCAAAGCTTTGGTTCAAGAGCATTTGGATACTCAAAACTGCTCGCAAATGTACTCTCAAATGCGTCCTAACCGGTTTTATTAAATCATTAGAAAATTTTCTGCTTAAACAACCACTTAATATTTGCTAAAATATCTAGTAAACTTATTTAGCATATGAGTCTCAGTGTTTCTAACATTACTCAATGCAAAAATGTGAATATGTGTGTTTTTTTTATTTCTTAAGATCATGTTACAAAACCCATAACTATAAACAAATGATCCAGGTCTTGGACTCAGAGTTTGACAAATACTACCAACAAATGGCACAGATTGTTGGGCAGAAAAAAAAAAATTCTTGAGGCACTACTAGTCAATGTTTCCATAACTTTTTAGCGGTTTCCCTCCGAATGAAAAAAAAATTATAGGTACGAGCAGCTAGACAGTATAGAACTAAAGGAGCTGCCGTGATGGTCACGACGGAAATCGATTTGCCATATAGCCTAAGTGTTAACTACGAGCTAGATCGACACCGAAAGTATAGAACTAAAAGGAACAATCAACCGTCATTAACTAGTAGAAAGACAGCGAAGTTAAGTTCAAAGTCTTCATCATGCGCCCTACAAAGTCAAGAGATTCAAATCAGACGTTCTTCCATTGGTTATTACAGTTCTACAGCTTAATATCCCAAATTATATCTACCGTGACACATTTACACAAACCTTTTTCTTTTGACATAAAAAGCTCTAAACTTATACCTATGCGACACATTTACTTTATGACAAGGTTATGTCAGATAATTTTTTCAGCATTATTCCACTTAAGTCACGTGGGCGCCATGTTCAGATCGTTTGCTTTCAGGTATCCATGTGGGCAGATTTTTAACGCTTCTCATTGACGGAATTTTGAAAGAGGGTAAATATTTAGGATTTTTAATGGCTTTTCCCCTAAAAAGAATTCACTAATTTTAGTGAGGGAAAATGACACAAACAGACCCTGAATTTTGGCGAATTATGTAATGTGGTCCTTAAACTTTCAATTTTCTCAATGTGTTTCCTAAACTTTAATCCAATGTACAAATTAGTTCATAAATTGTATGAAAATATTCAATATTATCCTTCTATTAATTTAAGTTCAGGGAGAATATTGAATATTTTTATATAGTTTAAGGACTAATTTAAATATGTATCAAAATTTCAAGGACCACATTGAATAAATTAAAAATTCAGGAATCACATTGCATATTAGGCTAAAGTTCAAGGATCACATTAAATAAATTAAAAGATCAAATATTATGTTACATATTAAGTCAAAATTTAGAAATCTTTTGTACGTTGATTCAAAATTCAATGAGCAGTGACCAAGTATGTGAGGTACAAGTACAGTGACCCAATTAGAATAGTCAATTCGACCAGACAATGTGATATTAGGCTAAATTTTAAAAAGTCAACCTTAAATGGGTTTTAAATTTTAAAACTTAAAGATAAATAGATCTAAATGGGTTGAGTTTGGAACTCATGTCCAACCCACCCACTAGATCCATCCACACATTCTCTCCCTCTTTACAAAAATATTTAAAAAAAATCAAAATTTAATTATTTTTATTTTTTCTCTTTTTCTTTTATTTTTTTCTTTTTTCTTTTCTCTTCTTTCTTTTTCTTTTTTTTTTTAATTTCGGCTAGTGGTCGGCCATGGCGACCGGCCATCGGGGTGGGACGACCTCACCGGAGGCCGACGAGCTCGAGCTCACCGCCTTCGGGCGAGGCTCAAGCCTCGTCGATCTGGCAAGCCTCGAGCTCGACCGATTCCGGCGACCTCGAGGCTCGCCTGATCCCGGCGAGGCTGAGGCCTCACCGATTTGGCGAGACTCGAGCTCGCCGGATCTGGCAACGTGGAGCCTTGCCCGAGGCCGGCGAGCTCGAGTCTCGCCAGATCGACGAGGCTGGAGCCTCGCCTGTGGTCGGTCGCCGACAACAGCGGCCGGCGATCGGCCAAAAATAAAGGAAAAATAAAGGAAAAATAAAAAATAATTAAAAAATCGATTTAAAGATATTAATATTATTAAAATGAATGCACAAAGTAAAATCAAATCAGATTTTATATACCAAATATCGAAAAATATTTTCAAGTTTCAGTCAAACGTCAATTTTTTTTATTTTCTTGGATAATGACTTTATGGAAAATATTTTCTATAAATGTCGCATTTTTCATAAAACAAATAGAACCTCAATTTAAAAAAAAATTATAAAAATTTTTCACTAGCTTTGTATTGCATAAAATGTTTTAGCAGTATAATTTTAAAAAAATCATAAGAAACAAGTATTCCTAGATTAGGTTAAATATAAAAGTGTTTTAGCAATCGGGTCGGGTATGGGTCGGGATATTTACACTATGAATAAATTGGTTATAAACGGGTTAATGGGTCAATTTGGGTCGCATCATTTATGACCCGACCCGACCCACCCGTTTAACAAGTCTACCGCATGGCGCTTTGGGTTCTTTCCTTACAGTCATCATGAACAAGAGAAAATTCTAAATGAGGACCTAAAGTGCTCTCATTTTCTTAAATAGGGGTATGAAGTGGACTTATGTTTTCAAATGAGGTTCTGAAGTGGCTATAACAGTTTCAAATAGAGGCCTTACCCCTCCGGCTGGCCAAGGATATTTTCGTCCAAAAATAATTTTAACATAAATTTTAGTTAAATTAGATTTAAAATTTTTTTAAAAAAAAAACTGGGGGCAGGGCTGGTGGTCGACCCTCCCCGCCTGTGGTTGCCACCCCATCGCTGGTGGGGTGGCGGCGATGGTAGGCGGGGTCGCCGGTGCCTCAGCGAGGGTCGACGACACTCGCCAGAGCCAGGAGATGGTGGTGACCCTCTCCCAGATCTGGGCGAGGGCCAGTGACCCTCGCCCTAGTTTGGGAGAGGGCCGCTTGACCTTGCCCTGGTCTGGGCGAGGGTCATTAACCCTCTCTCGGCTCTGGCGAGGGTTGGCCCCGGCGACCCCGTCGGCCATCGCCGCCGCCCCACCGGCAATGGGGCGACAGCCACAGGTGGGGCTAGCCTCCCCCTTTTTTTTTAAAAAAAAAAACTTTACCTTTTTTTTTCATTTTTGAGTTTGTTTTTTATGGAAAAAAAACTAAAAAGGAAAAAAATAAAAATAAAAAACCAAAAAAATTAAAAGACGAAAATGCCCTTGACTCCGGTGAGATGAGGCCCTTTTTTTAGACTGAGATGGCTACTTCAAACTTTTATTTGAGACAATGTTCACTTCGGGATCTAATTTGAGAAAATGAGGGCATTTCAGGTCCTTATTTGACACATGGTTCACTTCATACCGTTATTTGTGAAAATGAGAGCACTTTGGGACATTATTTGGAATTTTCCCTCACGAATAATTAGATTCATTCAAATAAAATCTGACATGATAGCCAATCACATGAACGGAGAAACCACTATAAATATGCTTTGGGGTGAATTCTAGCTTACTATGCCTGGATCATCTAAGCCCTGAGCACCCTAAGTACCCAGTCTCCACGATGCTTAGTTTCAGTTCTTTAACCTTCATCCTACCTTGTCTTCTCTTTCTGTTCATGCTCATCAAAATTCTCAAAGCAAAAAGTTCCAATGCTTTGAAGTTACCCCCGGGGCCAAAGAAACTGCCCCTCATCGGAAATTTGCACCAGTTGATAAGGTCCCAAGCTGCCACATCATCGTCTGAGTAACCTAGCGAAAACCTATGGTCCCATTTATCACCTCAAGGTCAGCGAGCTCACGTTCGTCGTTCTTACGTCTCCTGAAATTGCCGAAGATGTCCTGAAGACGCACGAGATCAACTTTGCCCAGAAGCCAATATTCCAGTCTTTAGAAATGATGTTCGACACGGACTCAAGCTTCATGTATGCCCCTTACGGAGAATATTGGAGGCAGCTTCGTAAGATTTGTGTCTTGGAACTTCTAAGCGTCAAACGCGTTCGGTCTTTCAAATCAGTAAGAGATGACGAGATGGGCAATCTGGTCCAGTCCGTGCACTCGTTGCAGGGTCGCCCTCTCAATCTCTCCAACAAGATCTCTTCATGCTTAAATTCCATAATATCCAAAGCAGCATTTGGTGAAAGCTACAAGCACCAGGAGGAGTACCTTTCAGCTCTTAAAGACGCTGTCAAGCAGGCCGGCGGTTTTAGCATTGCGGATGTTTTCCCGTCCCTCAGAATCCTGCGTTACATTGGGGGGACGAAATGGAGGCTAGGCAGCATTCAGCGAAGATGTGATCAAATTTCGAATCGTATTCTCAATGTTCATAAGAGGCCGAAAGAAAACTTGAGTACCAAGGAAGATAGCCTTGTCAAGGAAGATTTTGTCGATGTACTTTTACGGATTCAAGAGTCGAACGAACTTGCGTTTCCTCTTACTGACAACCACATAAAAGCTATCATCCTGGTATGTTAACATCCTATAGCTATGCTAGTAAATTTGGGAATACATGTTTTAAAGTTATTACACCATAAAGTTATGTGTCACTATTTTCAACAAGTTGCTACAAACTGTAGTAATATGTTCTTGTCAAACAGCTTAAAAACGCTAATACTCCTTTCACAGCTAAAATTACTGTAGAAAAAATGTATCGAGCACCTTCGAAGTTCTTTCAGTTGTGAACTCTAGCTCATTATATTGGACCTACAAAAGCAAAATTCTTCCATTCGTAGACTAAATGCTCGTTTCTTTTTTGTTTGCACCTTTTTAGGAATTCTTTGGTGGCGGAACCGATACTTCATCGGTAACAGTAGAATAATGGGCGATGTCGGAATTGCTCAAGAACCCACAAGTGATGGCGAAGGCGCAGACCGAGGTACGCGAGGCCTTGAAAGGAAAGGATCGAGTGCAAGACTCGGATCTCGAAGATCTCAAGTACTTAAAATCAGTGATCAAAGAGACTCTCAGGTTACACCCTCCCGTACCATTAGTCCCCAGAGAAGCAAGGCAAGCATGCAAGATCAAGGGCTATGATATACCCGCAAAATCAAGGGTGCTTGTTCATGCCGGGGCATTAGGAAGGGATCCAAATCGCTGGAAAAACCCAGAAAAATTTGAGCCGGAGAGGTTTCTTGAATCATCAGTAGACTTCATTGGGACATATCATCATTTTGTTCCATTTGGGTTTGGCAGGGGGGTGTGCCCGGGCATCGCATTTGCTATGGCAAATGTTGAGCTCTTAGTAGCATTCTTGTTGTACCATTTCGACTGGGCACTTCCCAATGGGCAAACTCCTGAAGAACTGGATATGACCGAGGCTTTTGGGGCCACGGTCTGCAGAAAGAGCGATCTTTATGCGATCGCCACCACTCACAATCATGGCCATGCCTGATAAAAGACGACTTGTTGGTTGGGGTGGCCATTCTTATTGCGCCATCGTGCTCATACCAATCATCTATTTCATCCCGTGTCATTGTTAAGAAAATAGAGTCTATAAACAGGCACTAAAAACATGTCAAATTGTGTCCGTCTCGGTTTTTATCGTATTGGCTTTATATGCCAAGATTTTGAATTTCTCTCTTTATCAATTTCTCGCGTTTGTCTTCCCTCTATTGGTGCAAGAAATTGCCTGCCTTTGCTTTGTGGTGGCACATGTTGGTGGTTTACTTTCACATGTATTTTTGCGTATATTTTGTTTGGGGTTGTAACCCATTGATTGTAGAAGATACCAAACAAAAAGGGTTTACAAATTGAGCCTGGAAAAAAAAAAACACACCTCTCTCTCTCTCTCTCTCTCTCTCTCTCTCTCTCTCTCTCTCTCTCTCTCTCTCTCTCTCTCTCTCTCTCACGACCCCTCCCCAACGCCCGCCATAGTTGATGTCACGCCCCGAGCCCCATCGAGCGTGCGACACCCTCCACTGGTCGATTAGTGCGATATCCCAGGGTATCGCCGACCTCGAATAACCATCAGAGATTTACAACCACAGCGGATACTAACGATTAATCCCGGACGAATTAAAACTGGGGAATCAATCAGGGAGAATGAACATATTCGTTCTCATTGCCAAATTTACACCATAATATTTACAATATCCATTATTATTACAAGCACACCGAACCAGTAACTATTAACTTCCAAAATACAAAAAGGATCAGCATCATAGATCAGCATTATCCAAAAATGGGGCACTCTCAATCTATTGCCTCGCTCCCAAAACTAGTCCCTACGCCCTCTCGGAGGCGTCCACGCTGACTCACTGTCCTCGGCATCACCACATGAATCCTCCTCAGCTATTTGTTCACCCGACGGCTCCGAGTCGGCCTCAATATGATCATGGCTCAGGCGGGGGCTCTGAAATGGTTTGGTTGAAACAACCGTGAGACACTTCTCAATAAGTTCACCCCTAAATCCCACCTAGGCTATCACGTACCTCCAGACAATTTCATACAACACAATCACACACGTGCAATTGTCACATCGCAAACACCTCAATCAAGACATACCTGGGGCTTTCCAGCGTGCTACCTGCACGTCAGCCATAACCGATATATAATCAATCACATGCGCAATTTACTTTTTATTTCATGCGCTCAATCCCGGCTTATCATGTTTCTTTCTCAATCCTCACTAGTGACTCGCGTAAACGTACACGTCTCAGGTCCACTGCGATCACTTTCCACAACACTTCAGGCCTGCGTAAACGTACACGTCTCAGGCTTAACACCTACCACCTACTGCACAACCCGCGTTGAAGTACACACCTCAAGCTGGCACAACTCTCGTCACAAACATTCGTTTCATTCTCATCATTTCTTTTTCCACATTCCTCGCCAGTGACCCGCGTAAACGTACACGCCTTAGGTCCATTGCGACCACTTTTCACAACACTTCAGGCCCGCGTAAACATACACGCCTCAGGCCATGTTTCTTGCCCGCGTAAAGTACACACCTCATGCTCAACATCTACCACCTACTGCGCAACCCGCGTTGAAGTACACGCCTCAGACTGGCAGTCTTCCGGTAAAATCGGACATCGTCCCGCGTAAACGTACACGCCTCAAGACGGCACAATTTTCTCAACCACGCATATACCATGTCACGCATTATTTCTCGTTCTTCCACACGTTCAACAATCACTTGCCACACAAATAGCCAGTCACACGTGACCCGTGCATGCAACAAATACACGCAATTCATGCTCACTCAGCATATAACATGGCCAATTTTATAATTAAAATAATTTGGCCCACGCGTGCACCTAACAGGCATAATTAAGCCAACCAATTGCACAGTCACACATTTAATTTCACCACCACAACCTAATTATAATTCAAACGCACGTAAAACACAGAAATTATTATTTTTCTCTGACCAAATGACCTCAAATCGATTCAAGTCCTTCACGAGACTTTCTCGCCATAAATTTTCGGTTCTAAAAATCCAACTTACGACCCGATCGGCCCATCACAGCCCCATGAACAGTAGCTCACAGCCCACTGTTATTCTAAATTTTTCAATAAAAAATTTCCGGTTTCAATTCTAAGGCTCACCACATAATTCCACTCCTAAATCATGTAATTTCGCACCTATCCTATGCTCGGTTTCACTCAAAATCGCCCGTCGATACCCGAAATCCTAAATTGGGTTTAGAGCGCGACTTATCTGCGTTCTAGACTATCGCGGCTAGAACGGAAAGCGGCGGCACTTAATCGGGGATGGCGGCGATGGTGTACGGCTCCCGGGTGGCGGCGATTGGCTTGGGGTGGCGGTTCGGCTCCTTGATGGGGCTCAAGGCCACTTAGAGAGAGAGAGAGAGAGAGAGAGAGAGAGAGAGAGAGAGAGGGAGAAACGGTGAGGTTTGAGGCTGGTGGTGGTGGTGGCATAGGGCGGCGTGGACGGCGGCTTAGGGGCGGTCCGGCGTGCGGCGGCAAGGCGGTGGCGCCGGCGTGGAGAAGAACGGCCAAGGGAAGCTCACAGTGGAGGGGGAGGGATTTCACGGCAAAAGGGGGGCTGTTCGGTGAAGAAGAGAGGAGAATGTGGAGAGAGAAATGAGTTTGGACCAAATAGTGTCCACTTTGACCATTGGCAAAAATGACCAAAATGCCCTTTACTCACATTTTTAATCCGACAGTCCCGATTCGATCTTATCTTGATCCGACAGCCGATATCGATTCTTGCACAAAAATATCCAAGGGTATACTTGTAATTTCCCAAAAATCCAAGGGTAAAATTGTCCAATCAAAATTTTAGGGCAAAATTACCAAAATGCCCTTTACCCTTAAAGCATACCCTTTATTAAATCCTAGGGGTATTTTGGTCACTTTCTCTGTTTCTTGCCCAAATTGAATTTTTCCGAAGGAATTGAGCGCACCAAAAATTCACACGTGTCCCCTGCAACGTCGTCCTAACGTTCCGTCGTGACTTCCAAATTTTTCGGTGTCCAATTTGGGCAAAAATTCAATAATTAAATTCTATTAAACGCAACTCGAGCATTTCTCGAGCTAACGGGCGGCTTGCCGGGGAAATTCGCTGAATCGATTCATGACTGATACTAAATCGAGTCACGTGCAAGTCCGTTCGGTACGCGACGACCTCGGTTGTCATTAAAATCGCGAAGATCAATCACTTGATCCGAGGGGTACGATCGTTCGGTATAGGTTCAGGATCATTCGTAAAGTCATTTTGTGGTCCGGCGGAATCACCCGCGATCCACTACTATGACAGTGGCGAACTGATCCCTGACTATCCTTGGATCGGTCAACAGTGGCTCAAAATATCACCTCGACCGTTTAATGGTCGAAAGTCAATCTACGATCGAATTTTCTTTAGTCGTACGAATTTAATTCCTCGATTAGCCTTTTCCTAATGGTTAGCATCCCAGGAATGATCAATTCCGGGTGAGAACTAACTACGAGTACATTTATAAAACTCAATAATTCATAAATCCCAATTGGACAAATTTTCGGGATGTCACAGTTGAAACTGCTGGTTGTCCCTTCCATCCTTTGTTGCCGCCTCCTATTATCTTGGAGATGGATTTGAGCAAGTCCATAAACTATTCTCTCTCTCTCTCTCACGACCCCTTCCCAGCGCTGGTTGTGCGTCTTTTGTTGCCACCTCCTATTATCTTGGAGATGGACTTGAGCAAGTCTTTCAACTGCTTTGTTTGAAATTTGGGACGTTAAAACTCGGGTATTCCTTGGGGAGAGGGGAGAAAAACTTTCTCTCCAATTAAGGGTTGTTAAAATAAGTAACACAGTCTTCTCAACCTGCCAGGTGTATACACTTAGATAAGCGGGGTAGCCCCAATCGAAAGATTAGGTTTCCCCTACTTTAGTAAGGTACTCTTGGTAACCACCACGCTACTATTATTCTGGAGAGCTTTCTTAGCCTATTTTTTTTTTCAAACTTTTTCACAACTACCATTGTTATATTAACGGAGAAGATATCGGATTTTGCAATTTAAGTCAATGCGAAATCATCGATAAATAAAACAAGGAAACCATAAACGACATGGTAAATTTACGTAATTTGTTCCGAGTGTCGGTACCTATATCTTCATGGGAGAGCCAGCAGCAAGCAATCCACTATAATCGGATAATCAGAACTACAATTGCTCATGCACTCCGGTGTTTCCCACACCTAAATTAAATCAAAACCCAAAATGTTCACAAATGAATAACTCAATAACTCACAGCATAAATCCGCCCGTATTCGGAGCTCTTCTTCCGCTGTCCAACACAACGTACGCTTCTTTTGCTGCGTTTGTCCTTGCACGGCTATGTTAAGAGCTTACTGTGCGGCTCCTTCTTCACTGAGGGTAAGAAAACCCACGATTGTTTTTTTCTCTTTATATGCGGCTACTGTAGGAATGAGGGAAAAACAAAACCCTTGTTTTGCTTTTTATATGGAACATGTTGCCCCTTCTTATTTTTGTACATATCTAAAGAAAGTATCTCCTTCCTGTATGCAATATAAAGAAAGCCCAAGAAGTCGAACCGGTCAAATAAAAGATCTAACTTCCTTCGCCCGAATAGTCTAAGATTTGCACATGATTAAAATACGCACATCAGATTTTGAACGGATCAAAATCTTTCAATGGGTCGGATTCCGTAAACGGTTTAAATTTGAAACATACTTTAGGAACCATGATCAATTTTGGGGTCACCGCTTTGGCCGTGATCAGATCCGGAGTCCCGGCTGCTTCGCGACTAAATCTAGGATCGTGGCCATGCCATCGCCAGATCTGGTCATGGCCGTAACCGAGCAACCTTAGTAGCTGCTGTCACCTTGTCCACCATCGCGCTACTCAGCATGATTTTTTAAATTTTCTTTAGCTATATGTCTAGGTTAATACTTAAGCATATAGAATTAATAAGCAAAACCTTATCGTCTTAATTTATATCTTTTGGTGCCGTCATGCGTCTGAAGCAGAGCGGGATCTGAC
Organism: Syzygium jambos; assembly: GCA_031216235.1. Classification (NCBI taxonomy): domain Eukaryota; kingdom Viridiplantae; phylum Streptophyta; class Magnoliopsida; order Myrtales; family Myrtaceae; genus Syzygium; species Syzygium jambos. The sequence goes on along the minus strand of CM062223.1, from coordinate 18,925,509 downwards.
ACGTGAATCGAAGTGCAAGTATGCTGAGAATACATTCACTGGATTTACTTACATAATTTTTTTTTGTCTTGTACTTATTTGATGTAGTGAAATTATGAATTAAAATCTAATCTCCAAATATGAAAATTATAGAAAAATAATTACAGTCAAATTCCAATTAAAAAACAAACAAACAATGTATAAGTTGACGGAAGTAAAAAAAACTATTTCAATGGATCGGATTCCGTAAATGGTTTAAACTCAAGACATAATTTAACAACTACGACCAGATTCGGGTTTACCATTGTGGTTGTGATCAGATACGAGATCCCGACTCTGTTGCGGCTAAATCTAGGATTGTGGCCATGCCATAACCAGATCTGGGCATGGCCATGACTGAGCAACCTTAGTAACTGCTGTCGCCTTGAGCGCTGTCACCTTGAGCACTGTCGCACAACTTAGCATGATTTTTAAATTTTCTTTAGCTATATGTTTAGGTTAATGTTTCCGCAAATAGAATTAATAAGCAAAACCTTATAATTTTAATTTATGTTTTTTGTTGCCGTCGTATGCTGAGAATACATTCACTGGATTTGCTTACATCATATGTTTTGTCTCGTACTTATTTGACGTAGGGAAATAATTACAGTCAAATGCCAATTACAAACCAACAAACAATGTGTAAGGTGATGGAAATAAAAGAATATTCATCATCATGCCTGCTGCCTAGTCCGAAAAAAAAACCTTACGCAACATATCGCGACAAAAGAATCACCAAAGGAAACAAATGTTTTGTTGTCTTGTGGTGCGAATTCCGCCTGAAAAATTGACCTCGGTGACGAATTTTTGTCGCCCTTGATTAGTCTATGGCGACAAAAATAAATTTATCGCCTTTGAGCAAGACAACCTTATTTTGCCGCCTTCAGTTTTCAAAGCCGATAAATTTCATTGTTCGTCACCTTAAATAGTCAAGGCGACAAATAGGAAACAAAGGTGACCAAAAAAAAAAACTTATCACCTTAGACAAAGGCAATGAAACAAACGCAACAAATGATTCACGAAAAAAAAATTGTCGCCTCTACCTGGGTAGCTAAAATTTGGACCTTCTGTCACCTTAGCCAATTTCTTTTTTTTTTTTTCAGTGAGTTAAGGAATCAAAATTGAGACTGTGTGGTCGTGGTCAAAATGAGTGGGACCACATAATATGGCTTAATCAAAATGATGTTCTTTTTCTTAGGGAAAAGAATTTTCAATGTTAGATTAAACAATTAATCCTATCGCATACAAGTGAAACTATTTCAATACATCCATGATAACTTTAAATGGTTATATTATAATCTATGGGAACATCAACTCATGAAATAGTTAAACCTGAAGGTGTGAAATTCATGATACACCTTGACAAATTTGTTTAAGAGAAGTGAAAATAACTTAACAAAAGAGTGGTAAAGCCACATAAATTTGTTTACCAGAAGTGAAAACAACTTAACAAAAGAGTAGTAAAACCACATGACATATGATGCATAAGTAATGCCCAAAAACGCACCCGCGTGCGAGCACACACATATAGATGATTTGATCAACTCAACCTTGGCTACTTTCTCCAAGATCGTGGGTGCAACGCTTTTCAAGCATGACATCACCTAAAATTATATTGTGCACTCTATGGACTATTGATCATGAGTTCTACGTGCTGTATCTTCTATTTTTATGCAAGGTGATTTGGACGAAATATTGTGATCTCGTCTTCCGTTTACTTCAATTCTTAAAAAGAGCACGTGGAATGGATTACTCATTATGTGCTTTGTAGGTGATAATTGTTCAAAAAGTCCTAAATCTACTGTACATAAGTCAATTTAGTCACAAACTCTTCAATTATGTCAATTTAGTTATAAACCTTTTGACGATTTGCGAATTTAATCCTGAACCTTTTTTGGTGTCAATTTAGTCCTAAACCTTTTGAAGATTTGCCAATTTAGTCATAAATCTATTATTCGGATATTTGGCCAGAAGGACTATATTGGTAAATTGTTAAAAGGTTTAGAACTAAATTGCCAAATCATAAAAAAAATTATAGGATTAAATTGGCATAATTGAAAGGTTTAGTACTAAATTGGTAAATCGTCAAAAAGTTTTGAACTAAATTGATAAAATTAAAAGATTTATGACTAAATTGCCCTCCGTACAATTAATTTCTGACTTTTTGGACAATTTTTCCTGCTCTGAAGTAAAGCAAACAACTATATAAGACAATGACATCCGGCTAACTTTTTTGAGGTAATGTCAATAATTAAAACCAAAGTCAAAGATTGTAGATATCATATAATAAAAATATATCGTTTTCGGAGCCCTACCTTTCTGTATCATGATACGCACATTCAGTTAGGTGACCTAAAAATTACGATGTCTTTTATTCAGAATGCTTCATAAGTGCCTCTAGAGCACTCTTTCATAATGACCGCTTCTGATGTAGTTAAAAGTTAAAAAAAAAAAAGCCAAAGAATTACTCTTAAGAGTATTCATACTAAAAGAAGGATTAAAAACTCTACAATAAATGTGAAGGGAAATACATACTTATACGAATGTTAGCATGTCCATTGACACATAATTATTTAAAATTCCAATTATATCTGTAAGTCTTTCCTGAATAGTCAATTGGCAATATTTTATTTAGAATCCAAAATAATTTATAGTTTTTCGTAGAAAACAGGTCTTTAAGATGTTTGATATCTGATATGTTGTATCCCATGACTGCATCAAGTCGTCCACCCTCTCTTGCTGCACGTTTGGTTGGCAGGACTACTTATTCTATTCCCATTTTGTACCAAGTGAAATAGTTATTCGCTGGTTTGGTTTAGAATAGCATAATCATTCTTAGAAGTCGAAATACCATAATTAGTTATAAACTATCATAATTTTTTATTTCATGCAATATGGTAAATAAAATATGGACCATAGTCTTAAGATGACTATTTGATACTACATACCGAATCATTACATCATGTTAGTTATTCCATTCCAATGCATGGCAATGGATGGGTCATGAAGATGCCAAAGTTCAAAAAGCCATCAATGGACGGTGGTTTTTATGATGTACAGACTCGCTTTAGATTAAATACGGGGATAGTGGCAATAGATGACCCAACTCTCTTCCCAGTATTAATGCGTTGTTATCTATTTCTTCTTGGATGCTTATTTTAATACTTGGATGGAGTTCATAAGAAAGATGCGTATGTAAATTATTTAATGTTGTTAATTTCCGTTCTCATATGACGTGATTATCTTATTATGTTTCCGCGCACTTAAAAGTAAAATAAATAATTTAACAAAAGATCTTGTATCACGCTTGACGTTCTGGGGCTTGACTCTTTATCTATACGAATTTGCATCGAAGGAAAGGACATTAACCGAAAGGATTTTCATAAAAAGTAAATAATGTTTGGTAGACACCATGTAAAATACTTTGCGAAGGAATTTTTAAGAATAAGGAAATAAAATTAATAGAAGGAGAACGGAGGAACTTGTAGTTGCAGCTCAGGCAAGCGGCACAACAGTATCACTAGTACCAACGTCACATGACCACCCCAGGTGACATGTTATTGAGGTCAAGGGACCCCAGTCGCACGACACTAGGTTGCACAATGCTGGGGCTGCATGAATAGGGAATGCGAGGCTGGACCCTCGGTGTGCTAGATCTAGAGTTGAGTGACCTTGTGCAAGCTAGATCTAGCATCAAGCACCCCTTGGAGAAGCTTACTGGAGTCACATGACCCTCGACAAGCAAGATCTAGCATCAAGCAACCCATGGCGAAGCTTGCTAGTGTCACACGATCCTCGATGAGCTAGATCTTGCATTGAGCGACCATCGGTGAAGCTTTCTATTGGCGTGATTTTCTCTCCTATCTTAGGAAAGGAGATTTGTTAATATTGTATTCTTATAATTCTGGGGTGTCTTCCCTTTTCTGGTGATGTTCCTATTTCTGGTTGCTTGTTTCCTTTGTTGTAGCAACCTTTCTTGCATATATGGTTGAACAATGTCAGATGGTCCAACACAACAAAATAACAAAAAAGAATGAGAGTTTTTTGTCCAAGGACGTAGGCACATTGACAAACCTCGTTAACTTTGTGTGATTGTTTGATTTTCTACATGGTATTAGAGCGAGTTATGACCCTGATTATTTGAAGAACCCGTCTTGTCCACAACCTCTTTGGGCGTCGGCTATTGGGTGGGCACCAGGACATATTCGAAATTAGAATCTGGAAAACTTCCCGACACAAGTGCGGGCTTTGGATCAGAATCAGCGAAGGATTTGGTGCATGGGGGAAACAGCCAACGTCTTACATCTATGTTGCTATATGGAAGGAATTTTCTCCCATGGTCGCGAGCAGTGACCATTGTGCTTGGAGGTCGATCGAGGCTTGGTCATATTACTGGGCAAACTAAAGCCCCCGATGAAGCTCATCCAAAGTTTGAAGAGTGACAAGCAAGCGATCACAATGTTATGACTTGGATCTTCAACTCAATGGAGCCTAAAATCTATGAGATTTTTGCTTACTCAGATTCGGCCAAAACATTATGGGATTCATTGTCTGAGATATATGGTTAAGCCAATAATGCATCTCGAATTTTTGAGCTTCAACAAGGTCTTGCTAACTCTAAACAAGGTGCAAATCAGTCATTCACAGAACATCTGGGGAGCATGAAGAAACAGTCGGATGAACTCCATCAATACATACCTGCAACCCAGAATGTGCGTGACTATGTGCAAAGGGAAGAACAAGATAGAATTTTTTATTTCTTGGCAAGCCTAAGGCCTGAGTTTGAAGACACCAAACGTGACATTCTTATGAGGCTGCAATTGCCGTCCTTTAATACCGTGTGCTCCATAATATAGAGTGAAGAAACAAGGAGGAGAGTCATGCATTCTGACTCGACTGTGGCACCATCAATGGGCTCATTGGAGCATTCGGCAAACACTGTTAGTTCCAATGCCAGGCAAAGTGATGCTGGTGCTCAGTTTGTCAAGGGGAAAGGAAAGAAGGCCATTCATTTTCACTGTGATCATTGTGATCGAGATGGCCATTCCAAGGAACGATGTTGGATTATACATTCTCAGCTACGTCCAAATAAGGACAAGGGTCTGGACGCTAAGATAGCAATTCAAGGGAATACCATAGACTTCCAATCCAAGTTGGAGTCCCTAGTGCTGCTGGTTCAGCAGCTACTTCAGACACGTGGTTCGGGTCCCTCTAGCACTTAATCCGGAAATTTGGCCAAGACTTCTGGTAATATTCGTGCACTTTCTGTTAAGTCTAGAAATCGGTTTGTTGTTGATTCTAGTGCTACAGACCATATGTGTAGTTCCCTACATATTCTATCTACTACTGCTTCTAGCTCTTTATATCCACCGATCATAGTGGCTAACAGAGTGGAAATGCCAACCCAAGGTATAGGGCAACTGAATGTGCTTTCGAAAAAAACCGAGGCTTTATTGGTTCCGAGATTATCTTCTAATTTAATATCTGTGAGTAAATGTACTAAACAGTGGAATTGTAATTTCATTTTTACTCCACACAAGGTGTTGTTTCAGGATTGCAGTACCGGGAGGATGATTGGTGAAGGACACCTTCGGGACGGGCTGTACACCTTAAACTTGCATGGCGAAGCGTTAGTGGCTAGGAAAGGGGCTGTGGATACCTCTTGTCTATGGCATTGGCACATGGGTCATCCTTCAGATTGGGTGTTGCACTCCTTAGACATGTCTTTGACTCATGATTCTAGTAGTTGTGATCCATGTCACTTTGCTAAGCAATATAGGTTGCTTTTCCCTAAACATTTGCATAAATCAATTGAATTGTTCGCTTTGGTACATTTAGACATTTGGGGATATTCTCCTGTTGATTCCAGAGAGGGTTTTCGATATTTTGTTACCTTTATTGATGATAAATAGAGAGTTACCCAGCTTTACCTTCTTGAGTACAAAATTGAAGTACTTACAGTTTTCCAGGATTTTTTGCAATATGGTGACTAATCAGTTTAATACTTCTGTGAAGGTTCTTTGTACCGACAATGGTACCGAATACACTATTAAGACATTTCAAGTTTTTTTACGAAGCAAGGGTATTACTCATGAGACATCATGTGTGGTTACTCCACAACAGAATGGGGTAGCTGAAAGGAAGAATCTTCACCTACTGGAGGTCACCCAAGCCTTGTTATTCTCGGGGAATTTACCTAAATCTAATTGGGTTGATGCTGTTCTTACTAGCTGTTATTTAATTAATAGACTCCCTAGTCGAGTATTAGGGTATATAACTCTTATGGAAGTGTTATATGGGTGAAAATTTGACATATCTCACTTAAGGATTTTTGGGTGTGTCTGCTATGTTCACTCTCAAACTGGTGGAAAGTTAGATCCTCGCGCCAGGAAATGTGTGTTTGTTGGTTATTCATCTGTCAAGAAAGGCTACAAGTGCTATGACCCTTGCACAAAGCGTGCCTATATTTCTCGGGATGTGGTATTTGATGAAACTCATATGTTTTTTCCTGACAAGAGCCACATTCAGGGGGAGTGCACAGATTATTATAAGGAGTTTTCCTCTGAATTTGCTCCTGTCCCGGCGGATGTTAATAGGACTAGCAAAGTTGAAGTCAGCAATGGGGGCGTCGAAGTCAACAATGGGAGCTGTGCTTCGGGTCACGAATTTGCAGAACAAAATGCTTCGGACCACAAATATGCAGATCAAGAAAATTTAGAAGTGGACCAAGAGATTGAGGTAGCTGCTGTTCCAGAAACTGAATCTGGAATTGCCACCAAGGGACTAGCAGATGAAAGGGCAGCGGATACAATCCTGTGAAATTCAGAATTTCGACTCACTTTTGGGATAAATGAAATGTGTATATTCTTCAATGCATTTGTAGTTAAATCCCGCATGGAACTGATCATTCTCAGGATATTAACCTTTAGGGAATAGCCACTTAGGGAAATGTATGTGGATCTAAGAACTCGATCATGAGTCGACCTTCGGTGACAATCGAGGTCGCCATGACTTGAGTAATTGCAGGTCGATACGCGTAATGTAACATCCTGAATTTCGACCTATTTCCGGAATCAATGAAATAGATGTTATTTCTTATTTCATTTTAGTAAGTCTCGCCCGGAACTGATCATTCTCGGGATACTAACCTTTAGGGAATGGCTACCTAGGAAAATGTACGTGGACCTAAGAACTCGATCATGAGTCGACCTTCGGTGACGATCGAGGTCGCCATGGCTTGAATAACCCTAGGTCGATATGCGTAATCCCTAAACAGCCGCCCGTTAGTGAGAGACCCTAAAATTGAGATTGGGTAATTTTGATCGCGAAATTGGATCCGGACTTGGATGTCGATTTTCGGGGTCGTGGGCGACTATTTTTACAAGGATGACGTTATTTTAGTGTGGCCAATGATATTTGGGGTTGGTATGATCGAAAAATGGAAATTCGGCCCAAGACCGGAAAATTACGACTTTGCCCCTAGGCCTATTTTTGGGTATTCCGAATTTTAGGGGGAATTATTGGAAAATTACTTTGGAAAATTAAGAGGATAAGATCAGCCCAATAATGCAAGGATGAAAAGACTAGAATGCCCTTGGATATTTTGGCTTGGATTAATGTAGACCAAGTGAGAGAGGGGCAAAATGGGCATTTTGGAAAAGTTGGTCAAAATTTGACTATTTAAGTCAAATCTCTCTCTCTCTCTCCTCACTCATTTCCCCTCCCCCACGGCAGCCCCCTCCCCACCAAATTCTTCCTCTCTCTCCCTCCTGAACTCTCCCCCACCGTGAAGCCCTCATCGCCGGACCGCCGCCGTCGCCGCTTGCCTTCGCCACCGCCAAGCCGCGCCGCCGTCCACCGCCGTCCCCGCCGTTCGTCGCCACGCTACGTTCTAGCCGCTTTAGTCTAGAACCAAGTAAGTCGCGATCTAATCCCTATTTAGGACGTTGGGTATTTTCGGACTCGTTCGGGTGTGGTTTAGGGGATTTAGAGGTTGATTAAGGTGTCGATAATGGTTTTTGGTGGTTGATCGTGGTTATTGGTGGCTGATCGTGGTTTTTGATGGCTGATCATGACTGTTAGTGGCTGTTGCGGGTTGGATTAGACGCCGGGGAATGAGTTTTGGTTGAATCCGTGAGGTTTGGGGTGAACCGCGGATTCGCGGTTACTGTACCCGCTCAGTTTGCTTTTTTTTTTTAGAGAATTTTGTGGGCCGAATTTGAGAAAGTTTTCTTCATGAAAGTTGTTTCCAACATCTTGAGGTATAACATAATTTAATTTGGAAATTTTTGGAAATCATTTGAGGCCATTCGGAAGTCCATCTTTGGACCGAAATGGGTCTGCCCGATTTACTATTTACCCGACCTTCGGGTCCGTTCGAATTTTTATAAATTTTTCCAGGCCTATTTTCAAAATACTTTCTTCACAAAAATTGTTGGGGACATTTGTGGCTATAACATATAAACATTTCAAGGTTTTCCAAAATGATTTGGGTACCGAATGAGTTATATTTTGATGGCCCGAGGGGCTGTCCGAGCGAACCGGATTTCGTCTGACTTTGAGTGTCAAAATGAGGTGTTTACGGTTAGAACTGGATTTCGAGTTCTTCATGGAAAATGTTCATCAAGATGTTTTTTATGACATATCCAAATTTTAGAATTTTTGAAGTTGGTTTACTATTTATTTCAAATGGATTTCTGTCACTACGCAACTGCCCAGTTTGGACCCGATTTTACATATTCTTGATTTTTCTCTCTCTCGAGAATTATTCGGTGTTATCGTGGCATTTTGACGGGTAGTTTGATGCTTGAATGAGCTCGTATGTGTGATTGTGTGGCTATGAGGTGTGGTGGCGTGATTGCGCATTGAGTTCGCGTGCCAAGCTTGGGTGTTTGCGTGGTGTTCGCGTGATGAGGGTGGGTAATTGTGAAAAGTATGTGCAAGATGTGAATTTGTGTGTGACCGTGTGTATGTGTGGCCGTGTGATACGTGTGGAGAGTGTGGAACAAAGGTACGGAAATGTAGGATTGATGGGAAAAGTAATACCCTAAAGTGTGTTCGTTTACGCGGGGTAAGGTTCGTCCTGAGGCGTGTTCGTTTACGCGGGACGATGTCGTCCCTGACGGGGTGACGATGCCCGGCCCGACGGGGTGACGATGCCTGACGTGGTCAGAAGACCGTTGACCTGATGCGTTTTACGCGGGCGCGGTAGAAGGAAAGTGTGTGTAGGATTCCGTCCTGAGGCGTGTTCGTTTACGCAGGACGATGCCGTCCCTGACGAGGTGACGATGCCCGGCCCGACGGGGTGTCGATGCCTGACGAGGTCAGAAGACCGTTGGCCTGATGCGTTTTATGCGGGCGCGGTAGTGGTGGAAAGGTTGAGAATGAGCGGGATTTGGCTTGACATGTGAGGATTGTGAAAGTGATGCATGGTGTGAGTTAGTGTGCGAGTGTGTTTGTATCGCGTGATGCAGTGCGCGATTATGGGGTAAAATCTGCTAGGCATGGTATGGGACGTGCCCAAGTGGGTTTTGCTTTATAATCGAGGCACGCGCGCGGCTGTGATGTATTGCTGTGGTATGATTGACGTGTGTATTGATATGTGGAAAGTGTGTGATGGCATGTGTGCAAGAATTATATGTTGGGATTGTGGGCTAACATGCATGGTGCGTATGCAGAGAGTCCAGGTATGTGTGAATGTTTTATTGCTGGTTGTGTGGTTGTTTGGTTGCGCGTTTGGATGTGTCTGGAATTACGTGATAGCCTAAGTGGGGCTTAGGTTGTGATTTATTGAGATGTGATCTTATGGTTGTTTCAACCAAACCATTTCAGAGCCCCCGCTTGAATTTCGAGATTGAGGTCGACTCGGAGTCGTCAGGTGAGCAAACAGCTGCGGAGGATTCAGGTGGTGATGCCGAGGACAGTGAGTCAGAGTGGACGCCTTCGAGAGGGCGTAGGGGATAGTTCTGGGAGGAGGATGCGCCCCATTTTTGGATAGTGCTGACCTAGAGAGTTGATCTTGATATTTTGGTGGTTTGGAGTTTATAGTTCGGTGTGCTTATAAATTATTTTGTGGTTTGTATTGGCGGATGATGTAAATATTTGGAAGTGTAATATATGCTTGGTGGTTTGACGATTTGTTCCTTCCTGGTGTTCTCCAATTTTAATGTCCAGGATTTTTTGATTGCTTCCGCTGCGATTTAACTCTGATGGATCGTTGGGTCGGCGACGTTATTCCTGGGACATCGCACTCTTCCGACCGAGGAGAGGGATATTACGGGCTCGATGGGGTTCGAGGCGTGACACGTAAACCCTAAAAAGCCGCCTGTTAGTCAGAGATATACTAAAGTCGCGTTTGAGTGAAATTAGCCGTCATGTGAATCTGAACTGGGATGTCGAATTTCTCGAAGTGTCATGACTAATTTATTTAGATGACGTCACATAAATGTGGCCAACCTTAAGGTTTATTGGATTTATCGGATTTATCGGAAAGTGAAATTTGGACCGGGAATTGGAAAAAGACCATTTTACCCTTGGGATATTTGAATTCCTTTGAAGGGTTGAAGGGCAAATTGGAAATTGGCATTTTCCCTCCATGGCCAAAGCTAGAGGACCATTGTGCCCCTCCCTCCTTGCATATTTCTTTTTCTTGCCATTTATTATTTTGGGTAATTGGTTGGGAGGAATTTTGTGAGCCCTAGGATCTTGTCTTGCTCAGCTAGATGGAATGTGCGCCCTTGGATGTGTGAGTGGGAGTGGGTGATGGGGTTTTTAGTGGGATTAGTAGAGAAAAATCTGATGAAGTCTCTCTCTCTCATTCATTCTCTCTCTCTCTCTTCTTCTTCTCTTTTTCCTTCTACTGCTGCTTCTTGCGTTGGCTTCTTCTGCTTCTAGCTTCTGCTGTTGCTTTGTCCATTGGCTTTTGCTCTGCTGCTGCTGTTCTAGGCCTAGTGCTATCCTTCTTGCTTGGATTTGCTTAGGTTTTTTCGTAGTAAGTGGCATTCTAAACTTTATCTAAGCTAAGGGGTTACCAATGGGTATATTAGGGGTTGATTAGTGGCTGTTGTTAGTTGGTTTAAGTGCTAGACAAGTAGATTTTCTTGTTTGTTGTGTTCTCGGATTTCGTTACTGTTGTGTCACCGAGTTTTGCTATTTTTTCCGAGACTTGTGTGGGCCGAATCTAGGGTAATGTTCTTTATGAAAGTTGTTCAAAACATCTTGGAGTATAACATAATTTAATTTGGAAATTTTTGGAAGTCATTTGAGGCCATTCGAAAGTCCATCTTTGGACCGAAATAAGTCTACAAGAAACACTGTTGCTTCGACCTTCGGGTCTGTTCAAATTTTTATAAATTTTTCCAGACTTATTTTCAAAATACTTCCTTCACAAAACTTGTTGGGGACATTTGTGACTATACTTCATAAAATTTTCAAATCTTTCTAAGGAGATTTGGTTACTGCATAAAATGCATTTTGAAAGCCGGATGGTCAGTCATAATGAAATGTTTTGTGTCCGACTTTGGATGACAAAAAGAGATGGTTCTAGGCAGAATTGATTTTGTGTTCTTCATGAAAAATGTTCATCAAGATGTCTTCTAGGACATATCCGAAATTCATAATTTTTGGAGTTGAGTTACTATTTATTTTAAAAGGAATTCCAGAACTGTGCGTTGACCCAGATTTGCTCCAAATCTGTGTATTCGGTTTTCCCTTATTCTTTGTAGCTGAGTTGTGGTGCTTAATGGCTGAGTTGAATGTTGTGATGTTTGGTGGCTGAGTTGAATGTTGAGATATGTGGATTTATGCCATTAAGTGTATAGCTTGAATTGTGGATTTAAAGGTGTTGGAATGATTGGTTGATATGATTAAGCTACATTGCTGCCCTTATGAATGAATTGGTTAGGCTGAGTTGTTGATTTGGAATTGAGCACATTTGTGTGTGATTAGGGCATGTGGATGTTGTGTAAAGGGAATGAGATATGTATTGCGTATGATCGATAATCCTTGAGGCATGTTGATGCGGGGAAATGCATGAAATTGAATGAGATGTACATTTGGTTCTATAATCCCTGAGGCGTGTTGACACGGGGAAAGGCATGAAATTGAATGAGGATGTATGTTTGATTCTATAATCCCTAAGGCGTGTTGACGCGGGGAAAGGCATGAAGTTGAATGAGGTTTGATCCTATAATCCTTGAGGTGTGTTTACACGAGGAATTGGATTTGTCTTGAGACGTATTACGCGAGATAATGCCCGGATAAACCGGAGGACCGTTGACTTGATGCGTCTTTACGCGAGTCGTGCCGTAGACTTGATGTGTGTTACGCGAGTCGTATGATGAGGTGGGCCTGAGGCGTGTTACGCGGGTCGGTATTGATCGGGGTGGACACATGTGTGTGTCGAAAGTTGAAAGATGTGAGCATGTGTAGAGATTGAGATTGGAATAGGTTGGAATGTTATTATGGATGCATGTATAGGAAATTGGTTGTATCTTGGAGTACATGTGCATTGAGAAGTTGGCTATATTATTACGATCCAACTAACGTGCAAGGATATATATATATGCATCAAGGTAAGGCTAGAGAGTGCTTTTGAATGTTATTACATGTTGATTGAATGTGTTGGGTGTTATTCTTTTTGTTTGGAGATACGTGTTAGCCTAAGTGGGGTTTAGGGTGTTTGCTTATTGAGACTCGTTCTCATGGTTATTATATAACCATTTTAGACCCCTGGCCCTGACCATGATTTGTCCGTTATCGCGTTTTGGGATCCCGAGGAAGAGCCGATAGAGCAAGACCCTGAAGAGAAGCCCATAGAGTTGGTGGACCCTTTTTGTATAGCTAGGCTAGCCTACCCGATTACTTGTCCCTTTTATGATGAGGGTGGTTTTAACCTTATTGGCGTTTTGTATGTAAGGTTGGATTTTGTAAATACGTGCTGTTGAATGAAGTATGAGGTTGATTTTTTCAAGTGTTCTCCTACTACCCCTGGTCTTCAAAACTTGTCTGGGTGTTATAATTGCTTCCGCATGCGTTATATGCCTAAAGTTTCGTTTGGGTCAGCAACGAATCCTGAGACGTCGCATTCGAAATATGACCGTGGAGGGGTGTCGCTGGCTTAGTGGGGTCCGGGGCATGACAAATCCCGTTATGAAGGTCATCTCGTGTCACTAGACCCTCAACTCGTCTTCGGGATTTTACTACGTATTATTCAGTTCAACATCCTATTCATGAATTTGTTGGCTATGACAAAATCTCTCACAATTTTTTGAGTTTCTCATATGCCACTGAAGAACAACAGGAACCTCACAACTATGAGGAAGCAAGGGAAAAAGCCGTCTGGGTTGGCGCAATGAATGATGACTTTAGGCTTTGGATCGAAATCATACTTGGGAACTGGAACAACTTCCAAGAGGGAAGAAGATAGTTGATTGCCGATGGATCTATAAGATCAAATACAATAGTGACGGATCAGTCGAAAGGTATAAAGCGAGGTTGGTTGCAAAAGCATACACTCAAACCTATGGTATAGACTATAAAGAGACCTTTGCACCTGTGGTTAAAATAAGCATTATGCATGTTCTTATGTCTGTAGCTGTTAATTGTGGATGGCCCTTGTTCCAAATGGATGTAAAGAATGCATTTCTTTATGGAGATTTGGAGGAGGAGGGTTATATAGATCTTCCTCTTGGTCACCCCTTGTAGAATAAAGATGGAATTGTTTGCAGGTTGAAGAAGGCCATATATGGTCTCAAGCAATCACCTAGAGTTTGGTATGGTAAACTGAGTGCTGCGCTCATCAAGGTTGGATTCAAAAGAGGGGCAACGGACTCTTCAATGTTCACAAAGTCTGATAACAAAGGTGTAGTTGTTGTGCTTGTTTATGTTGATGATATTGTGATTACAAGCAACTATCAACCTGGAATCAAAGCACTTAAGCGGCATTTTAGCAAGGAATTTGATATCAAATACCTTGGCAGATTGAACTATTTTTTGGGTATTGAGGTGGCGAGATCTCACAAAGGATTATTCTTACCTCAGAGAAAATATGTTATGGATTTGCTGAAGGAGACTGGGAAGTTGGGAGTTAGATCAGCCAACATTCCTACGGAGTATAATAGTAAGTTCATTTCAGACGCCACTCCATTACATGATGTTGGGTAGTTTCAACGGCTTGTTGGACGTTTGATTTATCTGAGTATCACTAGACCTAATATAGCATATACTATTAGTTATGTAAGTCAATTTATGCAGAAACCAACTCGAGGGCATATGGACCTAATAAATCATCTGCTACAATATTTGAAGGCCACACCTGGAAAGGGAATTCTAATGAAAACTAATGGTCATACAGAATTTGTTAGCTACACTGATGTAGATTAGGCTGGGAGCCCTGTGGACAAGAAATTTAACCTAGGGTTTTGTACTTTTGTGGGAGGAAATATTGTCACTTGGAAAAGTAAAAAGCAAACGGTGGTTGCTCGTTCTAACGCAGAGGCAGAATATTGGGCCATGGCTACTACTACCAGTGAAATTGTGTGGCTGAGACTACTGCTTTAGGAATTGGGTTGCAATTGCATGACCAAGCCTATGAAGCTATTTTGTGATAATCAGGCTGCAAATCATATAACTTCAAATCCAATGTTTCATGAGAGGACCAAACATATAGAGGTGGACTGCCACTTTGTGAGAGAAAAGGTGCAAGACAAGACAATTGAGATCCTGTACATTTAGAGTGAGGGTCAACTGGCTGACATTTTTACCAAAGCATTACCCAAGGGAATATTTCAAGAAATGATAAGCAAGTTCACCTCCGGCAAGGTCTTTGGCTCAACTTGAGGGGGAGTGTTGGCGTGATTTTCTCTCCTATCTCAGGAAAGGAGATTTGTTAATATTGTATTCTTATAATTATGGGGTGTCTTCTCTTTTCCGATGATCTTCCTATTTCTAGTTGCTTATTTCCTTTGTCATAGCAACCTTTCTTGTATATATGGTTGAACAATGGCAGATGGTCCAACACAACAAAATAACAAAAAAGAATGAGAGTTTTTTGTCCGAGGACGTAAGCCCATTGCCGAACCTCGTTAACCTTTTGTGTCTTTGTTTGATTGTTTGATTTTCTACACTTTCCAACGTTGAGCAACCCTTCATGGAGCTTTCCAGTGACAAGCGCCTCTTGGCGAAGCTTTGGCAGTGTCTACCGAACCTCGATCTCATCCGCGAAGCTTCCCAGCCATTGCAGGTTCATGAGAATCCCTAAACTGCTTTGGAAGGAAAAAATTGAGTGAGGGATAAAACTGGAATACTGTTATACTAGTGTGGGAAAAATTGGAAAAATAAAACTTAATTGAACCGTTGAACTTGCATTTCGGAAATGGTAAAGCCCAAAGCTGGAGGGAGGAATATTTTTTTTAAGCAAAACTTTAACCAATACTTTTGAAATGGTATTATCAAATGCCAAAACTTTGGTTTAAGGGCGTTTGGAGGCTTAAAACTCCTTGTAAATGTTCTCTCAAATGCATCCTAACTAGATTTACTAAATCATTGGAAAATTTTCTATATGGTGCTTAAACGGGCTCACTAACTTAAACAACCACTTACTGTTTGCTACATTATCTAATAATCCTATTTAGAATATGAGCCTTAGTGTCTCTAACATTACTCAATGCAAAAATGCGAATATGCGTGTGTTTTTTTATTCTTTCGTAAGCTTATGAAATTAATTCCTGTTACAAAACCCATAACTATAGACAAATGGGCCAATACTCGGACTCGGAGTCCGACAAATACTACCAACAAATGGCACGGATTGTTGGGCAGAAAAAAATTTCTTTAGGCACTACTAGCCAATATTTCCATAACTTTATAGCGCTTCCCCTCCAAAAAAAAAAAAGGGTTTATAGGCACTAGCAGCTAGACAGTTAGAACTAAAAGGAGCTGCATATTGTAATTATGAGTTAATTGATCAACGAAAGTAAGCAAAACAAGATACGTCTATTTAATTCATGTATCTCTTGAATTCATGTATCTATTGAATTGATGAATTTATTGAATTCATACATCTCGTGAATATTCATGTATCTTCTGAATTCGTGAATCTATTTAATTCATGTATCCATTGAATTCATGAATCGATTTAATTTATGTATCTCTTGAGTGCATGGATCTATTTAATTTATGTATCTCTTGAGTACATAAATTTAATACTCTATAAATAGTTTTGAACACTTCTTCATTCGAAGAAGCAGAAAAAATACCTCACATTTCTTCACTTCAATTTTCTCTAAGTGTGCTGGTTTCGAGAAGTGTTTGATAGAAGTCTTGTTTGCATAGTGCTAATTCAAATGGGTTCGAGGTGTTGTATCTTGGGAGACATAGTTCGTGAAGCTACTTAACACTGTTGGTAGGAACTAATTGCCTTAAGGAGATTCGATTAGCTATACCTCACATTTTGTTTATTTTTGTTATCGCTTTCTCAAATTTATTATATTTCTGATTACAACAAATACTGTTACGTATCTTCCTCCAATATGTACGTTTACAATAATTTCTAACAATCTTAAAGTGATCATTAGTTTTTACTGTTTGTTGGGTTTATCAAAAAATCGAGATGACTGATGACAATCAAGTACCCAATGATGTTTGGAATATTTCTAGAGATGTTCCCATGATCGTTCAACCGATGAGGTGCATATCTCGTGGTCTGGTGTTGAGGCCGCAAATGTTGTGAGCCTTCGAGCTGAAACCATCAGTTGAAGTTCTTGACTAATATACCTAGGACTATTTTTCAAAATAGTGCGTACAGTTTATTTGATTTCAATATGATGGATTCTAAATCTATTATGAATTAGAGTAAGAAATTGCAAATAATTATGAACGACATCTTTGTTGAGGGAATGCTACTCGGTAAATCATTCCGAGTTGCTACTATTATTGAGAAGCTACCTTCAGGCTGGTTAGATTTCAAAAATTATTTGAAGCACAAATGAAAAGAGATGAGCCTTAAAGATCTCATTTTGCGCTGCAAAATAGAGGAGGACAACAGGAGGAATGCAAACTCTCCTATGAAACCAAAGGCCAACACTCTCGAGTTTTTTTAATTCCAAGCAAGATTGAAAAAGGAAGATGTCATTTTAAGGAAAAGGCAAGTAGAACAAACAATTCCAGAAATTCCAAGGGACATATTTTGTTTGCAATAAGTTTGGCCATCGGGTTAAGTATTATAGGATTTGCCCAAATACAGGTAAACGTGGTGGTGGAACTAAGCGGCTTAATCTGACAGAGTAGGAATATGATGAGAGACTGATTGCTGTGGTAGTATTTGAGGCATCCTTTGTGATATCCTAAAATCTGTCCATTTGGGATTTATGAAATGTTTGGTTTTATGAACGTGCTCGTAGTTAGTTCTCGCTCGGAACTGATCATTCCTGGGATACTAACCATTAGGGAAAGGCTAATTATGGATTTAAATTCGTGCGACTAAGAGAAAATTCGATCGTGAATTGATTTTCAACCATAAAATCGCCGAGGTGACATTTTGAGCCACTGTTGGCCGATTCAAGGATAGTCAGGCGTCAGTTCGCCATTGTCATAATAGTGGGTCGCGGATGATTCTGCTAGACCACGAAATGAATTGACGAATGATCCCGAATCTAGACCAAACGATTGTGCCCCTCGGATCTAGCGGTTGATTCTTGCGATTTAAATGACAACCGAAGTCGTCACGAACCAAATGAATTTGCACGTGACTCGATTTATTATCGGTCGCGAGTCGAATATGCGAATTTCCCCAAAAAGTCGCCCGTTAGTTTGAGAAATGCTCGAGCTATGTTTAATAAAATTTAATTATTTAATTGAGCCCAATTTGGACATCGAAAAATTAGGAAGTCACGACAGGACGTTAGGACGACGCTGTGGTTGAAACGTGCAACTTTGGATTTTCCTGAAGCCTTCAAAAAAATTCAATTTCGTTGAGAAATGAGGAAAGTGACCATTTTACCCTTGGGAATTTATAAAGGGCAAGTTTTAAGAGGGAATGGCATTTTGGACATTTTGCCCTAACTTTTTGGTTGGACATTTTTGCCCTTGGAATTTTATGAAATTTCCAAATTGCCCTTGGATATTTTTGGATAAGATTCGATCTTGGCCATCGGTTTCAAGATAAGATCGAATCTGGACCGTCGATTTGGATTGAGAGACAAGGGCAAGATCGTCGTTTTAGCCCCTAAATTATTGGTTTGACCATTAAAAAGGCCAAGACCATTCTCTCTCTCCTCATTTTCTCTCTCTCCCTCCTTCGGCTCTCTCTCTCTCCCCCTCAATGAACCGGCCGCCCCCTCCCCTTGCCGCCGCTACCGATCGTCGACCGCCGTCCATCCGCCCGCTGAGCCACCGCCTGTCCGCCGCCGCCACCTCGCCGTACCCCTCCCCCTCACACCATCTTTCTCTCTCTTCCCCCTCCCATGGCTGTGAGTTGGACAGCCAAGGAAACTGCCGCATCCGCATGCTGTTCACACCGCTGAGCCGTGCTGCCGCTTGCCTCCGTCCCCGCTGATCACCACCGCTTTTCTCTCTAGCCGCGTTAGTCTAGAGTTTCGGTAAGTCGCGCCCTAAACTTTATTTAGGACGTCGGGTATTGACAGACAATTTGAGGTGTGATCGGGTTTAATTAGGCGCAGATTTGTATGATTTTAGGAGCGGAATTGATTAGCGGGCCTTAGAGATGAATTTGGGAAATTTTGGTGGAAAATTGGAGGTCAAAAGCGGGCTGTGGGTGGCTGATTTGAGTGTTGCGATGCTGTGTTCGGTACGTAAATTGGATATTTCGATTCAGCGATTAAGTGTGAGAAAATGTCGTGAATTGATTCGCCGAAGTTTGAAGGTCGAAAAATGAGAATTTATATGTTGATTATGTGTTTGTGATGTGGCTGAATTGTGGTGATAAAATTGAGTGCATTTGTGTGCAATTGATTGATTGGGAATATGCTTGATTATGTGCACGCTCAGGCCAAATTGAATTAATTGTCAATTGGCCATATTGAATGCTTATTGAGCATGAAATTGTGTGTGAATTGATGCGTGCACGGGCTACGTGTGATTGGCCAATTAATTGGCAAGTGAATATTGAGCACGTGAATGAGTAAGAGATTGTGTGTGGGATGGCATGTGTGATCGTGGAAATCCCTGAGGCGGTACCATTACGCGAGAAATTGTGCCGTCCTGAGGCATGTATTTTAACGCGGGACGATGCTCGGTATTACCAAAAGACTGCTAACCTTAGGTGTGTACTTAAACGCGGGTTGTGCCGTAGGTGGTGGATGTTGAGCCTGAGGCGTGTACTGTAACGCGGGCAAGAGACATGGCCTGAGGCGTGTACTGTAACGCGGGCCCTGAAGTGTTGTTATGAGTTGGTCGCAATGGACCTGAGGCGTGCATTGTAACGCGGGTCACTGGCGAGAGTTGTGGAAAAAGGTGTGATGAGGTCGGAATGAATGCATGAAATTTAATTATAACATGCATGTGAGTGAAATAATGTGATTATGCCTAACGTGCAAGTTGCACGCTGGAAAGACCAGGTAAATACTGATTGCGTATATGCGGTGTATTAATTGGGTGTGATTGTTTGTCGTGTTTGTCTGGAGGTACGTGATAGCCTAGGTGGGGTTTAGGGTGTGTGCTTACTGAGATATATTCTCATGGTTATTTCAATCAAACATTTCAAAACCCCGGTCGGAACAATGAATCCCCCTCCGCCACCGCCGCCAGAGCATTTTGAAGTACCAATGCACACCGAACACGATGTAGTAGAGTTCCCTGTAGATGACCTGGATTAGGCATACCACTGTAGTCTTTATAGATGTAGGATTACCCCTGTGGGAACCCAATACATACACAGCTTGGTTCTTTTGAGATGGGGTAGATGAGTTCGGTCCTGTTCGCGAACTTGACGTCTCCTTTGATTGAGTTGGGGACTGGGACCCATCTGCTATACCTCCTCTTGATGGCGAGTTGAATAGTGTGGAGACTAGTCTGGCGCAGTCAGGACTGCAGCCAGCGCCTGCAGCACCGGGGTCTTCAGGGGCTGCGCACAAGCCGGAGCCGGAAGAGTCTTTAGCGAGAGACGATCTGATGGATGTGGATCTTGAGCCGATCCTAGAGGAGGAACTAGGAGAGGAGGAACCCGAGGCGGAACCTATGAATGAGCCGGCTGAACCTGAGGGAGAACCGGAGTACATTTCTCCATATGAATACTGGATGAACCCTAACTTTGTGCCAAAGGATGATTTCTTTGAGGAGTCAGTTGAGGAGGAACGGGACGAGGTTCCCGCTGAGTCGGGTGATATAAACAATCCGATTGAGATTGAGGCTGAGCCGGAGTCTTCGGAGGAGCAGACTGTCTAAGGGAACTCAGATTCAGAGGACGAAGAATCAGACTCAGAATGGACGCCGAGTAAAGGACGTAGGGGCTAGCGTAGGGGTTGGAATTAAACTTTTTGGAGGTGTACCATTTTTGAGGATAAGACATCCAGGTCATCGGTCCTTTTTGATATCGGTGGTTATAGTACGGTGTGCATATGTATATTGGTGGTTCGTAGTTCGTTGCGTTTTTATATGTGGTGGTTTTGTAAATTGTGAATATTGTATAAGTTGGAATGAGAAATGAATATGTGTATTCTCCCTATTCTGCCCAGTTTAATTGTCCGGGTATTTGTGGTTTCCGCTGATCGTATTAAATCTCTGATATATATAAGCGAGGTCGGCGATACCCTGGGACGTCGCATAAATCGACCAGAGAAGTGTGTCACGAGCTCGATGGGGTTCGGGGTGTGACATCCTTGGTGTCGAACAATATCGATTAGTGGTTGGATACATATGCCATAAATCACATTTGTGTGGATAAACACATGTTCTTGTCTTACGAGAAGCCTAAGGAAGAGGATAAGCAAAAATTGTCGGGAGAGTAAAGGTGATTTTGAAGTTCATATCCAGCAAGGAGATTATCTTGCAAAATGTGTTGTATGTAATGGAGATCCGGAAGAATCTCATTTATGGCCCCATGCTTGTCAAGAAGGGTTTCAAAATTGTATTTGATTATGATAAGTTTGTACTTTCCAATGGGGATGTATATGTGAAAAGGGTACTTGTATAATAACTTGTTCAAAGCCAATGTGGTTGTGACTGATGTAAATTCGAAATTCCTATACCCAAAGATTATTAATAAAAAAAAGTCTTCAGTTTACACTATTGTGTCTCCTTATCTATGGCATGGTAGATTTAAACATGTAAACTATGGTACAATGAAGAAAATAACAAACTTGGGGGTAATTCCAAGATTTGAGTTGGATGCTTGTTACAAGTCTAAGACTTGTGTCGAGACTAAGTTTGTTAAGAAATTTTTCAAAACGATTGAAAGAACGAGTAAACCTCTACAACTAATCCATAGTGATCTATGTTGTTTAAGTATGTGAAAGTAGAGATGAAAACAAGTACTTCTTCACATTTATGTATGTTTATACTCGATTTTGCTATGTTTATTTGTTAACTAGCAAAGATGAGGGAATGAACATGTATATCAAGTATAAAAATAAGATCGAGAACTAATTTGATAGATGAACTAAAGTGCTTAGGTCTGATAGAGGAGGAGAATACAATTTTTCCAATTTAAAGGAGCTATGTACTAGTTTAGGGATAATTCTCCAAACAATCGCACCTTATACTCTACAACAAAATGGAGTTATTGAATGAAAGAATAGAATTTAAATGGAGATGGGTAACGCCATGCTCTTAAGTTTGAATTTA
The DNA here is from genome assembly GCA_031216235.1 of Syzygium jambos. Classification (NCBI taxonomy): domain Eukaryota; kingdom Viridiplantae; phylum Streptophyta; class Magnoliopsida; order Myrtales; family Myrtaceae; genus Syzygium; species Syzygium jambos. The sequence continues at coordinate 18,903,693 of CM062223.1, read as the reverse complement.
CCTCAAAACTTGTGGGGGGACACAATTTTAATTAAAGTGCCCCACAAGAAGACGGGTAAGACTCAATATGAGTTATGGAATGGAAGGTTGCCATCCTATAATTTTTTTAAAGTGTGGGGGTGCCTAGCCAATGTGACAATTCTTCCTCCTAAACAAACTCGGTTGGGACTTAAAATAGTGGTTGCATAGTCATCGGTTATGCTCAAAATAATAGCGCATACGGATTTGTGGTTATTAAATATGAAAATGTGGAAATCTATGCCAATACTATCCTAGAATCATGGGATGCTGAATTCTTTGAGGATATATACCATGGGAAAAGAAATTAGGGTGAATCTTTTCAGAAGAGATTTAAAAAATTAGCACATGAGAATGATGAAGTTGAGGCCAAAAAAGCTAAACTTCGAAGGAGTAACAGATCACGAATTAGAAAATCTTTAGGACTTGATTTTCTGACATACATGTTGAAATGTGAGCCTCAAATGTTTCAAAGAGGCAATGTTAACTCCATATGCTTCTTACTAGAAAGAAGCTATTGATAATGAGATTGATTATATCCTAAGTAATGACACTTGGAAATTGGCAGATCTTCCATTAGGAAATAAATCAATTGGATGTAAATGAATCTTCAAAAAGAAGCGTAAAGCCGATGGTTTCATAGATAAGTATAAAGCATGGCTCGTTGCCAAAGGGTTTAGACAAAGAGAGGGTTTAGAATACTTTGATACTTATTTACCTGTAACAAGAATAACATCAGTTAGAATATTAATTACTATAGCTTCGCTATACAATTTGTAGGTACATCAGATGGATGTGAAAATTGCATTCTTGAATGGTAATCATGACAAAGAAATTTTTATGGAACAACCTAAAGGATTTAAGGTCAATGGACAAGAACACAAGTGTGTAAACTTATCAAATCATTGCATGGACTTAAACAAGCTCGTAAACAATGGCATGAGAAGTTTGACTATGTAATAATCCAAAATGGATATAGAATCAATGAGTGTGACAAATGCGTATACACTAAATCCACAACCATTGTAGGTGTACTTATTTGTTTATATGTCGATGACTTGCTGATTCTTGGAGATAATATTGAGGTTATAAAAAGCACCAAGAATGTTCTCAAGAAGAATTTTGAGATGTAAGACTTAGGTATTGCGGATGTTATACTCGGCATCAAAATTCTAAGGTATAGGTTTAACACGATCTCTTTATGAAAAGGTAATTGAGAGGTTTAAAGGGTTTAGCATTAAAGATGCAAATAATCATTTTCTTCCACGCCCAACTTTAAGAAAGAATACTGGAAACAATATTAGGTAGCTGAAATACTCTCAAGTGATTGGCAACATCATGTATATCATAAACTAGACTAAACTAGCTGTTGCACACTCTGTAAGAAAACTGAGCCGATATACAAGTAATTTTGGCCATGGGCTTTGGAATGCTTTGTTGATAGTGTTAGATTATTTGCAAATAACAAAAGATTATGTTCTGCAATATGGCAAATATCCAGTTGTTTTGGAAGGCTTTGTGATGCCAACTGGATTTCGGATTCTGATGAATCAAGATCGACTAGTGGATATGTATTCATGTTAGGAGGTGCCACGGTATTGTGGAAATTCTTAAAGCAAATTCTAAAAGTGCGCTCTATGTTGGAATCAGAGTTTGTTGCTTTGGATAAAGTTGCTGAAGAAGCAAAGCGGCTTCGACAATTTTAAATTATGTTCCGTTATGGCCTAAACCTATGCCTCCGATGTGCATTCATTATGACAATCAAGTAGCGATCGTAAGGGCACATAATATGATATATAACGATAAGTCTAGACACACTTGTCGTAAATATAATACCGCAAGGCAATTTCTCTCTAATGAAATAATTTCTTTGGATTTTGTGAAGTCAAAGGAAAATATTATTGATCCGATGACAAAAGGTTTGTTGAGAGAGTAGTTAAATTACACATCGAGGGGAATTGGATTAAAAGCTTTAACTCAATAAAAGGGTTCCAAGGTGGAAACCTAACCTAGTGATTGGAGATCCCATGGACTAGGTTAAACGCTAATTTTGGAAACTCTAGTGTGCACATTGTCTCCCACTCCTATGATGCAACAGTGCTTCCTATAGTGTTTTAAAGGCATGCTATGCGTTTAATGATTCTTATAGCTAGGAATATAACGTCCTAAGAAGGTATTGTAGGATACCTTTAATAGGAATGCACCTATATATGTAGAGCTGGCCGACTCTATGAGAATATTTAAAGGCTAGAATATCTAAAGCACGCATGAATCTCGAGAGGTTTAGAGCTAAAAGAATGAACAAAACTGAGAACCAAATCTCGATTCGGAGATACTTTGTGTGAAGTTTATTGTCTAGGCCTACTCCAACAACTGGCGATTCAAGGCTTAGTCTATCGACTGGATAAGTATGTTCGATAGACTTTCACTAAAGAAGGTTCAAAGCGAGAGCTACGTATTTTGATGCAGTGTATTTCCACATTGACATTTATAATTCCTTAAGCCAATATGTTTATCAATCCATTAATGTGGGGGATTGTTGTAATTATTAGTTAATGGAACAATGCAAGTGAGCAAAACGAGATACGTCTATTTAATTCATTTATATCTTGAATTCATGAATCTCTTGAGTTCTTCATGAATTCTTGAATGTCGTGAATTCATGTATCTATTGAATTGATGAATCTATTGAATTCATACATCTCTTGAATTCTTGTATCTCTTGAATACGTGATCTATTTAATTCATGTATCTATTGAATCATTAATCGATTTAATTCATGTATCTCTTGAGTGCATGAATCTATCTAATTTATGTATTTTTTTAATTCATGTATCTCTTAAGCACATGAACTTTAAAACTCTATTTTGACCACACCAAAAAAAAAGAACTTTAAAACTCTATAAATAGTTTTAAACACTTCTTAAAATACCTCTAATCTCTTCACTTCAATTTTCTTCAAGTGTGCCAGTTTCTAGAAGTGTTTGACAGGGTCATGTTTGCACAATGCTAAGTCAAAACAGTTCGAGGTGTTATAACTTGGTAGACATAACTTGTGAAGCTGCTTAGCACCGTTGTCAGAAACTAATTGTTTTAAGGAGATTTGGTCAGCTGTACCTCACCTCATGTATATTTTTGCTATCATTTGACTATAATTAGCACCTCTATGTTACATCCCTTAATTACAAGAGATCTGGGCCGTCCCCCCGGACCACCACTCGTTTCCCGTGGAGCAAGACCCCCATGCCTTCCTATCGGGGGGAGTATGAAGCATACCCTAACAATTTTTGTTATCGCTTTCTCAGATATATTATATTTCTAGTTATAACAATCAGTGTTACATATCTTCCTCTAGTACGTACGTCTACAATTATTTTCAACATTGCCGTGATCGGCAAGACCGAAATCAATTTGCCATACAGCCTAACTATCAATGAAGAGCTAGCTCGACGCCATAAGCATAGAACTACAGGTAACAATCAACTATCATTATCTACTAGAATGCCTTTGAGCCTTGACAGAGTGAAAGAGTTATTAATGTCAAGGTTAATTTCGAAGTCTTCATCTTGTGCCCTTTGAAGACGAAATTCTGGGCTTTGAATGGTTTGCACTTTGCGCCCCTGCAAAGAATCTTTTAAGAATAAGGAAAAAACAGTAATAGGGGGAGAATGGAGAAACTTGTAGTTGCAGCTCCGGGGGGCAACACAATAATATCAACGGAACCGACATCACACGATCTCAGGAGACACGTTGCTGAGGTTAAGCGACCCCAGTTGCGCGACTCCTGGTGGCCCGACGCAGGGGCTACAGGACTAGGGAATGCGAGGCTAGACCCTCGGTGTGCTAGATCTAGTGTTAAGCGACCTTGTGGGAGCTAGATCTAGCGTAACAACCCTCAACCTCACCCGCGAAGCTTCCCAGCCACTGCAAGTTCATGAAAATCCCTAAGCTTTCGATGGAAAATAAAATAAGTGAAAGGAAAAACCGGAATACCACTATAATAGTGAGAGCAAAATGGGAAGAAAAAAACCTAATTAAATCCTTGAACCTGCTTCCGAAAATGGTAAAGCCGAAAGCTGAGGTGGAGGGGGGTGGTTTGCCTTTGCCTTGAAGTCTTACCATTTTTAAAGCAAAACTTTACACCAAGGTCTTTGAAATGGTATTATTAAACGCCAAAACTTTGGTTCAAGAGCGTTTGGAGGCTCAAAACTGCTTGTAAATGTACTCTGAAACGCATCCTAACTAGGTTTATTAAATCATTGGAAAATTTTCTATATAGTGCTTAAACGGGCTCACTAACTTAAACAACCACTTAATGCTTGCTAAAGTATCTTGTAAACCTATTTAGCAAATAAGTCTCAATGTTTCTAACATTACTCAATGCAAACATGTGAATATGCCTGTGTTTGTTTATTCTTTCTCAAGCTTATGAAATTAATTAATCTTACAAAACCCATAACTACAAACAAATGGTCCGGTTCTGGGACACAGACTCCGACAAATACTACCAACAAATGGCACGGATTGTTGGGCAGGAAAAAAAAAATCCTTAGGTACTACTAGCCAATATTTCCATAACTTTTTAGTGCTTTCCCTCCGAATAAAAAAACCTTTACAGGCACAAGCAGCTAGACGGTATAGAACTAAAATGAGCTGCTGTGATCGGTACAACCGAAATCGAATTGCCATACGGCCTAACTATCAATTAAGAGCTAGCTTGACAGCGAAAGCATAGAACTAAAGGTAACAATCAACTATCACTATCTACTAGAATGCCTTAAGAGTCTTGACAGAGTGAAAGAGGCATTAATGTCGAGGTTAATTTCGAAGTCTTCATCACGTGCCCCACGAAGACGAGATTCTGGGCTTTGAATGGATTTCTTTGCACTTTGTGTCTCTGAAGTCCAGAGACTCACTAGTTAGTCATCACCAAGACCCTGCACAAATCGGGCTTTCTTGGCTGTTACTGTTCGAAGAATTATCATCACTTTGGAATATGTTTAGCATGTCTAGAAAGAATCCACAAATTTCAGTGATGATATAAGTTACGTAAAACATCCCATTCTTGACGGAATCTTTGTCCTCTCCCCCGTGCCAGACGAGAGAAGAAATTGGATCTTTCTTTGACGAATCAAGAAGAAAAATTGAACATTGACCAGCCGACTTTATTCAACATGCCAAATTGTTTGCGTTTTCTCCTACATATGCATAAAATTCTGAATAATGACACTAGCGGTCTCTGAGCATTAGCCCATTGTGAAATATAATTTATGAACTTTTAACTTATTCAATGTGATTCCTAAATTTTAGCTCAATATGCAATATTGCACTGAACTTTTAATTTGTTCAATAAGATCCCCGGACTTTTGGTACATGTTCAACTTTGTCCTTGAATTATATGAAAATGTTTAATATTTTCTTTCCATTAATTCAAGTTCAAGGGCGACATTGAATATTTTCTTATAATTCATAGATTAAATTGAACATATACAAAAAAATTCAGGGACCACACCGAACAAATTGAAAGTTGAGGGACCACATTGCATGTCGAGCTACAGTTTAGGGACCACGTATATGACATCCTCAAATTTCAACCCTATTCAGGATGTAATGAAATGATTATATTCATCGATGCACTGTTAGTTCAATCTCGCTTTGAATTGATCACTCATAAGAGAACTAACCAGTAGGGAAATGCTATTAAGGAATTAAGTATGCATAACCTGAGAACTCGATCATGGATTGACAATTCAACCAGAATGATTGATGAGGGACAATTTTGAGTCATTTTAGACCTATTAAGGAACGGTTATAGAATGATTCGCCAATAATATACAATCGGATCGCTGGTGATTCCACCCGACCATTGTATGCATTGCGGACGACCCTAAACCAATTCCTAATAATCGTGTACTTCGAAATTAGTGATTGATCCCTCGCAATTTCATGACAACCGATGTCACCCATGACTCAAAAAAGCTTATACGTAGATTGATATCAAATCAAGCACGGGTCGAATACGCATAACTCTTAAAAGCCGCATGTTAGTTTGAGATATACTAAAGTCACAATTAATCGATTTTGACCATGAATTAGAATTCAAATTTGAGCATCGAACTTTTAAGACTAAACTATTGGACGTCGCCTCATTAAACCACCTGTTTAGTGGTATGCATGAAATTTTCGGAAAACGGGTTAATGATCGAGAATTGGAGCCCATGAAGGAGCGGGTCGAACGAAGGCCCAATGGGCCTCAAGCCCACTGAGGTTCGGCCACCTTGGGCCCAACCAAGCCCAAGTGGGCCCAATCAAGCCCATGGGCCATTCTAGCCCATTTTCTATCCTTTTAAGCCCACACTTGATTTATACGATCCTGTACAAATTCTAGCCCATATACGTGTATAGTATTTTATACTATACTTTGTGAAAAGACCATTTTGCCCTTCTTGCATTAGATGAGAAGTGACAAAAAAGGAGTGAAAAGTCTTGGATATTAATGAGGAGAAATGATGAATTTTTGGGGACTTGAACTTGGCTTGAAGAAGAAGCCTTTCTAGAGAGAAATATCTCTTATTTTCTCTCACTCACTCTCTCCTCACTCCCTCTTGCACCGCCCCCTCCTCTCTGTATTCTTTCTCTCATTTTCTCTCTTGTTCTTCATCTTTTCCTCTTGATTTTTCCCTTTGCGGTCGTGCATCACCTCTGCCTCCCACTACCGCTGCTTTGAGCCGTCCATGTGCCATCCTCCGCCATGCCACCCATCCATGCCACCACCGCCAACCGTCTCTCTCTTCCTCATGGATGCCCTCACCGAACCACTGGCACCCTCCTCTCTCCTCACCGTGAGTTGATGCCACCCCTCACCGTTTCCAAGCGAAGCCGCTCGTCGCTCACACTGCCGTCGCCGTTCTCGCGCAACCGGCATCGTTAACGGGTGAGTTAACGCTCTTAGGGCTAAATTAGACTAAGTTAATTATGCTTAGTGCTAATTAATGAGGGATTAGTTGATAGGCTATTGCAATAAGTGTAGGCGGAAGTGATAAGCTATCGCGATAGGTTATAAGTGGACTTGATAGGTTATCAAGAAAATGTGATAGGCTATCGTCAAAGGGACGATAAACTATCAATATTTTAATGATAAGCTATCACTTGTAACGGCCCCATCTCGGGGTCATAAACGTGACATCTCGTTCATTATTATCTTTCTTTATACACAAGCGGAAGCATAATTTTGGAACAATCATATTCAGAGTAACAGCGGAATTTAGACAAGCAGCATCATGAGCAAACCTTATTTTTACAATGCATGCAAACATGTTTTAACAAGCCCTTCAGGCCATGGCAAACAACACATATTTCACACACACTATGAATAGCAAAACTCGGCTTGAATGATCCTATCCCCTCTACTTCATCTTCTCGCTTCTAACTCCATCCACATCTCCTCCCCGCTTCCCGTTCGTATGGCCGATCTACACCCCACCGTGGCATGCCTCGGAGTCGGCCTACCTACACTGCCAAAAGGTCCATTGAACCCACGTAGGGGTCCAACCCATTTTCCGTCAGTGTAGCCATGCCATGCTACGTACGGGTGAGGCACTAAGTCCATTAGACCCTCATTGACCATCACATACTTCGTGATCCGGCGGTAGGCTCGGCCTTCTCGGGCATCTATCACGATGAGCACTTCGACTTTCATTTCCATGGGATTGCCAAACCGGGTCGAGGGATACGCCATTCTTCTGATCTGAAAAGGAAACAACGGGGGATGAGTCGGGGAGACTCAGCAAGTAAACCTACTAATATCAAGCGAGGACGAGGGGATTGCCGTTAGCACAAGTCGGCCCTTACCGCACCCGCATCGATGGCATATCAATAGCAAAGTTCATACAAGAGAACATCAAGCATGGCTATAACATGTATACCTTACCATTCAAGTCTCGATTCTATCTCCAAAATGAACGCCAAACACGAAACATAATTAAATCGAGAAATGAACTAACTACGACCAACCAAATGACCGAGAAATGGTCCAAGCAACCGTGTCACAACGTATCACAACTTCCTTTCCTAATATTAGAAAGTTTACTTACACAATGACTAACAAAACTAGAGAACGAGTTAGAGATGGGCAAGCTCGGGTGATCTTCGAGCTTTCTCCTTGCTTGCCCGACTAATGCGAGGCACACAAAGGCCAAATCGTGGGCTCTTGGGTGGAAACGAGGAGAAACACGGGCCGGTTCGGGACTTTTAGGGCATGAGGCTCCTCGGGCCAAAACGTGAGAAAATCAAGAAACAAAAGGGAGAGGAAGATGGTGGATGGTGTTGGCGTGAGAATGAAGAGAGAGAGAGATGGCCGTGTGTGTGAAAAAGGGGGGGGGGGCCTTCTCCTATTTATAAGATTCTAAACTTGCTCCTCACTCAAGACCATTAATACTAGTCATGATAATGGTGCCTCAAAGTCCAAGCTAATTAATGATATTCATGATGATGGAGGCCTCAAAGTCCAATTTCCATTAAGGCTTATCATGATGAGAGTGACCTAGAAAAATCTAACCACAATTGGCTTCTAGATCTATTTCTTTCTCTCTTGGCTAATCTCTTGAGCGGGCTCTCTCTCAGCTACCATTTTCCTTGGCCGACTCTCCTCTTGGTTCTAGTAATAATTGGTGTCCGAGTCATTAAATGCAAGGGATAACTCAGCTTATCTTCATTAATGGAATGTCATCATGATAGGGCCTCCAAAGTCTAAAAGGTCATTAATGCATGTCATGATGAAAGGGGTCCCTAAAGTCTTATGGCCAATACTGGAGGCTTCTTGAGGAAGCTATCTTCTAGTTTCTTCCCAATTAAACAAACGTAGAGCCTATTTTGGCCTTCTAGAAATGTCGGTTTGGCTCACAATAACTCAGCATCATCGGGTTGCACAATAACAACTAATCAACATTTAAGTCGCAAACCCGCATCATAATCAATTCCATGATTTCCGAGGATTTTTCCACGACAAAACATGAATAATAATCTCGTTCAACCCGAGGTTCGGCGCGGGAATGTCCTCAAATATCACCAAAAGACATCAAGTCAAAAATTCCAACGTTATCGTATAGAAAATGCTTAATCTTTGAAATTTGACAAACCGGATAGCTTTGCATTGTTCACGAAATCGGACTTGAAAACATATTAAATGGACTCCGAAAATTCTCAAATTTGAATATGTTATAAACAAGACCTTAACAAACATTTCTCATGAAGAATACAAAATCGAATTCTTTCTGTAAACACCATTTTTAGTATCTCAAAGGTAGACTAAAAACAGTTCACTGGAATAAAATTCTTGTTTCTCAAAGTAAGCTCTATCCAGAATCCTATCTCATCTTGAAAAATTCCCACATTTATATGTTATAGAAAAAAAAGTTCTCAACAACTTTGTGAAAGAAACTTTTCTAAAATCGACCTAGAAAAGCTTGTAGAAAATAAAGAAAGGGTGAACATCACCGAAATACCCATTCTGGACAGTTTTACACGGTCCGAAAATGAGGCTGTCGTACTACTCATATCAAGTCCAAAAATTCTGAAATTAAAGTATGTAAACTTCAAAATGTTTGGAGAAACTTTTAAGAAGGAAGTGTTTGAAAATTCGGATCACATAAGTCTCCACAAAAATAACAAAACGAAGAGGTATAAAGGATCCGAAATTGGGTTTTCCAAAACAAGAGTAAAAATTGATTCCAATTGAAAAACTACCAAACTTAACCCATAGCCATTTCCCAGGGACTGAAATTGAGGATGTTACAGTCACCAAGGGGTGATAAGCTATCAATAATTGATTGATAAGTTATTGCAATTAGGGCGATAAGTGGATTTTATATGGGTGTTTTCTGCTTGAGTTAAGCGTTGAATTATGCCCGTTTCATGCTGTTCAATGCCTGCTTTGCCTTGAAAAATAATTGCCCTATGTGAAATATTGTTAGTTAATTTTTAAAAGGGTTTTTGAGGACATATAAATAGTAAACCCCGAGGTATCGGGTTCATATGTCAAGTTTTATAAGGTAAATAGGGCAAGGATGTTTAAAAAGGAAAGCATGCAAAATTTGACAGTTTAATTGTGTGTATGTGATCACGTGTGAATTTATTACTATATTTTTAGGCATGAAAGTTGTAGTATTTTGATATGTGAGCACAACCACGTCTGCATTAGCTGATTGTTGAGAAATAAAATGGGCTTGAGCGGTTGTTGTGCTTGTGTGGTCACATAAAGGAACTAGTCATCCAACGGGAGTTTGGGGATGATGCTCGATTGTTCTTTTTATCCGAAGCCCGGCAGGGGTCTAGATGTCGAATCGCAGTTGAGGCCGAACTGATGCTCCTTTATGGAAGGCCATCTGTGGCGGGGGTCTAGATGTTGTCATGTTCAATGTGGTGGGGCGATGCCCGATAATGTTGGAAGACCACCAACACTTGGGTTATGCCGTGGCTTTGAGTGGTCGTAATAATTAGAATATGCATGAGTGCATTGTGCATGGAGAAGCTTGCTAAGTGTTCTGATTATGTTATATGCTTATTGCATTGTTATGGCACATGATGGCTTATGTCATGCAGGGTGTGTGCCAAGGCAAGGTAAAGATGCCTACGATTATTCGATGAGTTATTTTTTTATGCTAGATTGAATTGCCTATTCATGTATATAGTTAATGCAAAGCGAGGGTCGCTTTTCTATTGATTTGCCATCAATATATCGCTGCATATTTTAGGTGCACGTAAGGCGAGTTGACTTCCTAAACGAGGCTTAGGTAGTTAACTTATTGAGATTTATATCTCATTTGTTGTTGTTAACTGGCTTCTAGGGCCTTAGAATGGCGAACCACTCGAGGTGGGTTGGTATGTCTCAGGATATGGATAGTATTATTACTACCCATTGTTTTCTTGGCAAGCCGCATCTTTTTGAGTGCCACCTATCTACTGTGTGGATGGATGAAGGTCTAGCTATGTGGGTCCCTCATCAATTCCAGGCATGGTTCATTTGTGAGGGCAAGGACCTATTCGGCCCTCTGAGGGACTTCGATGGTCCTCTAGATGGAGGCTTTGGACAAGAGGTCAGGGACCCTATGGACATTGACCCATCTGACGGGTCAATGGAGTGTCTCGAGACCAACCCTAATCCTGTGTACCCGTCGGATTACAACTCGTGAGAGAATGATCCCGACCCGCCCTATTTTAACTAGCAGTCCCACTATTTTGATAGTACTTGAGGGACATGCCTGGGACCTGTTCTTTTTGGATGACCCACTTTTGGATGGAGTAGATTGACCCCCAGCCCAGTATCTTTCTGATAGGCTCGTGAGGAAAGGCGCCCTTGAAGGGCTTGTAAATGTGTTTCTTTGGGGTTAATCAAGTGAATAAATAAAATGGCGCCTTGATATGATTGTTGTTGATTGTTATTACTATCCTTGCTATTTGTTGTTATGACTACGTGATTGTTGTCACTTCTGCATGCGTTTAATTGAAAGATAAAAGGAATGGGTCGGTGACGCGTCTTGGGATGTCGCATTCAATTGACCTAAGTGAAATGGGGGTTGTCATGTGCTTGAGGGTTGAGGCGTGACAACATACATTAGGCCAAAGTTCAAAGATCATTTATGACATTTTCCCCATTAAATTCTTTGAGCCCTTATGGGGACATTGGGTTTTTTTCCCCCTAAAAAAGCATTTAAATTATGTGAGTTCAATGCTATGGCCACCGACTTTTGGCAGATATTTAGTAATAGACCCGTCAAACGAGTGGATCGGGACAGGATTGAGTCGGGTTAAAAAATGTTCCAACCCAAATAAACAAATTTAACCCGTTTTGACCCATTCTCATCCAATGCAAATCTAGTGACCAATACTCGACCAGATACATATTGCTAAATACTTCCATATTTAATACAATTTAGGAAAATTCATGCCCAAATGAGGTAAGAGTGCAAAGTGAGTGAGCGCGAGATTAAGTGGGGATGAGAAAGAATGAAGAGAAAGTTATAGAGGTAGGTTGGGTTTAAATTAGTTGTAAACCCATTTAACACCAATATTATGTTGAGTTTTACAATTATAAATTCATTTATAATTCATTTACTAAATATAATTAATCTATATAACAACTTAGCTCATTGTATATTGATTAAGATCCATTTCGATAGGTCTACTAAATAGATTCACATAATCTTACAGGTGTGATGCACTGTGCTCACTTGAATCGGGCGCATCCAACAGTCATTCAATTGAAATAAGATGTAATAGCCAATCACATGAACAGAGAAACCACCATAAATATGCAAGGGGTGAATTCTAGTTCATCACTAGATCATCTAAGCCTTGAATTCCGAGTCTTCACAATGCTTCATTTCAGTCCTTTGCCTTCATCTTGCCTTGTCTTCTCTTTCTATTCATGCTCATCAAAATTTTCAAAGCAAAAAGTTCCAATGCTTTGAAGTTACCCACGGGGCCAAAGAAATTGCCCCTTAATGGAAATTTGCACCAATTGATAAGTCCAGAGCTACCGCACCACCATCTGAATAACCTAGCGAAAACCTATGGTCCCGTATATCACCTCAAGGTCGGCGAGCTCACACTCGTCGTTCTTACGTCTCCTGAAATTGCCGAAGAGGTCCTGAAGACACACGAGATCAACTTTGCCCAGAAGCCAATATTCCCGTCTTTATTGGAAAGGCAGCTGCGATCTGCATTTATTTAGGCCGTTTACTTAGGAAGTTTTGTGTGCATATCTTTTATTACTTTTTATTGTGTGGTCCTTGTATTTTTAGTAGTTTAGCCTAATTAGGAGTTTGTTTGATAATTGTATCTTCTTGTATATATGTGTTACGTTTATGTGGCAATGAAGGATAGAATTCTCAGTCCAAAATTCCTCAATTCTTTTACATGGTATCAGAGCCATGTCTGATGAAAAAAAAGGTGAGGAGAGTTCTGGAACGGATAAGAAAACCTTTAGTCCTTACGCACTGAATTCGAATGACAACCTGGGTAACCTGATTACCCAAGTTCAGTTGAAGGGCGAGAATTATGAAGAATGGGCGCGAGCTATGCGGACTGCATTACGAGTCAAGAAGAAATATGGTTTTATTGATGGATCTATCAAGCAACCAGCAGATGATTCACTGGAACTTGAAGATTGGTGGACGGTTAATTCCATGTTGGTTTCTTGGGCGTTTAATACCATTGAACCAACACTTCGATCGACTATCTCTCACATGGAGAATGTGAAAGATCTGTGGGAGGATATCAAGCAGAGATTTTCGATTGGGAATGGTCCACGGATGCAGCAACTAAGATCGGATTTGGCCAATTGTAGGCAGGATGGTCAACCTATCGTGTCCTATTTCGATAAACTCAAAACCTTGTGGGATGAAATAAATAACTATGATCAGATACCAGTGTGCGTTTGTACAGGTTGCAGATGCAATCTTACCATTGTATTGGAAAGAAAGCGTGAAGAAGAGAGAGTTCATCAATTTTTGATGGGCTTAGATGAAGAAGGATATGGAACAGTACGCGCTAATATTTTGAGCACTGAACCTTTGCCTAATCTGAATCGTGTCTATGCTATGGTTGTTCAGCAAGAGCGAGTGCGAACTATGACACGAACCAAGGATGAAAGAGGCAATCCTATGAGCTTTGCAATCCGGGCAAGTGGTCAAAATTCAAGGTGAGATAAAGATAAAATCCCGTTTTGTTCTAATTGCAACTGAGAGGGACATGATGCTGAAAGTTATTTCCAGCTGATAGGATATCCAGAATGGTGTGGTAATAGACCACGTGGAACCTCTATTGGACAAGGTAGTGGTCAAAAGTGTGGTAATAGAGATGGACGAAACAAGGGAGGAGGTGTTCGTGCCAATGTCTCACAGGCAACTGGAGTTGATGGTGTGCGAGGAGTTGTGACGGATTTATATCGAAAGAGTCTTAGTTAATTGAATGATGAGCAGTGGGCGACTTTGCTGGGAATGTTAAGTTCTCATCAGAATGGTGCCCATGAGAGGTTGATAGGTAAGCAGAGTAATTTTCCTTGGATTATTGACATAGGAGCTTCCCACCATATGACAGGAACGTTGGCATTTTTGAAAGAATTGCATGACATTATGCCATGCTCAGTCGAATTACGTGACGGAGAAAAGACCATGGCAGTGAAAGAAGGAACTGTGTTGCTTGGAGGAGACTTGAAATTGCGACGAGTTCTTTTTGTGCTGAATTTGAAATGCAATCTGATTTCTGTATCACAACTTCTTAATGATTCAAATTTGGTTATCCAACTCACTAACAAAATATGTGCTATACAAGGACCACACAATAAAAAGTAATAAAAGATATGCACACAAAACTTCCTAAGTAAACGGCCTAAATAAATGCAGATCATAGCTGCCTTTCCAAACATATTCGGAAATATTGAATGGTAATTAAACTTCCTAAGTAATCTGTATCGCGGCCTAAATAAACTTCCTAAGTAATCTATATCGCAGCTGGGTATTTGATTAATAAGACTCCATCTGTATTATTGAATGGTAAAACCCCATATGAGATTATCTCTGGCCAACCTCCTTCTTACAATCATATTCGGATTTTTGGTTGTTTGTGCTATGCGCATAATCAGAATCGGGATAAAGATAAATTTGCTAGTAGAAGTCGTCGGTGTGTTTTTGTTGGTTATCCGTTGGGAAAGAAAGGGTGGAGATTGTATGATTTAGAAACTGATGAATACTTTGTATCAAGAGATGTAGTGTTTGCTGAAACAGAATTTCCATATGCTGATGAGAAAATAGTAAGTGATGAACTCATTAAAAATAGAGTTATGGAGTTGGGTGATGAAGTTGATGATTTAAAAAGTGACTTGAGGGAGTAATTGATCCACACAAACAATGAGGACGTGGAAAGAAGTGAAGTCGTCGCCGAAAGTGTAGATAGAGAAAATGAAGTGAATCATGAAATGGAGGAATTGATCCACACAAACAATGAGGACGTGGAAAGAAGTGAAGTCGTCGAAGAGGAGCTAGGCAGGGGACAAAGGGTCTAGTAACCTTCTATTCATTTGAAAGATTATGTGACAAACGACATTAGAATAAGCCCCTCGACATGCTCATCTGCCCGATCTAATTCCTCAGGTATGCCTTATTCTATAGCACGTTATGTGAGCTATGAAAAATTTTCTGCGCAACACCGGTGTTTCTTGGCAGCAATTACTGCAGGACATAAACCAAACTCTTATACGGAAGCGATTAAAGATGAACGGTGGAGAGAGGCCATGAGTGAAGAAATACAGGCTTTAGAAGATAATGGCACATGGACAGTCGAAAATTTGCCGCCTAGGAAGAAAGCAATTGGGAGCAAGTGGGTGTATAAAATTAAGTACAATTCTGATGGAAGTGTTGAACGATACAAGGCGCGGTTGGTGATACTGGGAAATAATCAAGTTGAAGGCATAGATTATCAGGAGACTTTTGCTCCTACAGCAAAAATGTGCATTGTACGCACCTTTCTTGCCGTTGCGGCTGCAAAGAATTGGGAACTTCATCAAATGGACGTTCAAAATGCTTTCTTACATGGCGATTTAGAGGAAGAGGTTTACATGAAGATGCCGCCTGGATTTGCCTCTCAATCATTAGGGAAGTTATGCAGACTTCGGAAATCTCTATACGGTTTGCGGCAAGCACCTAGATGTTGGTTTACGAAATTGTCTGCATCATTGAAAGCTTATGGATTTCAGCAATCATATTCAAATTACTCCTTGTTCACTTTTCGAGTTGGGACTGTTCAATTGAATGTGCTTATTTATGTTGATGATCTCATTATCTCCGGTAATGATATTTCCGCTGTGCAAAAGTTCAACAACTATATGAGTCGTTATTTTCATATGAAAGACTTGGGGAAGCTGAAATTTTTCTTGGGGATTGAAGTGGCAAGAAACTTGGATGGTATTTTCTTGTGTCAACGTAAGTATGCGTTGGATGTAATTTCTGAGGTCGGATTACTGGGTTCCAAGCCAGATCAAACTCCTCTTGAACAAAATCACAAGCTAGCCCTTACTGAGAGCGATGATGTAGACAACCCTGCTCAGTATAGGCGCCTAGTGGGTCGGCTTATTTATCTAACAATAACTCGACCTGAATTGTCTTACTGTGTGCATATTCTTGCACAGTTCATGCAGCGGCCAAAGAAAGTTCTTGCACAGTTCTGCGTTATTTGAAAGGAAATCCAGGTCAGGGTATCATGTTGCGTGCCAATTGTGACCTCAAATTGTCTGCTTACTGCGATTCTGACTGGGCTAGTTGTCCCTTGACGAGACGATCTTTGACTTGTTACTTTGTTCTTTCGGGAGAATCTCCTATCTCGTGGAAGACTAAGAAGCAACAGACAGTGTCTCACTCATCCACTGAAGCTGAATACAGGTCTATGACTACTACAGTTTGTGAACTTAAGTGGTTGAAAGGATTATTGGATTTTCTTGGTGTGGCACATTCTCAACCTATGCACTTGTATTGCGACAGTCAGGCAGCTTTACATATAGCCGCCAATCCTGTCTATCATGAGCGTACCAAGGATATTGAAGTGGACTGTCATTTTATTCGTAATGAGATACTTAATCGTAACATTCAAACAGATTACGTACGTAGTTCAATGTAGCCAGCTGATATCTTCACGAAGGCATTGGGAAAGGATCAATTTAACTTTATTCTACGCAAGTTGGGCATTCGAGATCCCCATGCTCCAACTTGAGGGGGGTATTGGAAAGGCAGCTGTGATCTGCATTTATTTAGGCCGTTTACTTAGAAAGTTTTGTGTGCATATCTTTTATTACTTTTTATTGTGTGGTCCTTGTATTTTTAGTAGTTTAGCCTAATTAGGAGTTTGTTTGATAGTTGTATCTTCTTGTATATATGTTACGTTTATGTGGCAATGAAGGACAGAATTCTCATTCCAAAATTCCTCAGTTCTTTTACAGTCTTTAGAGATGATGTTCGACGCAGACTCAAGCTTCATGTATGTGCCTCACGGAGAATATTGGAGGCAGCTT